>VWZP01007855.1:469583-514133 GCA_013396995.1 Dicaeum eximium | reverse complement strand
CCCCCCCCCCCCCCCTACAGCTATGCCACAAGGTAAGAGAAAAGAGGAAAAGCTCATAAAGCAGAATTAAGGGAAGATGCTCCATGGAGCATCCCTGATTAATCTTTTCCTTTCATTTTGAGGGAGCCCCATCCTCCCCTGGTCCACACACCCCCAAAGCACAGCTCACCTTCCCCATGCCAAGCATGGAACCCGTGTGAGCTCCCCGGGGTTCGCTGGGCTTCGTTCAGTTCTGGTCTCTAAATTCCAGGGAAGTACCCAGGCAGCGGCAGGGTTCTCTCACGGGCTGCAGCTCCAGACACGGAAGAAGCTGAAATCCGATGTGTAATGACTCCACCTAGAGGGAAAAGGGACCGGGAGAGAAGGGCCACGGGTGAGCACAGCAGGGCTGAGAGCATTCCCGAGCCTGGCACAGGGGAGGGGTCACTGCCTGGACACAGGGATGGCCATGAGACAACAGCGGCATGGTCACAGAACTGCGGCATCACAGAACGGTTTGGGCTGGAAGGGACTCCAAGTCGCATCCAGTGCCACCCCTGCCATGGCAGGGACACTTCCACTGTCCCAGGTGCTCCAAGCCCTGTCCAGCCTGGCCTTGGGCACTTCCAGGGATCCAGGGGCAGCCACAGCTGCCCTGGGCACCCTGTGCCAGGGTCTGCCCACCCTCCCAGGGAAGAATTTCTTCCTAATCTCAAATCTAAACCTCCCCTCATTCAGTTTAAATGCTCTGTCCCTTGGGTGTATCTGAGTTCCCAGGGATCCCATGGCTGGCTCAGATCCCAAAGCCACCTGTCCCTTTCCACCCCCAGGAACAGCTGCCCCTCACTGGGCTCACACAGAAGATTCTTCAAGTCCTTCACTTGGGACACTTAAATATATCCCATAAATATATCCACCAATACCCATGGAAGAGGAGGGCAAGGGATCAGGGCTGTATTTCCTTCGGAGAAGCTTCAATCCTGAATTTAATGGAGCTCATAGAAACACAACCTTTGGGGAACAGAGCACTCCTTTAGTGTCCCACTGATGGGACACCAGGTGACAGCGTGTCTGCAGAGACAGCCACTGGGCAAATGCCATTTTGGTGCCACCTTGGTGGAAGGGGAAAAGGCAAAAGCTGCTTTTTACTCACTAATCCAGGAAAACAGCTCATGGAATCCACACTGTGCTCATTTTGTACAGGAAGATCTGTCATCCCGAGGCTGATGAGAAAATGTCCTTTTACCCCAAATCTCTGGAGTCACCTGCAATGTGCAGGTACCTGCAGCACTTTGGGATCAGAAGCACCATCTGGGCTTCATCCCCCATTTCTCACCCCGAGGCCAGATTCGTGCTGGATCTGATCCCAGCTCCAGTTTTTTGGGATGAGCTGATGCTGTTTT
This sequence comes from Dicaeum eximium, assembly GCA_013396995.1. NCBI lineage: Eukaryota > Metazoa > Chordata > Aves > Passeriformes > Dicaeidae > Dicaeum > Dicaeum eximium. The sequence goes on along the minus strand of VWZP01007855.1, from coordinate 512,751 downwards.
ACTTCTCATAAAACAGCCACATCCAAAGGAGGGTGAAAGCCATAATTAAGTTTCTTGTTGGAGCTTTTTTTGTTGTATTTTTTAAGCCTTGACTTGGACTCTGAGCCAGGATATTTGAACATTATTAAGGGGAGATGTTGTCAGCTTGAGGTAGGGATTTTTTCCATAAAAAAAAGTGGGTTTGGGACATGGACAGGAAAGATGGGAACACCTGAAGACATCAAACACTTCCAGCCTCCATGGATGGCAGGCTGGGCCTGCGACACCTCCGTGGCTCTGAACACTTTCTGGGCAGTTAAATTACATTTGGCTGCTCGGTTAAAGATGGGATAATTATTTCCAGCGAGGCAGACACGGTCCAGATGCACTTCTCTTTCCATAACTGCACTAACACTACCCCAAACCCCAAGGAAATGCCATTTCCCAGGCCCTGGAGGCCATCTGGATGGCGGCAGAGCTTTGCCAGGTTTCCTCTTGACTTTATTAAGCTGGAGCAGGTATTTAGTTCCTCATTATCTGTCTGCAGGAAAACTTGGGGAGACACAGCAGCATCTTTCTCTCCAGGAGATAAACAGGCACTGGATCCTCTGCAAAATCCAGGTGCCTGGAGCTGGTTTGTGCAGCTCTTCAGACATTTCTACCCCTCAGGATTTGCTTGTGGCTGGATGGAGCTCTATGAGAGCTTAAAAGAACCAAAGAGGCTGATCCCTGGGTATTCCAAGCCCTCAGCATGTTTCCAAAACAGAATGGAAGCCTTTTTCTTGTGGCAAGGATTGCTGTGTTCTTCCTGCCCTGTGTCATGCAGCCGAGGGAAAAGGAGAGCACTTTTTCTCTCCTCATAAAGCAGGGTGTGTTCAGGCTCTGACACTCACATCAAACAAGTGCATGGCTCCCTTCCCACCCTTCTGCTGTCCCGTGGCCATGGATTTGCAATTTCCCTGTTGGCAAATCTGGAGCGGCCAAAGGAGGTCGCTTTGCTGGAGTTTTGGGTTTTTTCCCTGCTGCAGCAGAAAATGCCACAGTGGAACTGGCAGGGAGGAGGTGTGGAAATGAGGGAACAGTGGAAAGGTGTTATTTCAACTTTCCCCTGGGTCTTCAGCAGCCAAATCCTGGCCTCAGAGGTACCAGGGAGCTGTGGATCCTTGTATCCTTGTGGATCCTTGGAGAGAATTACAGAATATCCTGAGCTGGAAGGATCAGAGTCCATCTCCTGTCCCTGCCCAGACCCCAACAACCCCACCCTGCCCATCCCTGGCAGCGCTGCCCAAACCCTCCTGGAGCTCTGGCAGCCTCGGGGCCGTGCCCATTCCCTGGGGAGCCTGGGCACTGCCAGCACCCTCTGGGGGAAGAATCCTTCCCTAATTTCCAACCAGACTCCCCTGGCCCAGCTCCAGCCCTTCCCTGGGTCCTGTCCCTGCTCAGGACAGAAGGAACAAAGCCCATTTCAAGTGTGGACTCAGCAGAAGTGGCTGATCCCTGATCCAGCTTTTCCCATTCTGGAAACACCAGGCAATGTAACTGAGCTGCTGGAGCCAGTCCAGAGGAGCCCACCGAGATGATCAGAGGGACAGAGCAGCTCTCCCACAAGAAAAGGCTGGGAGAGTTGGGATTGTTCAGCCTGGAAAAGACTTCAGGGTGATCTAATTGCACTATCCAGTGCCTGAAGGGAGCCTAAAAAAAATGGAGAAAGATTATTTACAAGGGCCTGGAATGACAAGGAAAGTTTTCCCATCCAGATCCATCCCCTGCTCTGGTTTAGACTCTTGCTGCTACAAAATCCAAGTGCAAAAAGGTTTGTCAGCACCTCTGGTGGGAAACAGGACAGCATTGGTCTCCAGGACTGACAAACTCAGCCTTGCTGGGGCAGAGCAAGAGTTTTAATCAAAATAAAGGATTTTCCCCCCATTTTTCAACATTGCACCGCTGCACAGGAGCGCTGGAGGTCGGAAGCTGAGATACAAACACAGAGGACATTGCTCAGTTGTTAAACCCACAGGCCAGATGCACCTTCTGGGTCAGGACATCCCTCCACAGCAATTGTTGGAAACTGGGAGAATGCACCTGGAAAAGAATTGTCCAAAATTCTTCAGTTCTGCATTCCCCTGCAGGTCCAGGACTCTGCTCGGAGCCTCAGCAGGGAAAGCTGGGCTGACCTCACGTGGTCATGGCCTTGTTTTTGGTTTTAGAAAGCGTTCACCTTCCACACTCACTCACACAAAGTGTAAAATCTACCTCAAATCCATAAAATCTTTCCGTGGAGGAAAAGGCACTGTGGTGGGAGTTAAGCTAAACCTCTGCCTGTCATTTTTCACACCATGGAAATGTGTCCACACTCCCAGCGTCCCTGTTCAACCAGACAAATACAATATAATATTAATTTTTAGCACGGATGGGACACTCCCAGTCCTCTGAATCCCTCAAAACAATCCAGAAGGGATAGGAGGGGAAACTCAGAACTAGTTTGTGCCTTTCCCTTGCAATAAAAGGTTAAATATTGCACTGGTTCATCTGGCTGCAATGTGGGAGCTTCGCCCCCAGATTTTGGGTGTGCCTGGAGCGAGGGACGTCTGTGTGTGTCATCTGGTCACTCTGGGCCTGAAGAAGTCAAAAATAAGGAATGTTGATTGTTGCCACAGTTACAGAATGATTCATTCTGATGGTAAAATAACAGGGGAGACACATGGAAAATGAGAATCATGTCTCAGGAGCGTTTTGTGTAATTATTGCGTTCACCAGTTCTCCTGCTGCAGGCTACATGCGTGCCCTGACCTCAGCTATTTGTAAAACTGTCTCTTGAGATGATCCCCAAGCTGGGTTTTTTTATTGAAAAACAATAAAAACTGAAACCCTCACTCATGAAGTCTGTCAGTCTTGGGGGCCCAACAAGGCCCAGCCCAGCACAGGTCTCGTCCAAGCAGAGCCATGGAGCCTCCAAAATAAATCCCACTGAGATAAAAATTATCAAAGTGCGGGCTCGGAGGGACAGGACAAGAGGCAGTGGCTTTAGATTGGAAGAGGGTGGGTTTAGATGGGATATGAGGAAGGAATTCTTCCCTGTGTGAGGGCGGTGAGGCACAGGGTGCCCAGAGAAGCTGTGGCTGCCCCTGGATCCCTGAAATGTCCAAGGCTGGACAAGGCTTGGAGCAACCTGGGACAATGGAAGGTGTCCCTGCCATGGCAGAAGCTGGAACAAGATGATCTTTAAAGGTCCTTCCCCACTCAACCCAATCTGGAATTCTATGATTCTGTAATTCCAAACTCATCTAACACCTCAGCCTTGGCATCCCTGAAGTAGAGCGAGGGGTCTGTGTGGGGGAGCTGAGGCCTGTCGTGCCTCGTTGCCCTCCCCCTTCCCCTCACAGAGCCCACCGAGGTTTCTGTGAGTGTGAAAAGGCCCCTCAGGCCGGACCCGACCNCCCTCAGCCCGGACCCGACCCGCCATCCCCCCCCGGCACCCGCCGCCATCTTGGCGGGGCCCTGAGGGGGCGGGAGGGGCGGGGCCTCTCTGAGGGAGGGGGCGTGTCCAGAGAGCTCCCGCCCAATCCGCGCGAGGGGGCGGGGCGGGCCCTAAAGGTCGCGAGGCCGGCGAGGCGTTGAGGGAGGCGTGGCTAGAGGGCGGAGATCGGCGGCGATTGGCCGCGCTTGGCTGCGGTTGGCTGTGATTGGCTGTGCGCGGGTGGGCGGGCCCGGGNGGGTTGATATGACCGCCCCGAAGGTTTGTGTGTGTGTGTGTGTGTGTGTGAGGGTGCAGCTCCACCGAGGGGCTGCGCATGGGGTGAGGGGGTGCCCTCAGCAGGGCATGAGGGAGCTGAGGGTCCCCTCTGAGGGGTTGGTTTGGGGAAGGTCCTACCCCCGAGGGGAGCTGTAGGAACCCCCGAGATCGTGCGGGGTGAGGGGGTGCGGGACCCCCCGAGGTTCTGTGTGGGGTGTGGGGACCCCCCGAAGGGCTGAGTGTGGAGGGGCTGAGGGGATCCCCTCAAAGGGCCACGTGTGGGCGGGGGGAGCCCCTCGAGGGGTTGGTGTGTCCCAAGGGGACCCTGCAGGGCACAGCTGGGCTCTGTCACCCCGTCCCCCAAAGCTGGGGGCTGGCAGAGGTCGGGCCGAGCACCCCCTGACCCTCCCAGGGGGTCCCTGGCCATTCCCTGCTCCCAAGGCACGTGGGGATCCTGGGATGCTCCAGGGAAACTTCAGCTGTGCACCAGGATGACCCGCGGGCCTGAGCTCTTTTTCCCTGTACCTTAATTCTTTTTTAATTTATTTTTAATTGATGTTATCATAAGTCATATTCCCGTCTCCAGAAAATGAGTGTAGATTGCAACTCCATCCTGCTCCAGCTGTGCCGGAAGTAGTTGGGAAAATGACTCTTAGTTGGTCACTAATTGCTCATAGAGCAGTGAAAATTTTATTTTCTCTTTGTGCTTTTCCCTTGGTGTGCTGTAACCCTGAGCTGGAGTTTGAGGTTTGCTTTGTTCTGTACAGACACTGTTTGAATGTTGATATGGACACTTGGGAATTCTGGGGGACAGAGGAAAAGTGACATTGGATTAGTTGAGCTGTAGGAACAGAGCAGTCTGTAGAAATGTTTCTCTTTGCAATTCATCTTTCCTGCTGTTTCATTTTGAAAGTTCACATGGGATGAGAGTTTGTGTTGCTGTAACAACAAATATTTTTACTTTTATATGCAAAATCAGGGTGAGAGCTGGGATTCAAAGGCCAGTCTGTACCAGCAGGTGGCATAAAAAAAGAATTTGTGTTGGTTTTTTTAGTTAAGAAATTTCAGTTGGGTTTCTGAAGCCACTTTCACTTTTGGGGCTCATTACACTGTGATGCTTCACAGCAAACATTCTGTTCTTTCTCTGGGCTGTGAGGTGTCTTATTTCAAAAAGTATCATCCCAAACACTTTTTTCTTTCTGCTGGTTATTTGGCCTGACCACTGGTGTGTGGCTGCTGTATGGTTCATGGTGCAGCTAAAGCAATCTGAAGATTTATAAAGAAATTAGGAGTTTTCATGAGTTCTGCTCATACCAGAACCCTGCCCAGGTATTCCACAGGAGACAGAGTAAGAATTATTTTCCTTTAGCACAGAATTCCAGGTTGGAAGGGACCTTAAAGCCCATCTCATTCCACCCCCTGGCATGGGCAGGGACACCTTGCACTGTCCCAGGTAGCTCCAACCTGGCCTTGAATGCAATAAGGAAAACACCAGCCTGTGTCACCCAGAATAACCCAGTCTCTTCAATCATTAACAGGTGCCTCAGTGTCACCTTGGCCCTGGTGCCTTCCCTGTCCATGCACTCTGGGGCTGTGCTGGGCTCTGCAAACACACAGAGCAAACAGGAGGGGCTGTGCCTGTGCCATCTCCTGCTGGGGATGTGCCACCCTGTGCCCCAGAGATCAAATATTTGTGGGGTGGGACTGCTTGGAGAAAAGTGCATTATTCCCACTGCAGGTTTTAAATTGAACAGGAGTGCAAATGATGGCTAGACAGGTGGGTGGGAGCTTTCTTGAGAGTGATAGTTTCCCTTTCCTCTCCCCTTTCCTCTCCCCTTTCCTCTCCCCTTTCCTCTCCCCTTTCCTCTCCCCTTTCCTCTCCCCTTTCCTCTCCCCTTTCCTTTCCTTTCCTGAAGGTTGTAGAGGTCAAATACCCTCCTCAGGCTGGGTTTTTCCAGGATAAACACTCAAGCTCTGTGTGTTGACTCCAGCTGACACTGTGCACACTCTGTTAGCCCAGCAGGTGAAGGCTGAGCAGATAAAGTGAGCAGCAATTTATTCACCTTCCTTTAAATCCCTGGGGAAATCCCATGCCATGCTGCAGGGGAACAACACTGAGAGATGAATCCGTGCCTTACCCGTTGCAGGTGTCCGTTTGCAGCCATGATGCCCGTGGCCACCGTGATGCCCGACGACACGCCCATGTTTGACCCCAGCATCCTGCAGGAGCTCGACTGGAGTGAGAACACCACGACCTTTTCTCCTGCTATTTCTCCCCTGGATCCAGGGGATGGGCTGGTCCTGAGACCACTTTGCACAGCTGATTTAAATCGAGGTAGAATCCTGGTTTATCATTGCCTGAAATGACACTATGGGGGGCTGAGTTGGTAATTTCTGTTTCTGCAGGAGCTCTCAGTAGATTGGGATTGCTCATTTTCCCTAATTTGGGTTGTTTTTATCAGTAAACAATTTGATGAAGTTTTAGAACATCGTGAGTTGCAAGGGACCCACGGGGATCATTGAGTCCAACTCCTGAACTTGCACAGGGCATCCCAACAATGCCACTCTGCCTTCTCCTAACATCCCTTGGGCTCTGGTAGCCTTGGGATTGTGACCACATCCCTAAATTGGGGTTCTTGGCACCATGGATTGGTGCTGTATTGGGTGACCCTGAAAATTTGGTTTGCTGTTTTAATCCTAAAAGTCAAGTAAAACGGTCTAAATAATCCACAAGTTTCCATTCCCCGTGGTTTTGGAGAGGGAGCACAGTTGTTCGGTCTGTACCCTTTAATACCAAAACAACATGAACAAGTATCTGGGTGCATGAATTCTCCTTCAGTTCTGGAATTTGGATAAAAAGGTTGGTTTGGACTCATTATTCCAGGCTCACTTGGGCTTTAGCTAGTCCTTCAACATGGTTCAATCCCATTGTGATGGGATGGTGCCATGGGGATGGTCCCTCTCCAGACAGCTGTGTTGGACTGTTCCTTCTGTTTGGAGCTGGTTGTGTGTCTGTCCCTCACTGAGTTGTTCCCCCCTCCTTTCCTGCCAGGCTTTTTTAAGGTTCTGGGCCAGCTGACAGAAACTGGAGTTGTGAGCCCGGAGCAGTTCATGAGTGAGTACCTCCCTGTTCCTTGGCACTTCCACAGGCCTTGCAGGGAATCAGAGGATCCTGATGCTGACAGCAAAGCTGGCAGGTGTGAGGCTGCTCCGAGTGCCTGATGCCAGAGGGAGGGATTGCTTCAGCTCCCCTTGGCACTCAGCCTTGCACCCAGGTGCAGCTATCCCCAAGGGCTGCTTGGCTGGGACAGGCCTGAATTGTGAAACTGGATTTTAAACTGAGCTTTAGATCACTGGTAGGATGGATTAGTTAGGCTGAATTTGGATTGCTCCAAACCCCTCCAGCCTGGACTGGAACACTCTCCAGGATGGGGCAGCCACAGCTTCCCTGGACAACCTGTGCCAGCCCCTCATCACCCTCTCAGGGAAGAATTCCTTCCCAAAATCCCACCTAACCCTGCCCTCTGGCAGTGGGAAGCCATTCCCTGGTGCTGTCCCTCCAGGCTCTTGACCAAAATCCCTCTCCAGCTCTCTTTGAACCCATTTTATGTCCCCTGTAGATCCATCCCACTCCTGGGCCAGACTGGCAGTGGGGAGGCAGCTCAGGGATCCAGGGAATCACAGGATCTAAGCCAAACCCACTAATCCATGTCCCCAGGTGTCACATCCACAGAGCTTTTAAGTTCCTCCAGGGATGGGGATTGCACCACTGCCCTGGGCAGCTGTGCCAGGGCTGGGCAACACTTTCCATGAAATCCTTCCCTGGGAGGGTGGGCAGGCCCTGGCACAGGGTGCCCAGAGCAGCTGTGGCTGCCCCTGGATCCCTGGAAGTGCCCAAGGCCAGGCTGGACAGGGCTTGGAGCACCCTGGGACAGTGGGAGGTGTCCTTGGCCATGGCAGTGGGTGGAATGGGAGGGAATTTAAGATTCTTCCAGCCCAGAGCATTCCATGATTTGATGTTGTAGTTCCCATGTGCAGAGCTGCTCAGCCAGGAGGGTTCTCTGGGCAGATAAGGAAAAGGAATTTGTGTAATTCCTGCTTTTTCATGGGTTAGTCTGACTTTCATTTTCTGGAGTCTTGGGTGCATTGTCCCTGTGATCACACAGTGATTTGCAGTCAGAGACTGCTGCAAATATCAGACTTAAGTGCAGTTTACTGTGAGCCTGAGCTGCCTTTTCCACACTGTGCCTGCTCCCACAGAAACCTTTGAGCACATGAAGAGGTCTGGAGATTACTACGTGACCGTGGTGGAGGACACCAACCTGGGGCAGATCGTTGCTACGGCAACGCTGGTTATAGAACATAAATTCACCCACTCCTGTGCCAAGGTAAATCCTGCAGCTGGGAAGGGAGGAAGAGATCCTGTCCCTGACTCTGGGCGTGTTGGTTTTACGTTTTACGGTGTGGTAACAACCTCAAGTTGTATCAGGGAAGGTTTAGGTTGGATATTGGGAAAAATTTCTTTGTGGAAAAGGTGGTCCAGCCCTGTACAGGTTGCTTAGGGCCATGGTGGAGTCCCCATCCCTGGAGGGATTTAAAGGCCATGCTGATGTGGCACTTGGGGACATGGCTCAGTGGTGGCCTTGGCAGTGCTGGGGAACACTTGGGCTCAACGGTCTTGAAGGGCTTTTCCAACCTTAAAAATGTAAATATTTAAAAAATACATTTTAAAAAATATCTAGTATTTTGTGTGTTTAAAAACTATATCACATCCTTGAGTGCTGAGCTGACAGTAAGAGGAAGCTTTGGCTTTTCCTAAGGAAAAGGAGCACTTGGAGATGTGTCCCATTGTCCCAGTGAGCTTTTGAAGGAGTCAGACGTGGTTGTGACAGAGCAGATGGCTGAGGATCCCCATGCTGGGAGTCCCAGCCAGGCTGTGAACACGGGGAGCTGGAAGGGCAATTCCAGGCTAACAAACACTTGCCTGTGTTTTCAGAGAGGCAGGATAGAAGATGTGGTGGTCAGCGGGGAGTGCAGAGGGAAGCAGCTTGGAAAACTGTGAGTATTCCCCACCTTTGCCATTCAGCAAGCCCTTTCCACCTCACACCTTCCTGCCAAGTACCTGGGAAGAACTGAGCCAGCAGGGATCATCAGCTGAGCATAAAATGATCTGCAGGAACACACAGAGAGTGCTGTCAGCCCTCAGTGTTGTGGCTGTGCTAATATAACTAATTATTCACTGACCCAGCATTTAACTGCTGATTTTTTTATCTTTTCCAGATTAACGTCCACCCTCACCTTGCTAAGTAAGAGACTGAACTGTTACAAAATCACGCTCGAGTGTCTGCCCAAAAATGTGGATTTCTACAAGAAGTTTGGCTATTTGGTATCTGATGAAAACTACATGTTTCAACGGTTCTTTAATTAACAACTTCTAGGTGTTCTGGGTTCTTTTTTTTTTCCCTTGGAAAGACTGTTGGTGGAAGAGCTTGTACTACAAACATTCTCTCTGTGGAAAATTTCTATAGTTTATTGCTGCAGATATAACAATCCCTATAAATAATGAGCATCAAATGTGTAAACCTTGAGGAAAAAAAATACTGAGGTTTTAGAAAGAGTCCTCTGGGTTAAGAAGTTTAGAAGTAATTTTTACTACTGTGTAAGCTTTTCTGTTCTAGCTGAGTTACAAAGGACTCGTTAAAGGGATGGTTTTTAACCAAAGGTATATATTTTTATCTCAAATTTTTTCTTGCATTGTATTTTTCTAAAGGTTTGTGCTTCCTTTCTCGGTAGCCAAAGGACAGCCCCTGGGACTGTCCTGCTGGCTGTGCTGATGGAAGGATGACGTAGCTGGGGAAGGGATGAGGCTTCTCTTATGCAGAATTCGTGACACAGAACAGGCCTTGGTTCTGGTTTTTTCCATGACACCTCATGGAAGTGCTGGTGGTGCATCAGAAGTTTTGTAGGCACTGTTTTCCAAGACTGGATTTGATACTGTTGGTGCAGGTTGGGGAGAATCCTTCCAAGCTGTGCTGAGTTCCCAGTCTAAAAATGGATGTGTGCTTCTCCCTGCAGGGCTCCTGCACTTTAGCTGATAACTTGGTTTTCAGGATAATTACCTTTTTTGTGACATAAATACCCCAAACGTGGCTTGCAGCAGGGCAGAGGGTGACTGGGAAACTGGAATGTCTGAAGGAATAAATCCCATAGGGAGTGGGGTTCTGGCTGGTAGTCAGTGGGGAGGGGATTGGGATGGCAGATTCAGATTCACCTGGGGGAGCTGGGGGTGTTCAGCCCAGAAGAGCCTTAGGGCCACTTCCAGGGCCTGAAAGGAGGGAGAGGGATTTCTGTGTGGGCAGGACACAGGGAATGGCTTCCCACTGCCAGAGGGCAGGGATGGATGGGATATTGGGAATTGGGAATTCCTGGCTGGGAGGGTGGGGAGGCCCCAGAGCAGCTGTGGCTGCCCCTGGATCCCTGGCAGTGCCCAAGGCCGGGCTGGATGGGGCTTGGAGCAGCCTGGGATAGTGGAAGTGTCCCTGTTGGAATGAGATGAGTTTAAGGTCTCTTCCAACCCAAACCACTCTGGGATTTACTGAACACCTCTGGCCCAGCCACTGGAACTCCAGAGGGCCAGGTGGGCTCTGGTTTTGCCAGGAAGGATTTCCACGTGTGGCACAGCAAACCAGGACAGAAATCCCCCCCCTTCTGCTCCCCAGGGATTGCTGCTGCTGCTGTGGAGCTTCCCTCGTGCAGCAAGAGTGGAACAATGATTTTAGCACTTTTGCCAGGGGTGAAAAGCAAATAAGGTCCAAAGCCCTGTTGCCAACAGTGGTGTTTTGTGTGGGGAATGACAAATCCCAGAGCCATGAATAGGGCATTATCCCCAGCCAGGGTTGTTTGTGGGCAGCCAGGCCTTCCACACTGTCCTGCTTTGTGCTCTGGAGAGCAGCTCTACAGTGCTGGGGGCTCTGCTTGATCTTCCTGAGGGTTCTCCACTCCATCCACTGTCTCCTTGGTGATGTCTGCTTTATTTATTGATTAGTTTTTAAAAGAATATCTTTGTTTAAGCTGAATAAATGATTGCCACCTATATCTGGACTGTTTGTCATGGAGTGAGGATGTGCTTGTTGAGCAGCAGCACCTGCTACAGTTACCTGTTCCCCTTCCCTAGGTGAAAAGAACACTTTTAGCAATTCCATGTGGATTTTTCTCCCCAGAGAAAGCAGATGTGCTCCTCTGACAACACCTGCATGGCCCAAGCCCTGACTCATATTCTGTAAAGCAGCTCCTGCTTTCTGCTGGCCACAATGACTGAGGTGGATTTTCCTGCCTTTCAGAGTTTTAATTAATTCAGAATTTCCACCGATTTGAAGTGGATTATTTGAATTCCATGGTATCTACACCATCTAAAGAGCCCCAGGCCCTCATTAAGAGTTAATGAGAAGATCAGAGAGAGGAGCAGGTGCTGTGGCCCCGCTCAGATCATTGTCAAACAGATGAATGGGTTTGGAAGCTGGGGTTTGGCTGCAGCACAATGGCCCTGCCGGCAGCTGAAGAGCTCTTTGTTCATCCCGAAGGTGACAGTCCCACCCCCTGCACAAACAGCAGCTGCAAGTGCCCGGCCTGGGGACTCGAGGTGTGCCCCAGGGCCCTGGGACACCACAGCCACAGGGACAATGCCACAAGTGCCAGCTCTGAGCGGCCCCAGGGGGAGGGAAACAACGGCAGCAGCCCTGAGATTTATCCACAGTGCAACGGCCTGAAGGGGGAAAAGCAAGGGCCTATGGATTTATTATGTATATATAAAAATAGAGCTAAAATACAGACATAAGTATGTCTATTATATATGTGTAGATCAAATCTATATATGGATATGTATTGTATGTCTATATAAAATCTGTATATGACATTTATAATCCTTACATATCTTATATATATATACATACACATATATAGAGGTGCTATATACACATATATAGAGATACTATATAAAAATATTATATTAATTTATCTTTTTTATATATAAAATCAGCCATGACCACCTTGAGGCAAACACCAAACCTTTCATAAATGTCTTCCCCCTGGACCAGAGAGGCATCTGGGTACCTCTGTTTTAGATATATATAATTATGTATTGCTATACAGATATCTTTTTATATTTATATATATATATATATAAATCATACAAATAATATATATATAAAAATAGCAGTATTTGGACACAAAGTTGATTAATACTGGAGAATCCCAGACTGGTTTGGGCTGGGCTGGAAGGAACCTCAAAGCCCATCTCATTCCACCCCTTGCCATGGACAGGGCCACTTCCACTGTCCCAGTTTGCTCCAAGCCTTGTCCAGCCTTGCCTAGAACAATTTTTTTTTGCTCAGAACCAGCCCTAACAGCACTACCAGCTGCTCCAGAGGTTGAATGTTACCTCCTCCCTGTGATTTAATTTCTTGGCTGAGATCTTTCCCACCCTGAGGAAGAGATCTCCAGCTCCTTCACTCTGCTTCCCCTAAGCTGGAAAAGGCAATTTCAGCACCTCAATAAAGAGCTGTGGCTTCCCAAGCATTTGGGTGTTGCAGTTTTGTGTTTGAACCTGGGAACTAAAAAATAATTCACCCTCCACTTCTCTTTCCAATCCACAGTGAGGGACCCTGCTTCCAATTCCTGCCTTCAGTTGAACCCCCAAAACCAAATATTGAAACACATCCTGGCAGTGAAACTACAGCAGACACAGGAAGCTTTAAATAGACAGCTTAGTAATAGATCTGAGGAAAATTAAATCTCAGAATCCCTTAGGATCTGACAGGCAGACAGACCAGAATGACTGTAAAAGGCACCAGGAGGGGGTAATGCCAGGAAAAAAACCTGGATTGAGGAAAAATCCTTAGTCATGGAGCTTGTCAGGAGGAAGGGAGTGTCCCCAGGACCCCAGAGAGAACAGAGCCAGCCAGGGACAATCTATCCTCTGTGTTCTATCCCCCCTTCCCCAGGGACTGAAACGGAGAGGGATTTGATGGTTCCCAGCAGAGCTGGGGGCTGTGCAGGGCCAGGCACTGCCCCACTGCTGCCATGTGGGAACCTCGTGCTCCAGTGCCTGGGAATGCATTTCCCAACAGCCCCGAACATTCCTTGCTGGAGGGAGGGTCAGCTCAGAGCAGGAACAAACCCTCTCCAGCTGGACACTGACACAGGGCAGTTCTCCAGGAGATAAATCACTTCCTTTTTTTTTTCCTGGCTGAAAAGTTCCTAGCAGAAGCATCATGCTATTTATTGCAGATTTTTTTTTCCCCCTGAAGGAATTTAACTGCTCCATCACTGCTGGAGTGGCAGAGGGTATCAGCAGGAACAGGAATGTGCTCTGAATGCTCTGATCCCCAAATCCTGAGCCCATTTTTTCCACAGTCTGCTTACCAAGCTCAGACTTCACAAACACACAAGCTTTCCTAAGAGCCTTGCTCAGTCACCACAGTGCTCCCAGATCATTCCAGCCCTGGCTTTTAGGCATCAAATATTGGGAAATAAAGCAGATGCAGAACCAGGACTGTGCTTGCACAACCTCTGTGCTGCTGAGACAGGGGAGTTACAGCTGCACAATTCCCAGTCTGAAAACCTTAAAGCACGAGGAAGTGTTTCCTTAGCTGAGCCTAAGGTTTTACAAGAGCTGAGGTGAATCCTTTAAGTCTTGATCCCATTATGGGCACTGCCCCAGGCCCCAGTTTTTAAAGACAAACCCAATTTTTACCTCAAATGATGCCACTGCTGCCTTGCAACAGCAACTACTCCTTCAAAACCAGTTTGAGGATGTTCTAGATAATTCAATTTGAATTAACCTCTGTGTTTATGCTCCTAAAGCACATTTCTGCCATAATACATACTGAGAACAAGGTGAATTTTAGCAAACTTTTTCTTTACTAAAGTCTCTTGTTATAAATTACACAAATAACTTTATAAACAAATCCCCCCCGCTTGCATTTTGTTTAAAGTAATAACTTTATATCATACAAATAAAGAAATTTCAAGTATGAAAAGTGCATTATTGCAATAATACCTCTTTGCAAGTCCAAAAATCTTGGTTTAGAATAAAACTGTAAAGTGTAAAAAAGGAGTAAAACAATCAGTGCCATCTATTCATTCAAGAAGTCCAACATCTTAAAAATGATGCTTAGTGTGTTGCAGAGGCAGATTTACATCTGAAAGCAACATGTAATTGAAAAGAAGCTATGTGTGTTCATTGTTTTGCATTAATTCTCATTTTGTTTTTTTGTTTTTTTTTCCCCTAGTTTTCTTCACCTTTCTTGGCAAGAATTCTCACTACAACCAGTGCTTGTCCTCAGCCATCACCCATTCTGTGCTGCTGCCACCTGCATGGTGCCAAGATCTTCATCCTCCTCGTGCATCCTCTTCAAACTTCCTGCAGGAGACAAGAGGGAACTTCAGCCATGGAAAAGAAACCAGGATATTTAAACACTTCACACTGAAGTTTCACAACTCAGCTTGCACACCAAAAGCCCTTCCCAAGAGTTTGGGATTCTGCTGCTAAAGGTTTGCTTAAAAATCACCTCCCACCCCCAGGAGGAGAAGCTTCTCACCTGTGCTGCCAGGTGGGACTGAGAGGGATCTCTCCAGCTGCAGAGGTGACATCATCTGGATGGTTAATTTTGCTAGATAGATGGCTTCATATTCCTGGAAAGGTCCAAAAATGTTCATTGGAATTACTTTGGCATAAAGCTTTGGAAGGATGAGCAGGGCAAATTCAGGGAGCATCTCATATTCAGGCACAGATTTGGGAGGAGGAGAATTCTTTGTTGCTTTGGCATGAATGACAAAAACCATCAGGAAGTCAGAGGAAAAGAAAAGTTCAAGCATGACTAAAGAAATGCCTTTAGGGACCAAACAACATTTCCTTTGCAGCTCCTTCAGCACCAACCAAGACATTTCAGAGCCTTTTAATCACTGCACAAACCAGGATTTTTATTTCTCCTCCATTCCTGGATTTGCTTTGTCCAAAGCTTAAGTCTAAGGAACTGAGGTGCCCACTCATCTTCCTGCCAAGCTTTACTCCAGCTCCTGACATTTCCCTGAAGCACATTTGTGTAAATGTCTGTTTGGCAGGAAGATGATTCATTAAATGGCTTTTCAGTTATGATCAGGAATTTCTAAAAAAGTCACCTGAAGTTGATGGACAAATCCAGCATTAGGATTAATACAGAATCTTCTTTCTTGCACATAAGTAAATGCATCCCTTAAAAAGAGAAGAAAGCACTTCAGTGATAAATATATAAAAGTGGTTTGAGTCTTCCTTCAGATTATCAGTTTTTCAGCCCTACAGAACCTCTGAACTCCCTCCAGAACTGGTTTTTAGAACTGAAATTGCTTGGCCAAAGCAGGAAGCAGCAGCTGTACAATTCTGATTGCCCACCCCAGAGCTCAGCTCACTTTCCTGCTCAACTCAGAACAGCCCCTGGGGCCTCTCCCAAGGTTTAAAAAAAAAATTTTAAAAAAGGGTGTATACACAACTGCAGTGAAGGAAAATGGAATAATCAGCCCCTGGTAGAGTCTTAGGTAAGGCACTGAGTGAAAAGAGTTTCTGTTCCCTCCAAAATCATTATTCACTCACACCACCTGCATAAAAACCTGAACAGATCTTACCTGTACTTCACCCCAAATGTTTCCATTATGTATGCAATAACTAAGGCAGCACTGAAAAAAAAAAAGGCAAATAAAAATCAGTAAAATGTCTTCCAATTGTTTAAAAATATTAATATCAGGATGGATCATTTCCTACCTTCTAGAAATCCCTGCATTCCCATGGACAAGAACTTTTCCTGAGAAGGGGAAAAAAACCCAAAATTAACCATATTTGTATAAACTGAATAAAATTCTTTGAAATGTGGTTTTCCCTTGTTATGGAGAACCAGGCAGCAGCAAGGCACATCAAAGAAAAACAGGTATTGTCTTCCTTCACCCTCAATTTCTAACTACACTGTGTTCTTTGGGAGTCAGGAGCTGGGATTCCTGCTCCTGACAGGATTCTGAGTGACACAATTCAGATTTCAGGTCCTGCATTAGAGAGGGGACAAGAAAACTTCATGCACAGAACTCAGCTGAGTTTCAGGTGAAAAAACCCCAAACCCCTGAGGTTGATTTTCCAGTTAGAGGCAAAAGGAAAGAAGACTTTGCTCTAGATTTGTCTGACAGAGTTCAAATCAAGCATAAGAAACCCCCAAATTTAAGAAAAGCTCCTATTTAAGAGGCTCTAATACATACCCCTAAGTTTGTTTTAAAGCTTTAACAACACCTTAATAAATAAGGGAAGTTAATATAATTTTACCTCCACTTTGTAAACTTCCATCAATAAATTCTTTAGTCTGAAAAGAAAAAAGAATACAAGACTCAAACTTTCAGAGTATTTTAAATGCAAGTAGTACTAACACCTAAATTGGGTATAATTTTTACATCAGTGACAATAATGCACCTTTATGCAGACTTAAATCCCACTGCAACTGGACATTTCTATTTCTTTTGTACTTTAAACTATTCCTAAAATTGTCATTGCAAAACCAGTGAAGGCACTTTTGGGTTTTTTGGTGGAAGAAGGAACGAAATCCTTTTGTTCAGGTGCAAACTGAACTAAAATAAAGATACAAACCCAGAGCTCAAAACCAGGGTGTACCTTCCAATAATGGGCATTGCTTAATTTGCTAATTACTTTTTAATTCCTCTGCAGCAAACATGTTTTAAGATACTGTAAAAGTTAGTTATGCTTTTGAATTTGATACAAGAATTGTAAATATTCTTGGGCTCAAACAGAAATCTCCCCCAAGTCCAGGGCCCCAGAATTCCCCCATGACCAAATCTCTCTGTTTTGAACTTTTTTCTTTTTAATATCACAACAAGAAGCAGCTCTTACAACTCCACCTGTTTCCATACTTGTAAAAAGGAGTTAATTACACTTATTAAAGTGTCCATAATAAAGTCAAGAGCTGGCAGCACTTCCAGGTGCCTCAGGCTGAGTATCCCAAATATGAAACTGCTGTTTGTCAGTTCAGGAAACTCCTGGGCAATTCCCTTCCCCATCCATCTACTCACCATAGGGAAAAATCGGATTATATTCTCCACTGGATTATCTGCAATATCCAAGACTAAATACCTGCAATGAGAATTTCCTCTGAGTACACAACACCACAGAGTTGCTGCTCCTGGGAGCTGCTACAACCCCTCCACTGCAGGAGGAACCCAGCACAACCCCCTGGCTTCAATTCCTGCTCTGAACTCCTGAAATTCAGCCAAGAACCTTGTGAGGAAAGGAGTGAGGAATCTCCTCCAACACCCCCCTGACAGATTTCCCCTCTCAGAAATCAAAACTGAAAACCAAATTATGGATAATTCTAATTTGCAAACTCATTCAGGATAAATAAAATTCATGGTTTGCATTGAAAGTCTTTCTGCACCTCAGCACATTTTTTAAATAATTCTGACAATGTGAAAATATTTGGAAAGAACACACACACACAAAGGAATCTTGATCATTTCTCACCTAAATAACTGCTGGAAGTTTGGTTTAATAAAATTTGCTTCAATGTTTTGCCGTATGCATATTACATGGGTTATTCCATGTTTCTGGAGTATAGGTAGCTGTGGAGAAAGAAAAAATATCTTTTTTAAATTACATATTCATCCATTAGACAGTAATTAAAAAGAAAAGCTGTATTTAGATACAAAATAGGGCTATATCAAGGAAAATCTGAGCAGGTTTTCTAGAATTCAGAGTGTGCAAATGTTGTTTTTCCAAAAGCAAACATGACAAAAAAGGAAGGCACTCAATGAATTTGTTTGGCTCTCCCCACCTTTCACTTTGCCTGAAATTTCAAGTCCCTACATGAGGGAGGAATTTGCAGCCAGCATTGGACTCTTGCTGGAACCAGACCATGAAAATAAGATCATTTAAACCATGGGGCAAATCTGCAGAGCCTGAGCAGTGCTGGACTTTATTGTAATTTAATTTTCCTTGTTTTAATGTCTGTGTGAGTTCCCAGTTCTGGTCTTGAAACACTCTAGCAAAGGAAATAGGAATTGGTAAAGTGTCTCAAATGGTTTAAGTTCTACAAGAAAATGATATTTAAGACTCAATTTTAATACAAATAGCTCAGACCATCCCACAAATGCACCACATATTCCTTCCACTTTGGCATTTTTCATGTTCCAGTTGAGAACTGCAACCAAATTTACACCTCTACAGATACACTGGAGCCAAATCTCCACAGTAACAAATCAAATCACCACAGCAAAGCTTCCCTGAGAGAGAATATTCTGAAAATCATACCTTGCTTTTCATAGCTGAAGAATATGGGCCTAAAAATAACCCAGGTAAGATTTCCTAGGAGGCAGGAGAAGAACAGACATTCAATACCAACTCCAAATGATTTGAAATAACACATTTCACTCACCTCAGAACATGGCCATGGACACAAATAATTTACATATTCCTGAAATGTGTAATCAGTGTCATTTATAGCAGGACAAGGAAAAAAAAACGGTTTGGCAGGACAAAAGAAACATGATCTTGGTGCTGGAGATCTTGTTTTGGACCAGGAACAAATTCCTTGATTTGGACTAAGTTCCAGGTTGATTTCTGCAACTCACCCAGCCCCAGATCACATGAAGGGAACTCCTAAGTTGGTTTGTAATCCTGTCTTGTAATTAATTCCAAACTGCTCTCATGAAAAGAGATGCACACATGGAAATCCCTCAGGCTTTGGCCTAGCAGTGGGAAAAGATCAGTTTTTAACCATTTATCTCCCCACCAATGAAGATATGCAGGTGTGTAGATCTTATCTTGTGCAAAGGTTGGACTGACACCATGGTGGGAAATTTTAATTGTCCATCCCACTGGAAAGCACTTCCAAATTTAAGGTAGAAGGCAAAGCTCTGACACATTTTTGTCTAAAGACAGTCAGAAAGAGAAAAAATTTAGTATTTGGGGGGTTTCTATTTTAGTACCTGCACAACAGAGATGCAAACACACCTGTGTTCCATGCTGGCAAATCCTCACCTTAATTAACTAATTAATTCTGTCTCCCATGGTGCTGCCTGACACTTTACAGGTCAAGATTGATTTTGATATCAGCTCTTTTTTCTCCTTACTAAATGCTCCATGGATTTTACCTCAAATTGTAAATAAAAGTGTCCTACCTGCATCTCTCTCCTCATGGGATAGGTCCAATCCTTAAAAAAAAATTAAAAATAATTATATCTACAACAGAGAAAACCATTCAGGCAGAGATGTGTACATGCATTTCATAGAAAATAATCACAAGTTCTGTACAAGCTCCCTGCTACCTTTCCACATGGATGCCAGCACCACCCAAGTGCAAGGAATATTATTTGGAAAGTTAACGTGAAGAAACCTCAAGTATCCTACAGAGAATCCTTAAGGCTGGAAAAGATCCTTATCAGCTGTACACCCACACCTCAGCTTTCTGCTGAGAAACTTCCCTCTGAAGTGAGGAGGGGAAAAAAAAGAGAAAGGAAAAAAAGCTTTAGAACACTCTGTACTGGTCAGAGAAGCAAAAGAATTCCTTTGGCTGATGCATTCCTGCAGGCACTGAAATAACAGAAGATAAAAGTGGAGCAGGTAACTCCCTTAAAATCCACACTGCCTCACCTCATCCACTCTGAATATTCAGGATTCAGCTTGAACAGTTCCAGCAATTTGTGCTCTCTGTGAGCACACAAGGCATGGGTGAGCCTCCACCATTCCCATCCCACAGCTCTCTGGGAAGGCTCCTCACAAGTCAGGGTGTCCATGCTCCTGCTGGGATTTCCAGCCCAGAACCCCACAGCAGCCCCAGGACTGGGAGGGTTCAGCTCTGGGAAGGCTCCTCACAAGTCAGGGTGTCCATGATCCTGCTGGGATTTCCAGCCCAGAACCCCACAGCAGCCCCAGGACTGGGTTCAGCTCCCATTCCCCCCCCAGAGCAAACACCAGGATCAACATTTCCCTGCTCTGCTCCATCCTGCAGCTCTGCCAAAGCTCAGGCAGAGACTATTCCTGTCCTTCCTTCCCTGCAACTCCCACTGGCCTCTATTAACAGGCTCTTACTCATTCCCTGACCCTCACACATGAAGGAGTTGGAGCTGAGATCCCAGCTACCATCTGGAGGTTAAAAAAAATCAAAGGGAATAGTCAAATATATCCACCAGACTGCATACATTTATTTACATAACTCTGTTGTTTGATTCACACACACAGCAGCAGCTCAGAAATAACCTCCCCTATGACCTGATGTCCTCAAAAGTATGGGGAAGTTCAACACCAAATATTCCAGCTGGGAAGGGAGGGCTGGATTACAGCAGGAAGGATCTCTTAAATTGCAGCACTCTTCACCTCAGCACCCACACTTGTCCCAGTAGCATTAACTTCCCATTAAACCTCTTTTTTACCAACACAATAAAAATCCTGTGCTTCCCTCAGACACCCCCACAGCACACAGGGAGGATTTTCCAGCTCTTGGTAGTGGAATTAAGAAGGATTTTAGTATCAGTAAAGTCATTCTGCAAAAGAAAGCAAACAAACATTAAGCCACTCCAGACAATCCTTTGGATAGCACCTAAACAGGGGAATAAAATGCACTGAAATGGGCTTTGCTGAAGACACAGAAGCAGCTAAATTATTTCTGCATGTCCCAGCTGGAATAATAAACTCCTGGAAGCAGAAAGGAGAAATGTTGTGACAAAAGGATGATATTTACAGACCTGTATCCTTTGAGGGGTGACCTGAGAGGGTTCAGCACAACCCTGCTGGCTTGCTCTGGACACAAAAGCATCACTCACCCCTCAAAAGGCCAGAAAACCCCAGGTTTGTCCAAGTTTAAAACCAAGCCTAAGAGCAATAAGCTCTGAAAAGCTTAAACTGCACTCCAGGAATATACAAGGACTTTAGTGGGTTTATTACTCTGTTTGTAGAATTTATAAGTCTTAATCTGGAGCACAACGAAAACACAAATTCATCACTATTTTGGCTTAACAACACATTGCAAATATACCTTTCAAATGCATCAGAGGCAGGATTTTTTTAGCTCCAACAGCTGTAAACTGTGCAAAATAAATAGGTAAGAATTGAGCAATGCAAGTCCAAAGGGAACCAAACCCCAAGAGACAGCACAGATGTTCTGAAAAAAAACAAAAAAAAAAAAAAAGAAAAAAATCACTACAGGCCCCAGACATTGGTCCTCAGTGCCCTCCAAGAAGCAAAAAAGACACAGTTTCCAATGGGATTTAGTTTGCAAAATAACTCTCTGAAAGAGTGTTTAAGGAAAACACTTAATCTGAGACAAGTACACAAACTACTGAAAGAGTGATTTTGGTGATTGCTGACAGCCCTTCAAGGCTTTCAAAACCAACAATGCCAGATTATTCAAATGTTATGCAAAGTTATGTAAAAAAACCCAATCTATTAATGGGGACTGAAGCCAAGCACAGGTTCCATTTTCAGGAATTTATTCATCAGCCAGGTTTTCCACACTGTCTGGAGCACCAGCAGACAAATAACAACTGAAAGCTTCTCTTTTGATCAGATCAGATGCAAGAATTCTGCTAAGAAAACAAAGGGTGATGCCAGAGGTGGAGGAAGAACAGCACTCCCTGCTGCCAAGGATTTGGGAGGTTCTCCAGAACAAGGGACAGCTCAGTGAAGTCTCACCCATCAATATTTGCAACACACCAAAGAGATGGAGTGGAAAAAAATGATCCCTAGAACTCCAAAGTTTTAAAAGATGAGCCACTCCCCTCTGACAGATCTCACACATGCAGGAGAATGGGAATTAAAGCACATTCCAAAGGCTTCCCTTCCCCATCCAACCTCCAGCTGAAATAAATGGAAATTATGAATTAATAGCTAAGACTTGTCCACACTACAAGGAGCTTCTTGGTATCCAATATCCAAACTACATCACCAGCAGCTCTGCCAACACTTTGGGTTATTTTGTACAAATTTTGCCACAGCTACACCTGCTCTTCCTCAGAACAGTTTAATGGCAAAAAGGGATGTGGAGTTGTTTGGTTTTTTTTGCATAAGTGACCTTGGCTAGGATTTAATCTAGGTGGTTTGGAGTGTGGGAAATAGATTTGTAGAAATTTTTTAGGGTTTGATAGAAGGTTTGTACAGGATGGATTTGTATGTAAACTTTAAAATAAAAAATATTGACTTAAAAATACTATAGAATAAGATAGATATTATTGAGAGAAAAATAAAGTTAGAGTTTTGAAAGCTAGATTTGTAGAAATTAGTAGATATTTTAGAAAAATAGAATTATGAAAAATATATTGTAAAAGAAAATGTAAAATATATTGTAAAATAAAAATGTATTGTGAAAGTATTTATGAAGAGTAGTTTGAAATAACTGGTTTTAAAATATTTATAACAGTGTAGTAAAAAGTTAATAAGTTAAGAAATGTTTATAGTGTTTTGTAATTAAGAGATAGTTTTTAATTGTAATAGCGTAAATTGTAATATTTGTATTGTTTTACTTTTCATATGAGATTGAAAAATACAAGTTTTTTAAATACTTAGTTGTTTTGGTTTTGAGTTTAAAAAAAGTTAAAATTTAACAAATTGGTGCTTCACACAAAGAAACAGATAAATATTATTTCAAAACCTATAAATTCCAAACTTTTTCCAGCAGCAGCATCATCCCCCTGCCCAGGCTGCAGCTCCTGATCCCACAAAAATGACCTCGATCTGAGGCTGTAATTCCCAGGCAGCTTCAAGTGTCATTCACACAACAAAACGAGATCACACCTCGGGTTTGAAAACATTTCACACATTGTTTTACACACCCAACCAAGGGGAGGAGAGGGAATCATCAAAGACCTGCACAGAAATCTCAATCGGTGCTTGTAAAATGGAACAACCGCAGGAGAAATCTTGAAATAATAAAGCAGTAGCAGAGCACAATCACTTGCCATTTTTTAATCAGAAAGGAGACAAACTAAATGAGGTACTGAAAGAATATTCGAGGAAAATATTTGAGTATCACTGAAACCTGTCACGTCTATCACTGTGAAACGCGGTACTTAAGGGCCTCAAAATTAGCTACAAACAGGAACAAAGTGAAAGGTTGTGTCCTCAGTTTCAGTCATGCTTCATGTTCTTGGAGAGCTCTATTCAAAATATGCGGGTTATTAAACAAATAGAATTATTTCAGTTGGAAAGTACCTACAACAATCATCTACTGCAACTACCTGACCAGTGCAAGCCCAAATATATATATATATTTATTTATTTTCCCCCAGGTAGAAATCCTGGTGCAAGTCTATAAAATTAAACGAAATCCTTTCATTCCCTGAAGGTGTGAGCATGGCACTACCATGAGCAGAGCTTAAGGAATGTTTGGACAGTGCTGTTATCCCAAAAGTGGCTGAGGCTGGAGAAAGGGGCAGGAGACAGCAGAGGTGACAATGCCACCCTTGCACAGCTGCTCCATCCCAGAAAGGGGCAGGAGACAGCAGAGGTGACAATGCCACCCTTGCACAGCTGCTCCATCCCAGAAAGGGGCAGGAGACAGCAGAGGTGACAATGCCACCCTTGCACAGCTGCATCACTCCAGAAAGGGGCAGGAGACAGCTGAGGTGACAATGCCACCCTTGCACAGCTGCATCACCCCAGAAAGGGGCAGGAGACAGCAGAGGTGACAATGCCACCCTTGCACAGCTGCATCATCCCAGAAAGGGGCAGGAGACAGCAGAGGTGACAATGCCACCCTTGCACAGCTGCTCCATCCCAGAAAGGGGCAGGAGACAGCTGAGGTGACAATGCCACCCTTGCACAGCTGCTCCATCCCATGGCCACCACACTCAGGAAACGATGCAGGGGTGGGAGCAGCTTCACAGGGAATTCTGTGATTGTCAAGAGCACTCAGACAATGGGAAGGCCCCACCAGAGAGATTTTTGCTATTGAAAATAGAAAGGAATACAAAAGCAGGAAGGTGGAGGAGAAGAATAATAGCAGGTAGGAATTCCAGGGCACACGGAGGAAGGAAGGAATGAAGGACAACAGGGAAAGGAATTTTATTTTGGCAGAGACAAACACAAGCCACAGAAAAGGATAAAAGGTAAAACTAAAGGAAAAGTACAAATGGAAAGTAAAACCAAAACAATTCCTATTTGTCCCATTCTCTAACACTGGGCCTAAAGACACCTCATTAAATACCATCAGCACTGATAAAAACTTTCATTTTCATCCTATCATTTTTTTCCAATAAAATCAGAAATAAAGCAGGGGAGGCAGAATCCTTCAGCTTACAGCAGCACAAAGCCACGTGCCTGGAGTGGACTCTCACACAGATTTATCAGAATTATTTCTAATGGTGCAGGAATGGCCTTGATCAAGCCTCTCCTTTTTTTCATTCATGAGTTGGGCTATACTGAGACAATCCTGCTTTAATTCCCAAATCCTACAAACTGCTGCACGGTGCCCGTGTGGATCCCAGCAGAGGCACAAATGAATCAGGACTGAGAGGCTGCTCCACTTCAGCTGCCACTGAGCTCTTTTCTGATTTATGCAAAGCAGTCTGAGAGTATCCCACAGAGTTGTGATCAAAACCTGTCACCTGATTTACATTTCCCAGCACAACACAGCATTCCTGCTCCATTTTTTTGGGCTCTATTATGTGGGCAGGTAAAAGAATTCTAATGATACAGGCTTCCTACTTATTTTAAAGAGTCTGCAGAGGAAGGGAAAAAACCTGTGTTTTAAGGGGTTTGTTTGTGTTGCCTATCAAAAGTGAGAGTAAAAAAAAGTTTAATGGATTTGTTCCACCTTTAGATGGGCTGCATCACTTCATAGTTAAAAAAAGCAGTCAGAAATACATTAGCATTTCAGACTAAATATAGCTGTCAAAAATGTAAATTTCTTTTTTACAAAAACCCCATGTGCTAAAAAGAACTCAGCTTTTATGCATAATAAAAAGGCAAATATGTCTGCTTAGTTGATAGGCTGCTAATTTAATTATAAAACCCATGGAGAGTCCTAAAAAAATTCTAAGTACATCATGAATACTTGGTTTGCTCAGCCTGATTGCAAGCAAATATGTTTTAACAGAGAAATAAACTGGTAATTGTTGCTGTGTTCTCATTATGTTTGTCCTAGTCCGTTTTGTTTTGTTTAAAATTTTATGGGAAAAGAAATTCTATTAAATTCATTCAATTATTCCTTACTGATCTTTTTTTCCAGAAGTACTAAGATGTCTCACTACTAATAACCCAACATATATTAACTGTTATTAACCTGACCCTTTTTAGTGGGTTTTTAGCTATATTTTTCCTCTCAGTATACACATGTAACACAGAACTTCTCAAATTTAAGAAATTTTGAGACCTGACCTCGGAAAATTTGCTGATTTTAGAAAAAAAAAATATAAAAATCTAAGCTTAGAAATGGTTCCACATCACATATAATTACTATTACTCATAAAACTGAGATACTCACCATCACCAGACTGTAGAAGAACACACAGCTCACAGACATTCCCAGAAAAGCTTTGCCAGAATGATGAGTTCCAGCTTTTCCAGCATTTCCCAAGCTCCCAAAAGTATCGACAGCCAAGAGGTTTAAAAACGCAGCAATCCCAAACACCACAGTAGGGATTAGGGACAGGGCAAACAACATCCAGGCTGGAAAAGTGACCTATTTATCCAGAGCACATCCCTGCAGCCTGCCCCAGTCAATCCAGGCTGCTCTCTCCCCTCAACACTTCTCTTTGTGCCAGGAAGGAAAGGGATGCTGCACAGCCAAGCAGCGATTTGGCTTTATTTTTAATTATTATTAAAGCTGTGACATGGTTACGAGCTGGGGGTGGCACTCAAGAAGTGACAAAGCTGCTCTTTTGAGCAGCAGGAAATCAGCCAGGGATTCCCTAAGTTCTCCCTCCTCCCCTTCCCAGTACCTTGAAATCAAATCAGCCAAGCCAGCATTAAACCATCCACCACCAACTTCCCAAAATATTAAGGATTACTCCTCATTAAAGAGCCTCCTCCCTGCACTGCACAAGAGAGGATCTTCTGCTTTCCAGGAAAATCTACATTTTGTGGGCAGAATGATTTTAGTTTCCTCTGTTTGTTTTTCCTAAGCACTGTCTTAAGGATTGGGCTTAAGTCTCCTACACTTTGCTTTTCACAAATTACCTCCGCAAGGACTTTGACATTCACCACTGGCTTTCACTTTCCTGTTTCCCCCACATACTCCAACTATTAATCTTGTATTTAGAGCTTGGAATTTGTTTATGTGATCTTGTATTTAGATCAAGTCAGACACAAATGTAGCATATTGAAGAAAAATTCTTAGTTTTTAGAATCAGTTCTTGAAAATCCCCACTGTGTAAAGTTCTAACACACTACACATCACATTATTTACAGATAGCACACCAAAAAAAGCCAAAAATAAAAGCTACTCTGAAAGACACTGCATTACAATCTCAGTTTTCATCAGTTAAGAGTTGTTAACTGGCACTGAGCTCTGGTTTCATTTTTATTTTAACCCCACATTCCTCTTTAGCCATTTTAGATGAAAAGCCACCCAGGATAATTTAGTTAACCATTCTCAGACAAAACTGTGGATAACACAATTGGTTTCTCCAGAAAGAAGAGATATTTAAAAACAAACAAATTATAAACCTCACAGGGTGGTACATGATTTGTGTTGAGATACAAAGTGATTACAACGTGGTGAGAACAACCAAATGACTTGTAACACCTCCAGAGCGCTAAAGTGATGGGGAGTAGTAAATCCTGACAACAAAAACAGAACAAAAAGAGTCACTCCCATATTTCAGGTGATTTACCACCATAACAGCATTGAGCAATGCTGTTCAAACAGAAATAAATGCTGATGTTTAGAAATACATGAAGATCTGGAGACGTCTGAAGAGCTCAGACACTCTCAGTTTCCCTCACCAGGCTGTGACATTTCGCATTAAATATTTGAGGCCACCAAAGGAGGGCGGGGAAGGGGGGGGGGGCGAACACTCGGGGATGTTTGTGACACACAAAAACAAATCAGCAGCGTCCAGGGTCAGCGGCGGGGAGTTCAGCCAAGTTCAGAAATCAGACACCGCACGGCTCAGCCTGAGCACACATTGCCACCTGTCCTCGCCCCACAGAAGTCCTGGCTCCGAACAGGGTGAAAACACCGCCCCGATGGGCTCAGCCGAGCGCCGGATCGCTCCGGAGGGTGGAAGGGACACGCAGGTATTCCCTGCTCACACCGGGACACGGCCTCACAAAGGCACAGGGACATGCAGGGAGAGAGAAAAGGCGGCTAACACACAGGCTGTGACACACCGAACGCAGAAAGGGGCTAAAAAAAGAGTGAGGGCCGCTACGGGTGGGCAAAAGGCAAAGGAGTGAAGCGGGGGGCTCCGTTCCCTGAATGTGAGGGTGGCGAGACTGCCCAGAGAAGCTGTGGCTGCCCTGGTCCTGGCAGTGCTCAAGGCCGTGCTGGACAGGGCTTGGAGCAACCTGGGATAGTGGGAGACTTCCAGGCCGGAGGCACCGGGGAGGGAGATGCCGGAGGGCCGGGGGTCTGCGCGGGCGATGGAGGGAGCAGAGCCCGGCAGCGAGCAGGGAAGGGAAGATGCGGTCGGTGGTCGCAGGGGGTGTCACCAGCACAAGGCGGGACACGGCCCTACGGCCTGCGATGGATCCCGGCGGGAATCCCGCGGGAAGGGACGCGGGGGGCACCGCAGAGCGGGTGGGGCTGTGAGGGGAAGCCCCGGCGGGGCCGCGGGCCGGGCGTGTGCGGGGGGCAGGGACCGGAGCTCCCGCTCACCTCAGAGTCCTCTTTGGCCTGCGGCAGCGCGGGGAAGGCCGGTTTGGCGAGCTCCATGGCCGGGCGCTGTCCGGGCGGGGCAGGACCCGGGGCAGGGCGGCTATTTGGGCAGCGGGGCCGCGGGCTCCGGCTCGGGAGCGGCAGGAGATGGAGGCNCTCCCCCGGCTCCTGCCCCGCTCCGCCCCGCTCCGCCCTCAGCGCTCTGCCTTCCTTTCACGGGCAGCTACCGCCGCGGTTCGTTTCAGGAGCCCTCTCGCAACCCCGATTTCGCGCTAGTTCATCCCAAAGTTTCAGTAACGGGCGCTTCGCCTGCTAGCGGTGACCAGGCCCGGCTCGGAGCGCTTCACGCCCCGCCACGGCGCGGCCATTAACGCTCCCTGTCGCCGTCCCCTGTCATTCCGAGGGCTCCTTCTCCTCACACGCCTGCTTCCATCTTGGCTCCACAGCCCATGGGAATAACGCCTCACGTTTTATCTGGCAATGCCAAGCGGGTCATGTCTGGGCTGCCCAGGGAGGTGGTGGAGTCGCACCCCCGGAGGTGTCCGAGGAGCGGCTGGACGTGGCCTCTGCGCTCTGGGCTGGGGACAAGCCAGGGATCAGTCACAGATGGACTCGGTGATCCCAGAGGTCTTTTCCAACCTAAATGACTCTGGAATCTCCAGTCTGCTCCTCTTGGTGTAAATGATGCCCTCACTGTTGGGGCAAGAACCTGTTTTTCTGCTTTTTGAGGTCACATACCCTGAAAACTCCGGGAGAGCTGAAGAGGGACTTTGGACAAGGGATGGAGGGACAGGACACAGGGAATGGCTTCCATTGCCAGAGGGCAGGGATGGGTGGGATATTGGGAAAGAATTGTGCCCTGTGAGAGTGGGCAGGCCCTGGCACACGGTGCCAGAGAAGCTGTGGCTGCCCCTGGATCCCTGGCAGTGTCCAAGGCCCGGTTGGATGGGGCTTGGAGCAACCTGGGACAGTGGAAGGTGTCCCTGCCGTGGCAGGGGGTTGGAATGGGATGGTCCTTAAGCTCCATTCCAACCCAAACAATTTTATGATTCAATGAGATTTCACTTTAAGCTGCAGTTTTTCATTCCTTCGCTTTTCGGTGAACCAAAATTCTACACTGGTGCCACTGGAATTTCTGAGGGAAGCTTAGTCAAAGCAAGCAAAGTCAGTGGGTTGGTTGCTTAAATAAAATTGGAAGTGTCCTTTTGGAAATACTAGCCTTGGAATTTTAGAGTCTCAATTTTTCTTTCTAGTGCACCTTCCTGCTGTTTTTACTAAATAAAACTTTGAGAAACCTTGAACAACCACATTTCAGCAACCATTCCCTCAGCCAGAGGCTCAGCTCACTGTTTACATCACTGTTCTGCTCAGAAATTCACTTTTATTTCAGGTTCTCATTGTTCCAGGCACATGCCCTGTACGAGCTGCACTCTAAGGGGTGTTAAAACTAAACCTGAGATTTGCATCTTTACACTCCTGACACAGCCACAACAGGGAGAAAGGTCTGTAACAGCCGTATAAACAGGGAACTACTGTTGCCTGTCCTGTTTGGACTGTTCTACACCTTACACCATCTGTTTGATCTGTGATGGGAAAGGAAAAAAAACTACAGCTGTTAAAATTGCCAGGCAGATGATGTGTGTTTCCTGGGAATCCAAGAGCTTATCTAATGTACTTGCCTGTCAGCTGAGCAAGCCCAGAGTAATCCAATTAGGATAATTGGAAGTAGCCAGAAGTGCAATTTAGTGCACTGCTGCTCCAGTCCAACATTCAGGTGAGCTGCACAGTGCAGTGGGTGTGTGTGCACCCCTCAGGGTTGAACTGCTTGGAAAATGAAAATAAAAGTAAAGCAGATGACCTTAAACCACCACTACCTTGTTTACTTGCAATAAATAAACACCAGCTCAGGCAAATCCTATTTACAGAATTCAGCAGCAAATGAGTGTGCCCAGGTGGGCAAAGAGGCCAAAGGCACCTGGCTTGTAGCAGCCATGGTGTGGCCACAGGAGCAGGGCAGTGCCTGTCCCCTGTGCTGGCACTGCTGGGCCACCTCCAGCCCTGGGGACAGCTCTGGGCCCTCATGGAAAGGACATGGAGGGGCTGGAGGGTGTTCAGAGAAGGGAACGGAGCTGGGAAGGGGCTGGAGAATTCCTGAGGGAGCTGGGAAGGGGCTGAGCCTGGAGCAAAGGAGGCTCAGGGGGCCCTTGTGGCTCTGCACAGCTCCTGCCAGGAGGGGACAGCCGGGGGGATCAGGCTCTGCTCCCAGGGACAGGGACAGGAGCAGAGGGAACGGCCTCAGGTTCTAAGAGAGGAGGTTTAAATTGGATATCAGGGAAAATTCCTTCATGGAAAGGGTTGTCCAGACCCCACCAGTCCCTTCTCTCTCCGAGTGTTAGGCTGCCCCTGGTATAGGAGGCACAGGACTCCAATCCTTACACCAGAGAAAAGCTGCTCCTCAATGCTCCTCAAACTCAGAAGACACAAAATTCACCTCTCTGTGAGAGCTACACACAAAGTCCACCAGGATAAACAGATTTAAACAGGTTTTATTCATAAACTGTTTGGGGAAAGGAGATTTACTGATATACAAAAAGTCAAGAAATGAACTGACTTCCTTCTCTTTGTGAATCCCTTCAGGCACGTTTATAAATTCCCACCATAATTGCTAAGAGAACAACACATCTCCACACATTTTTACTGAGCCTGGGCTGTAATGAACATTGCATTTCAGAATTGTACAGAAAACACACTCCTGTAGCCAACTTGCAACTAGCATTCCCAAAATTACTAGCTACATGCTACACAAACACCTTACAATGATAATCAAGAGGTACATTATTTCTCTCCTTTTTTTTATGCATTAACCCAGTAGGATGTGTACAATCAATCACAAATTCTATGGTTCATTTACACAGGTTTGTAGTCAAGCTTGGACTCCAGCTTCTTGGAATCAGCCACTTTCCTGACAGCTTTCATGAAATCTTCCTGAACTACGAAGTCATGATCAGCACGGATTGCAAACATCCCTGGGAGGGAGGATGGAACAGTGTGAAGACAGAACATGAAGTTTCACTCAAATTTAAATGAAAACTGATCCAGGTTACACTATCCACATGATTTTCCCATGTCTTGGATGTTGGGAAGAGAAGGGAATTCACCTTTCTGAACTAAGGGAGTACTAAAAAGAAAACCTGTTTAAACTAAGTGTGCATTTACTGTGTTACTCAGCCTAAACCCCAAGTGCACAAATTTTCATGTGAAAAAAGCATTAAATGGCATCAACTCTCCAGGAACACAGGTACCAAGAGCCCTGAATTCTCTCCAAAAAGGAGAAAAATGAGTACAATCCCTGCTTCTGGAATGTATCAGGTTCTAATGAGCCAGTGGGACACATCATGATCAGCCAACAAAGTGGCTGGCTCAGATCAGCTCAAGTGAAATGTTCCAGCAGAACGTTTTTGAGCTCCTGGGTTTAATCCACAGAGAAACAGTTCCAAGATTCAGCATTATCCAAGATTTAGCACATCCAAATGAGGAGCTGAGGAATTACCTGCTTCAGTACAGACGTTTCTCAAGTCTGCTCCGTTGAAGCCATCTGAAAGCTTCACGATTGCTTCATAATCTGTTGATAAAACACCAGCACCCATTAGGAATAAATCACCCTGCCCCTTAGGGATGCCAGCAAAATACAGATCCAGCCACCAAACTTGGATTTCAGTGCAAACAGAGAGCTGCCCACTGGGCTGATAAATTAACTGGAATCAGCAGCTGTATCAGCCCTTCCATTAAAACAGAAATGTGTGGCAGCCAAAAGCTCATGTTATATAATTAAATCCCAAAGTTACCAACTTGTGGTTACAAGAATCAACATGAAGTGCAAAAGCTCCTTCAAGGCAATGTTCTTATTATTTAAATGCTGTAAAACCCAGAAAACTTTTCTCCATGTGGCCATAACTCAGTCCCTTTCCACTTCCTACACTCCATCTACTAAAGGCATTTAGTGTCTTAATATATTAAGCCTGATATTTTATGCACATATATTTACTAAAAGAGTGGCCATGGCTGTACTTCAGTGGAAATCAATTTCTAAACCACAGCTGAGCCTCCAGCAAGTTCTGATTTTTGCAAGCCTGCTTATTAAAATTATCAACTCCCTGGAAAACTTTTCAGTTTCCCTTGTGTCTAAGACTCAAAACTTTTGAACTGAATATTTTTATCTCAAGAATCTAAAAGCTCCTAAAGAGAGAAGTTCTTCAGCTGAGAAGTTCTTCAGCTGTATTTTAATTCCATGTAGTACAATGCCATACAAAAAATTATTTTCCTGGTTGGAAAGTTAAAAAACATAAGTGAGGGGAATGAACAAGGTTGCACCGTGCAAGGTTTGTGAGTTTAGGGTTTTCAGCAGACATCAGGATTGAAGCAGGAGAATCTCAGGCTGGAACCTGAGCAAATCCTTCTCTTTGGATTTTAATCCAATTTCCACCTCACCCTGCTGCTAACTCAGGCCTCCCTTTTGCAGTATCAAAGCTGAGCATCACAGTCTTTCCACATCACATGCAGGAATTTAGCAAGGACCTGACACCTCACCTTGCTGACTGGCAAGAGGAATGATCCCACCCTCCTCCACTCCAGTGCCAAAGACACAAGAACAGGATGAAGTAGAATTCCAGAATCCCACAGTGGTTTGGGTTGGAAGAGACATTCAAGACCACCTCGTTCCAACCCCTGCCATGGTCAAGGGCACCTTCCACTTGCTCCAAGCCTCATCCAAGCTGGCCTGGAATGCTTCCAGGGATGCAGAGGCAGCCACAGCTTCTCTGGGAAACTGAGCCAGGGCCTCACTGTCCTCTCAGGGAGGAGTTTCTTCCCAGTATCCCATCTAACCCTGCCCTCTGGCAGTGGGAATCCATTCCCCCTGTGCTGTCACTCCATGCCTTATAAGAAGTTTCTCTCCAAGAACTTTACCTCAGGCTCACGATTTGCTTTGGAGCTCCCTCCCTCTCTTAGCCTGCATCACGTGCAGCTTTAAGCCAACACTGCTGCTAAGCAAAGCAATGGCCACCCCTGGCCCTCCCCCAGCTCGCTCCTGCTGTCCCTGAGCTGAGCTGCAGCTGTTGATGCAGCCAGATGGTGCCTGGGATCAGCTCCAGGGCCTGCAGGAATCGCTGCTCTCAGCACAGGGGGGTGGGCGTGGCACAGGGCCCTGGGCCACTGCTGCACTCCCAGGCAGCCAGCTCTGCTTTAAAGGCAAATCCCAGCCCCAGCTTCCTCCAGGAAAGATGGGAGGAGTCAATGAGAGCAGGACTCTGGGCAACTCAGAGTAACACAGTCCTTAAATAACCTTCCCCATTTTATCCTATTATTCTCCCCTTACACTCCTGAGGGAACAATCCACACCACTACCAGACAACAATTTTGCTTATGCCATCTCCAAACTCCAGGGTTTCTCCTTGACTTTTAAAGACTGTTGCTTTCAGACTTCTACATTAACAATATTTCTTTCATTGAGGGGTGAATGAAAACACTCTTCACTTGCACTAAACCATTCCATTAGAAACAGGAAATTCTCTGATGAGAGCCATGCTGATTTTCCAGTTTCCAGCTGGGCTCCAAGGGTTTATATTCAGTTCTCCTTTTCAAAGACTTAACAACAGTTCAATCAGGATGCATTAAAAAATAAAGCAAGTAGAATTCCAAGAGGGGAAGTTGTGTGGACAGTGTAAAGGTGGGAATACAGTCAGGATCACTGTAAGAACTCACCTCTTCCCATCTCTACAAAGAGCAGTAGGAATGACATCCAGGGAACTTCTACTCACCTATCTCACCGTGTTTAGTGATAGGACCTGCGTGAATCTTCAAAATATCTAATCTGGCTTGTTCATTTGGTAGGTCGATATCTAGAAAGAATTACAGCTTCAGTAAAAGCAGAAACCCCCAATTCCCATGGATCACATCCTCCTTCCAGCCACTGGGAAGCAGAAACTCACGGATTTTTCTATCCAGCCTTCCGGGCCGCAGCAGGGCAGGATCCAGGGTGTCAGGTCTGTTGGTAGCCATGATCATTTTAACTCTGTGCAGAGTGTCAAATCCATCCATCTGATTCAACAGCTGACAGGGAACAGAACTTTGGTTTTAAACAACCCCAAATCTTCCCAGCCTGATTTGTTTTCCTGCTTAAGTATTCTTCACCAAGATGAAAAGCTCTGAAGTAAAAAAAAAGTCCTACAAGGCCTTGAGCTTCCTGAATATTCCATCCCAAGCAATGAAGAGCTGAAGAGACATGAAAAATGCTTTGCCCACAGAAAAGGACATTGAGCAAAGCTGAGCTCAAACGTAAAACACTCGACTAAAACAATGAGGCAAGGAAAATACTGCAAGGACTAAAGGAGCCAGTGGCTGCCTGACACATTTGGATTGTAGTGCACCAAGGCCAGGACATTCCAATTAGACTTGAAGAACAGCCTCTGGAATACTAATCCACACACAGGAAGGCATTTCATTGTGAACACTCAAAGCACTTGCTCTTTGATCACAGTGACTTAATTCTCTATAGAAGGCAGACACATTCTTTTCAACCAGGCAAACTGTTTGCAAACACAGGCCAAGGAAGGTTCCCATTAGCTTCAGAATTCCCAATTGTCACCAGTGGTTTTAATATTCTCTTCACACAACCCAGTTTATCAAAGCAATGAATACAGAAACAAAGAAATACAAGTGCTCCTCCTAGCTTTGAAAATCCAATTGCAGCAGTCCAAAAATGTTACAGACTGGGTGTTTTTGGGACTAAAAGAGACAGAAAGGGGGGTTCTCCAAACCTTCAAAGATACAGGGAGCAGCAGTAAGCAAAAGAAAATATCCCAAATCATTTCAGCAATTTAAAAGATTTAATCAGTCTCTACATTGAACTCATGGCTGAGTTACCATGATGTGCAGCTGCCTTTTGTAAAAGCAGCACTTACTTCACTTCTAGTTTAAGATTATTAACCCAGAAAAGGTGCTGCAAAGCCAGACCCCAGGTAACAATTCCCACCTGTATTATTATTTGATGTGGCTGCTCAGGCCACAGTCAGGAGCTGGACACTCACCTCCATCAGAGTTCTCTGAATTTCTCTATCAGCTGATGTGCCTTCGGAAAAGCGGCGCCCACCTGCAGCACAGCAAACCCATCAGTTCTGCTACTCCATTTTTGCCTTTTGAACGAGGGGAATTGGCTTTCTAGCTGACTCCAGCCTTAAAGGGAGAGCCCAGGCACTCCCCAGGCCAAGAGCCTTACCAATAGCATCGATCTCATCCATGAAGATGATGCAGGGCTGATGATCTCGGGCATAATTGAACATCTCTCGGATGAGCCGCGCGCTCTCGCCGATGTATTTGTCCACTATGGAACTGGACACCACCTTGGGAAGGACAGAGCACGTGGATGAGGAGGCTGCAGAGCAAACAGAGCCAAGGTGTGTGGGGCAGTGCCATTACACACCTTGAGGAAGTTGCAATCCAGCTGGCTGGCAACTGCTCTGGCCAAAAGGGTTTTTCCTGTACCTGCATAGACAAGAGATTGAAGGTGTTTAATTACTGACCAAACACCCACTGCCAGTGACTTAGGAAGGAGGGAAATAAAAAGGGAAAGGGAAAGAAAGAGGGAGAAAATGGAGAAAGTAAAAGAAAATGAAAAAAAGGGAAAAGAAAACNAAAAATGAAAAAGAAAAAAGAAAAAAGGAAAGGAAAAAATAACAAGGGAAATAAGGAGAAACAAAGAAGGCTCTTGCCACAGTCTGAAAGCACCAACCAAACACTTGCTGCCCTTTGCTGAGACTCACCAGGGGGGCCGTAGAGCAGGCAGCCTTTTGGGGGGATAATTCCCACACGCTGGAATAATTCTGGGTTTGTAAGTGGCAGTTCAATGACCTGTGAAGGGAGAGAGAGCAAACTGAGCCTCTGAGTTATAAAACAGTTAATGATGCCCATGCCAGCCTGTTTTTCATCTATCTGCATTATTTATTGGCAGCATTTTTGTGTGAGAAACAGTTCAATAAGAAAAGGTGAAAGCTCCTATGGATCAATCCACTCCCCTGCCCTGGCTCTGCAATGGCTGCTTCCTCTCAATGCTCTTTGCTCAAATCACATCCCTCCTGTCCTAATTCCATTCCCCAGAGCAATCCTGGTAGTTTTTGAGCAAAATTCAGCCTGCTTTGCTAGCCCTCCCGCTCGACTTCAAGGCACTCCCATAGCCTAAAGGGTCCTGGATCCTTTAAACCCTCTTCCCTAAAGGATTATCTTCATTTTAACCCCAATCCAGGCACTTGAAATGAAACACAAAAAGCACTGATCTGAGAGGATCCTTGAACAGCCCCATGGTGGTGGAGGACAAACATCAGAAGATGGTTTTGCCCTGAAAAGCTTCACTGAGAGCACTGCTCAGTGTCTGAGGGGGGTTGAGGCACTGGGTACCTCCCGTAACTCTCGGATTTGCTCCGACAGGCCTCCGATCTCAGAGTAGGAAACATCTCCTGGGTCCTCATGAGACATGTTATAAACCAGTGGATCCACTTCCCTGGGCAAGTATCTGCAAAACAAAGAGTTAAGAGGAGATATTTTCATTGTGCAGATACATTTATACATTCATAAAGTTATTATAAATGAATAAAGTTACTCCCATAAAGTTTACAGCAATATGAACATTATTTCTTCTCTTCCCACCTCATGTGCTGAAAAAACACAAAAAACCCCAAACCTAGCAAACTTTTAAAAGTTTTAAACACAGCTTAAAACATGGCTGAAAATACTGTAATTATTTTTCTAAAGAACAACCAATTTCTTTTTAAATCATAAAAAAGACACACTAGTCTTCCCTCAAAGTAACTGTCCTTACTTAAGCACTGCTTTGCAGAAAATGTTTACAAAATACTGCAAAAGTGATTATTCAAGTCTCTGTGCAATGTTTTTCCCCCTCTTTATGATGAGAAGAGCAGAATCCTACCTCATTATAGTCAGAGTGGTCATGTCCAGAGCAACTCTTGTCCCTGGCTTCAGCTTACTCTTGTCAAGCTAGTCCCAAAAAAAGGAATTCTGTTAGAACCCCACTCCAACACAATCCCTGATTTTAGCCAAGAAGTTCACTGGAGATTGCACTCCTTGCTCCATCACACACAAGAAAAAACAAGGCTCCAGAGTGACACCCAAGCAGTCATTAACTCACCTCCACCACTTCATTAAAATAAAGACTGTTTTCTAGTCCATCATTAATTTTTTATTTTACTGCTGTCAGCCTGACTGCATCAGTGGGATCCAATCCTCCCCTCTGCTCCACACAGGAGCAGCTGTTTCAGAATAACCAAACAACCAAAAGTTGAACATTTTCCTGTGTCATTACCTCCCCTCTTTGAAGTCAGCTGTTCAATTATTACTCTTTCACCTCAGATGCCTCCTCTCCTGCCTCAGCAGGTTTTGCCTGCTTATTATATTTTTATGGGATTTTTAAACACATTGCAGTACACCCTACTAAATTTTGCTGGAATTAGAAGGGGATTTTGGCAATCCTTTTCCAGGACCGCTGGAAGCTTCCCATTGTCCCTCCTGGGGGATTTTTAAGGTCCCTTGCCCCTCTGGAAGGGTTTAGGACCAAGCTGTCCCCCCTCCCTTTCTGGAGTAACTACTGAGGCCTCTTTCCAGCTTCCTTCTCCTTACAAAGAACTTGGGAACAGCTTGGAATTCTCTCAGATTCAACTCTGCCCAACAGACTGAAGTTATTTTGCAGCAAGAAGAAAACAAAGAGAAACAACTTGACCTTCTCAGCTCATGCACTTGAGATAGGGAAGTAATTTTGCTCCCACTTAAACAGCCTTGCTCTCCTCCCTGCTGAGCAGCAGCAGCTCAGCCATGAGGGCTTTGATCAAAAACTCCTCCTTCTAGTCCAGGGAAAATTGTTTGTCTTTGATATTTTGACATTTTGAAAACAGGGTTTTTTGGTTTTTGAAAACTAATCAGAGGTTTGTTTTTTGAGGGTTTTTTTTCTTTTTTGAGCCTCTGGTAGCAAATCAAGGATCTTTTAAGATAAAAGAGTGTTTTTAGTGAAGGATAAACTGCAAAGTGCTGGTTCATCCAAGGACAACCTATCCCTTAGGATTCACCTCTGTTTCAACACAGAACATCAAAATTACCTCACATGACCCCAAAATTCTGCAATGAACATCAGTTTCTTTCCAGAAAGAAAAAAATAAACAAAGATATGGAAAAGATAATGGCTTTAAACAGACAGAGAGTAGGTTTAGATGGGATATTGGGAAGGAATTCCTGGCTGGGAGGGTGGGCAGGCCCTGGCACAGGGTGCCCAGAGAAGC
Source organism: Dicaeum eximium (assembly GCA_013396995.1). Taxonomy (NCBI): domain Eukaryota; kingdom Metazoa; phylum Chordata; class Aves; order Passeriformes; family Dicaeidae; genus Dicaeum; species Dicaeum eximium. The sequence continues at coordinate 474,868 of VWZP01007855.1, read as the reverse complement.
TGTGGCTGCCCCTGGATCCCTGGAAGTGCCCAAGGCCAGGTTGGACAGAGCTTGGAGCAGCCTGGGACAGTGGAAGGTGTCCCTGCCATGGCAGGGGTGGGGTGGGATGGACTTTAAGGTCCCTTCCAACCCAAATTATTCAATGATTATAATATACAGTGAAATAACATTAACTGTAAAACTCAACAGTAGGACAGCAAAAGTCTCAGCCCAGCAACGGTGACATTACACAATGATCAATTTTCATAATAATTAATTTTCAGAGAGTCCAAAATCAGGCAGAAGAACTTTGACTCAATAAAAATAATAAACCACATGCAAGGCCCTGGGAATGCTGTGGATTATTTTGCCTCCACCAGGAAGTTACACTGCTACCACTACAAAGGGAGAGGGGAGCAGTTACCGGTGTAAAATAATGCTGTGCACATTAAAGAAGAAAAAACCACCCCAGTAAGGACCCAGTGGATGAAAAGCAATGCTAATATTCCACAGTAAAGCAAATTTTAAATGAATATTCACACGTATCAATTACCTGACGGCGACAGCCAACCACGTATCTGGGTCCATTTGTAGCCTTCACAATGACTGAAGAAAGAAAATTACAGAGAAAAAACCCAAATTTACTCAATTCACCCTCTGAGTCGTGATTCTGAATTAAACAGAATGTTTTTCTGCAAATAATCTGATCACCAACACTTTAATTCTTTATTTCTCCACAATTATAATAAGATTTAAACTTTAAAAACTTATTATTTTTTGGCTGCCCCATCCCTGGAAGTGTTCCATGCCAGGTTGGACAGGGCTTGGAGCAGCCTGGGACAGTGGAAGTTTGGAGTGAGATGGTCCTTAAGGTCTCTTCCAACCCAAACCACCCCATGGTTCCATGATTTTCACAATCCCAGAGAATCTAACAGTTCAGTGTACTTACACTTCTCCTCTGTCAGCTGTTTAAGAACCTCACCAACAATCTGTAAAAGAGCAAATACAGCATCAGCCTCAGGAGAAATTAATATTGCAGGACTCAGACACACTGCAACCCACCCCTAACCTTCAGTTCCTGCTGTCAAAGTCCCTCTTTGCTTTACCTGGACTGTTCCCACTTTATTGATGCTAAAAATGGATGTAAAGGTTCCTCCCAGGCAGATGCCAACACCTGGCTTCCCTCACGTACCTGCCCAACGCTCTGCAAGGCCTTGAGATCATTTTCTGACTTCTCATACTGCTTGGTGAGTTCTTTCAGCTGTTCCCTTACTAGAAAAGGAAAGAAACACAGGATTTTGGTAACTTCGACCCCACAAGAACACGGGACCAGATCCTTTTCCAGCAGCAAAGCTGCAGGTAGAGTGAGACTGGGAGAGCAGTAAAGACCCTTGAGCTCATGTGGAGAAGGGAACAGAGCTGGGAAGGGGCTGGAGCACCAGGAGGGGCTGAGGGAGCTGGGAAGGGGCTGAGCCTGGAGAAAAGGAGGCTCAGGGGGGACCTTGTGGCTCCGCACAGCTCCTGCCAGGAGGGGACAGCCGGGGGGGTCGGGCTCTGCTCCCAGGGAACAGGGACAGGAGGAGAGGGAACGGCCTCAGGCTGGGCCAGGGGAGGTTTAGATTGGATATCAGGGAAAATTTCTTCACGGAAAGGGTGGTCAGTCATTGGGAAAAGGCTGCCGAGGAAGCCCGTGGAGTCCCCATCCCTGGAGATATCCAGGGAAGGACTGGACGTGGCACTCAGCGCTCTGTGCACTGACACGGCGGTGACAGCCACAGGTCGGTCGCTGATCCCAGAGATCTTTTCAGACCTAAATGACTCCGTGATTCTGTGACCCTGTGAGCCCTCCCAAGGGGACCGGACCCAGCTGCGGAGCCGGCAGCGCCCAGCCCCGTCCACCCTCCGGGGCCCGGCCAGGCCCATGACGAAGCGCGGGCAGCGCCGCGGCCGCCGCGCTCCCTCTGGGGGCTCCGCGGGGCGCTCAGCGGCGCCCACCCCCCATCCCCTCACCGCCCGCCCTGCCCGCGCTCACACTCCTTGAGGCGGCCGTCGATCTCCTTGTGCTCCAGCAGCTTCTTGCGGTAATCCTGCAGCGCCTTGTCTCTGGGGTCCGCCATGATGAGCAGCCGCCGCTCATAGGGAATGCCGGGAAGGGCCATGGCGGCGAGGGGCGCTCCCGCCCGGCCCTCAGCGCCGCGCAGCGCACCCTGGCGGCGCGGAGGACCGCGGCTGTCGCGACACGCGGCTGCTGTCGGGATGGGCCCCGAGTGTCACAAGCATCGACTGCGATGGGCACGGGCTGTGTCAGCGCTCAGAGGCCGCAGTGTGGGTTAAGGATCGGCCGCGGAGTGTGGGTAGAGGCGGAGGGGTGAGGAGGTGTGAGGAGACCTCATGGAGGTGAAGGAATCCTGGAATGATTTGGGTTGGAAGGGACCCTAAAGTTCATTCCAAGCCCCTGCCATGGCAGGGACACCTTCCACCGTCCCGGGTTGCTCCAAGCCCTGTCCAGCCTGGCCTTGGGCACTGCCAGGGATCCATGGAGAGCCACAGCTGCTCTGGGCACCCTGTGCCAGGGCCTGCCCACCCTCCCAGCCAGGAATTCCCAACTCCCAATATCCCATCCATCCCTGCCCTCTGGCAGTGGGAAGCCAAGAAAAATGTTGGGGTTTGGCTGCAAGGGACTTAAGTCAAAGAGCAGCTGCTCCCCCAAATCCTGCTTTAGCCCGGAGCTCATCCCAGAACGTGCCAGGGAAGGCTGGTGGCTGCTGGCCCTGCCAGGGAGGGACCCGACACCTTTTCCTCATGTTCCACCTCAGAGTGGAGGTACTCTGGGTGAAACCTGGAAGGTTTGGTGTCCTAAAATCCCAGACTGATGTGGGCTGGAAGGGACTTTAGATCTCATTCCATTATCTTTGAGAGGAATGACAGACTGTCTTTACAAACAAACCGTGGGTCTGCTGGTAGACAGAACCAGCACTGAGAAATAAAAGAAACAATGGGAAGGATTCCACTGATTGATGAATGGAAAAAGATATTTGCCTTTACAAACAAACTGTGGGTTTGCTGATAAATGAAATTGGATGTTGGAAGATGAAAGGAACAAGGGGGAAAAACTCTAAAAATTCCATGAGAATTAAAAATTAAAAAGTGGGGTTATACATTAGAGGGGATCAGGCGTCCTGGGCAGTCTGTGCCTCTCAAGTACCTCAGCCAGTGGGGAAAGAGAGAAGGGAAATGGGGCCAGGAAATTGGGATAAAAAGGAGGAAATTGGGATAAAAAGGAGGCTGCGCCCTCCAAAAATTTGAGAGACCCCAGGGGAATGCCCCATGGCCTCTCCCTTTATTGGAATAAAGTAAAAGGGACTCCTGTGTCTCCTTTTTGGACATAAACCTCTGATGTTTGTGGATTAATTTTCCTGACATCTTCAACACCTTCCATTATCCCAGGTTGCTCCAAGCCCCATCCAGCCTGGCCTCGATGAAAACTTTCAGGATGGGGAAATGTCATTTTTTGCATTTTGTGGGTTTTTGACCACAAAATAATAAGCTTTTGTAATTTCAATCTGCTTAACGATTTTGAGGAGCAAAGAATTAAAGTATCAGTGATCAGATTATTGGCAGAAAAACACACTGGATAGTTCTGAACCACTACCCAGGGTGGTGAATGAAGTAATTTTTTTTTCTCTAATTTTCTCTCTCCAGTCATTGTAAAGGCAAAAAATGAACCATGATACAAATGGACCAAATGTTTGGCTGTTGCTATCAGGTAATTGATATGTGTGAATATTCATTAACATTGGCTTTGGTCTGGAATATTAGCATTGATTTTCATCCACTGGGTCCTTAGTGGGGTGAAGTGTATTTTTCTGTTTTATATTGGTACCTGTAAATTCCTGGTGGAGACAACCCACAGCACGCTCAGGACCTTGCATGTGTTTTATTATTTTAAAGTATGCACTGTATTGCTCATAGAAATAGCAATGTAATGAATATAATATCTGTGTATTACTTAAGGAAACAACAGTGTGATGAACAGATTGTACTGTATGTGAAAAAGTTTTTGTGTAAATAAGAACAGTTTGACCTGTGCAAGTGATATTTATGACACAAACTGGAGGACAGTTGGAGAATACCATGTTAAATTTAAGGAGGACATACTAAATTTTTATCAGAGGATGTGAAAGAGCAGGATGGAGGACACAAGAAGAAATAAAATATATTGACCTGACACCCAGAGTGTCGTGCAGATGAGCCAGAGTGTGAAGAAATCAAACCAAGGAGTTTCCAAACATCAGAAAGTCCTCAAGAATGTTTGAATAATGTATGAAATACATGAATATGCATGAATGCCAGCGATGTAACTGTATAAAGATAACACTGTCTATATATACCTGGTGTTCTTTGGCTGCTGGCCAGGAGCACCCCAGCGTGGGAAATATTGTCCTTCTTTTATCCTGTCAGATTTTAGCCTTTTTCTGACCAGAGGTGGGGCAACTGAGAGGCGTTTTAAAAACCTTTTATTCCATTTTTCAGTCTCATATGAAGGGTGAGACAACACAGATGTTACAATTCAGGCTATCATAATCAGAAGTTGACTATTTCTTAATTACAAAGTACCATAAGCGTTTCTTGGCCTATCAGCTTTTATTACACCATGCTGTAAATGCTTTAAAGCTAATAATCTAAAACTACCCCTCGTGGGTGCTCTTACAATGCATCTTTCACAGTTCTATTTCTCCAAAGTATCCAGTCTGATTTGCAAGGCTATACTTTGAAAATGTTTTGTAGCTCTATTTCTCTCTCCACAATATCCATCCTGTTCCACGGCATTTTTAAGTCAGCATTTTTTATCTCAAAGTTTGCAGACAGATCTGTACTGTGTGGGCTTTCTGTCTGACTTTCTACAAATCTATTTCCCACATTTCCCCCTCTCTCTTCGACAGAAAAAACTTTTTTGATGGCTTTATTTATTATTAGTCGCGCACAGTGGAGTACTTAAGCCACTATTACCAACATTATATTACGACAACAATCAACGCATATAATTTCGTAAACTTATTTTATTATTATTAAACTCCCAAAAATCGTAAGGAGTGAGGTCAGTTTTTCACATGACTCACACTGCTGGGAAGTGTCGCGGTGTCCCCGGGGCCCTGCCCGCTGTGTCCCGGCTCCGTGAGGGTTCGCGCGTAGCGGGCGGCGGCCGCGCCCCGGGCGGGGCGAAACGGGCGGTGAGGGGCGGTGAGGGGCGGAACGAGCGGTGAGGGGCGGTGAGGGACGAGCGGGGCGGAACGAGCGGTGAGGGG
>VWZP01007855.1:427480-461801 GCA_013396995.1 Dicaeum eximium | reverse complement strand
CTGCCCTCTGGCAGTGGGAGCCATTCCCTGTGTCCTTCCCTCCATCCCTTGTGAATCCTCTCTCTCCAGCTCTCCTGGAGCTCCTTCAGGTTCTGGGAGGCTGCAGTGAGCTCAGCCTGGAGCCTTTTCTTCTCCCAGCAATCCCAGCTCTCCCAGCCTTTCCTCACAGGAGCGCTGCTCCATCCCTGCCATCACCTTGCTGTGGTTCTGATCAAATCAAATCAATGCTGATTAACAGCAAGGATTTCTTTGAGGGCTGTCATTGTGGCCTGCCTGGTCCCAGATGCAAACCCTCAGCTCTGTGTTATCCTACAGGAATGGCTTCCTGAGGCTCATCCAGGAGGGAACCTGAGCTGGCAGCCCCTGGCTCACAGCAGCCATACCCATTCTGCTTAAATTTAACTTGACTCACCGGGGAAAGGAAAGAAAAGGATGGATTATTTTATTGTCTGCAGTGTTAAAAAGTCCTGGCTGAGTTGTTTATATTTGGTTTATTCTTTTTGATGATTTTGATTTTATTGTTTTTTTCTCCCCCAGGTTACTGGTTATTTAGATGACTGCACCTGTGATGTAGAAACCATCGATGCCTTCAACAACTACAAACTTTTTCCTAGACTGAATGAACTCCTGGAAAGTGACTATTTTAGATACTACAAGGTCATTTTCTCCTACAAGAATTGTATTTATTTGTGTGCTGCTGTCTTTTTTTTTTTTTGATCTCTTGTGAACTTATTGCTGATCTTTTTAAAACCAGACACCTGCATTTTAACCCTGATCTTCTAAGGGTGCAGTCAGTAAGTTGGACCCTTCTCCTATGAGGAGAATCTTAATAAGATGCAATGTACTTTTAAGAGGATTTCAAAGATATTTTCTTTGAAAATTTCCATTTTTCCCTCTTAAGCACCACGTTAATGAGAGGACTTCCTGTGGTGAGCTGTGATTTAAAGATGCTGATGACCAGTGATCCATAATGAGAGGATTCCCAGTGACTCCCCACTGCCATGGAAAACCTGTATTAGTTACAGACACTCAGGTTCACTGATGGCTGTTGCTGCCAGACATTCCATGGATTGCATTCCATGAGGTGGATTCTGCTCCCATTCAGATTCCCTTTATGCCACTCTCTTCCAAACCCACCAAATCTTGTTAAATGTTAATTGTTTTGGAAGAATGATACTCGATACCAACTCAGGGAAGAGAAAAATTGGGATTTGTTAAGGAAGCTCATGTCCCTTCCCCTTCCAGGGTTGGGATTTGTATCAGAAATACTGAGATTGGTCTGGATGAAGTGTAGAATCCTGGAATTCCAGAATGGTTTCATCTTGTTCCACGCCTGCCACGGGCAGGAACACCTTCCACTGTCCCAGGTTGATCCAAGCTCTGTCCAGCCTGGCCTTGGACACTTCCAGGGATCCAGGGGCAGCCACAGCTTCTCTGGGCACCCTGTGCCAGGGCCTGCCCATCCTCACAGCCAGGAATTCCCAATTCCCATATCCCATCCATCCCTGCCCTCTGGCAGTGGGAGCCATTCCCTGTGTCCTGTCCCTCCATCCCTTGTCCCCAGTCCCTCTCCAGCTCTCCTGGAGCCCCTTCAGGCCCTGCAAGGGGCTCTGAGCTCTCCCTGGAGCCTTCTCCTCTCCAGGGGAACATTCCCAGCTCTCCCAGCCTGGCTCCAGAGCAGAGGGAGCTCTGGCCCTCAGAACATTTTGGAATTATGGAAATGTCTGTGTGGGAAAGCAGCAGCAGAGAGATCCAAGCAAGGATTAAAAGGATAACCTGTGCTGATAACAAAGTTGTGAGTGGTGCCATCAATCTGGGTCACCAAGGAGACTGGTGTGGGAACAAACAAGTGCAGAACCTGGATTTCTCTTGGAAAACTGGGAAGGTTGGCTTGCTGCATGGGGGAGCTGTGTTATTGAACAGGGTGATGTGTTATTTGCAGGTAAACCTACAGAAACCTTGTCCCTTTTGGGAGGACAACAGTCACTGTGCCATGAGAGACTGTGCTGTACAGCCCTGCCCCTCTGTAAGTACCAATTCCAGTCTTTTACCTTTTTTTTTTTTTTAATTTAACTTTTGCAGACCAAGAGGAAACAGCAGACAAGTGACTGAATCTTGTTATTTTAGTTACAGCAAAACTGGGGCTCTGATGGATCTTTCATGGGTGCAGCAACACTGGTGGCCATAAGGAAGGCCAAAATACTAAATCCTGAAAGTTTCAAGGCAGGCTGGGATTTTAATAGCTGACCCTCTGCAAACAGCCAAAAACTTCTTCCAATCCTTTTTTTTTAAAATTTCCATTAGTAAGTAGTTTTTAGGGTAAATCCATTATTGGTTTTGTGTTAATTGACAGATTTTTACCTTGTTGCCCATGAGCTGCACTGTGATTTAGTTTTGGCTGATGAATTTGGCTAAGAGCTTTCCAGCCCTCTTCCTGTAGGAGAAATGGCTCTTTAATCATCCTATTTCCAAGGGCACTCCTGTCCCTGTATCCTGGACAAAAGGGTTTTGTTCCCTCAGCTGTAAGAAAACATCCTGACTGCAGATATCTGCCCAAAAAAAGGGGGTGAGAAGCTTTAGGAATCACAACTTGGTGGCTGGTGGTCCCTTTGGGGACATTTCCTGTTTTGGTGTTGACAGACTCTCTTACTCCCTCACTCTTGGGTTCTAAAATGGAATGATGATTTTTTTTAACCTCAAAATAACCCTAAATGTTGTTTAAATACTTTTTCTTCCCAAAAAAAAAAATCTATTTTTGGTAGTGATTATGAGTAATGTGATGGAGTTGTGTTACAATTACCTAAGTTTTAGCTGAAAGTTGTTCTTATTTTAAGAACTGACTGTCCCTGCTGTTCTTAATTATTTTGATTTGGGTCCATTTCATCCTGAAATCAATAAAAATAACTCATTGCTCAATTTTTCTCTTTGCCATCACAGTATTTGCTCCTGTAGAAGTGGTTCTATTGCCTTCCTACTCCTGGAGGAAATGGAAGTTGAGGAGGATTTTGGGTCTGGTTGTGTGGGGCTGGCAGGGCTGAGCATTCCATGATGGAATGGTCAGAGGGAAGTTTGGAATGTCATGGATCAGGTAGATGCAACATCTGAGGAGGCACCTGGGCTCCTGCCAGGAAGGGAATGCCAGACCTGGACTGACCAGAGGCAGCTCCAGCTCCTCTGGAGTTTGTGTTGGCTTCCCCAAATTCCTGCTTGGATTAGCAAAGCAGAACCTGATGTAGCAGCCATGGACGGCTGCAGAGCTGTGGAGAAAAGGAATCTTGCAAAAAAAACCAAAAAATCAAAATAAACCACTAGGAATGTTGCTTCTCCTTGGTCTGGGGAGGAGTTGGATGTGTTGCAAGCTGTGCTGAGGGTTGTGGTCACCTCACCTGTGGCAGCTGTGGTGACATCCCAAACCTTTCCCAAAGATAAGGCTGGGAGGTCTCAGCAGCCCCACATGTGGCACATGCTTTGTTTTGTCTTTCAGGATGAAGTCCCTGATGGAATCAGATCTGCAAGTTACAAGGTGGGTGTGTCTGAGCACACAAGGATGAAGTTTATTTTGTGCTCCAGTTTTGTGCCCTAGAACTGACCAGGCTGGAAAAGACCCCTCAGATCATCGCGTCCAACTGTCCCGGCACCGCCGTGTTCATCACTAACCCACATCCTCAAGTACCACATCCGCGTGTTTCTTCTTCACTTCCAGGGATGGGAACTCCACCACTGCCCTGGGCAGCTCCTTCTAATGCCTGGCAACCCATTCCATGAAGGAATTTTCCCTAATATTCGATCTAAACCTCCCCTGGCCCAGCCTGAGGCCGTTCCCTCTCCTCCTGTCCCTATTCCCTGGGAGCAGAGCCCGACCCCCCCCAGCTGTCCCCTCCTGGCAGGAGCTGTGCAGAGCCACAAGGTCCCCCCTGAGCCTCCTTTGCTCCAGGCTCAGCCCCTTCCCAGCTCCCTCAGCCCCTCCTGGTGCTCCAGACCCTTTCCAGCTCCATTCCCTTCTCCAGACATGCTCCAACCCCTCCTTCTCTTTTTTGTCATGAGGGGCCCAAACTGTCCCCAGGATTTGGGTCAGTATTTATTAGGATGCTCTTCAAGCCTGAATTTTTTATTCTCTTCAAGTGCTTGGGATGCCACAGAGCCTCTGAGGGGGCTGTCCTGGAGCCAGGTGTTGCTGACATCTCTCCAAGAGCAAATGTCACCAGGCACAAAAAGCTCCCAGTGCCAGAGGCTGCCCCAGGTCCCTGCAGGGCTCATCACCATTGCATAAAAACCTTGGGATATCTGCAGACATCCTGTTTCTGGGGCTTAACCTGGCTAGTGCACTGAAGGTTAAATTAAAACAGCAAAAAATTTCCTTTTTAATTCTCATCCCTCCCCACCCCTTTGTTTCCAACCCAGTATTCAGAGGAAGCCAATAACCTCGCTGAAGAATGTGAAGAAGCCAAGAGACTCGGAGCTGTTGATGACTCTTTGAGGTTTGACTTCTTTTGCCATGATCCTTCCTTGTCTTGAAGGAAAGCTGGGATCAGAGCTCTCTGAGAGTTTTTCCCCACCTTTTTTGCAGCAAGGAGACCCGGCAGGCAGTGCTGCAGTGGGCACAGCACGACGACTCCTCGGACAGCTTCTGTGAGGCTGATGGTATGGGGACCTGGGAGAGCTGGCCAGGCTTGCAGTGGGATTTAAGCACTTTAAATCATGAAATAGTTTGGGTTGGAACCTTAAAGCCCATCTTATTCCACCTCCTGCCATGGCAGGGACACCTTCCACTGTCCCAGGCTGCTCCAAGCCCTGTCCAGCCTGGCCTTGGGCACTGCCAGGGATCCAGGAGCAGCCACAGCTGCTCTGCCAGGGCCTCCCCACCCTCACAGGGCAGAATCTCCTCCCAAAATTCCATCCATCCCTGCCCTCTGGCAGTGGGAAGCCATTCCCTGTGTCCTGTCCCTACAGTTCCTGAGGTAAAGCTCCTCTCCCCCTTCACGTTGCCTCTTCAGATCCTGGAATGTTGCTATGAGGTCTCTACACAACCTCCTCTTCTCCAGACTGAACAGCCCCAATTCCAGGCCAAAGTGTAATATTTCAGCAAAATAGCATTTCTGCTCCTTTCCACGCCACCCCCAACCTCAGTATTTTGAAAATAATACACAAATATTTCTGATAAAGCTTCCTTACTGCTCAGGGCCTTGCTGTGTTTAGCCAGGTGGGGAAGAGGTGGCTGGATCAGCTTTGGAAAATGTCATTTTCCCTCAGAAAATGGTTGTCACTGACCCAGCACTCTGCTTCCCAGACATCCATTCTCCTGATGCTGAGTATGTGGATTTACTCCTGAATCCAGAACGTTACACGGGCTACAAGGGGCCGGATGCCTGGAAAATCTGGAACAGCATTTATGAAGAAAACTGCTTCAAGTAGGTGCTTTGTGGGACAAGTTCCAGGAGCCTCAGGGTGCTGATTGTGCAGAGGGGCAGAAATGAATCCTCACCCTCCTGTCTTTGTTTGGGAGTGCCTGTGCAGGGTGGGATACACCAGGGACAAGTCATGTGGCTGTCCAAAAGCAGACACTTGAGTTCTTCTGCCTGTTTTTTCTAAAAAAAAAGAAAGCACCACCAAAACCCCACAGAAACCCACATTTTGCTCTATCCTTTCCCTTCCTGAGCAAAGCTAAAGCATGGAAGGGGTTTTTAGATCCTCTCAGGCTGTTTGACTGCAGAAGTAGCTACTTCTCCTCTGCTCTGTTTGTGCACACAAGAGACAGTAACTTATTTACATCTCTTATTTAAATGGTGTTTTTCCCCCCTCCTAGGCCTCAGGATGTAAAAAGACCTTTGGCATCTGGCAGAGGTGAGTCATTTATTTATCTCACTAAGTGGGTTAGTAGTGAACTGATGCCAGCTCCAGGAGCAGTAAATGTTCTCTGGGCTCCTTCTCCTGCTGGATGAGAAATGTCTCGTAGCTCTTGACCGAGTGTAGAATTTTGTGGCACCTGGGAGTGGCCTTTTCTAGCATCCATTGTGGAAAAAGAATGTCTGTCTGAAAAAAAAGTGAGATTTTGTGGGAGCAGGGCTGACCCCTGAGCTCTCTCTGGGTCCTGGTGTCTGAATTTGGCAGTGCCAAACCACCTGTGATGGGTTGAAATGAGAACCTGGCTGGGATCCTCCATGGAACCACGCAGGAAGAGCAGCTCTGCCCTAGAGCCAAGGCCAGGCAGTGTAAATCAAAGTAGGGAAGGGGTCTGGAAACATGGGAACATCATCAGCCTCCAGCAGCACCCTCTGCCACGAGCTCCTCATTTTCCCCTAAATTATGGAGGTGTTTACCCCCCTCCTTTGACCCTGGTGTGATGGCTCTTCTCCTGCTGAAGGAGATGCACAATGTCCCTGGAAATATCAGGTTTTACTTCCTTTGCAAACATTGATCCCTCCTGCACTGGTCAGGTTACTCAGTGCTGTGTTCATCCGGTGTCCTCACTGCTGCACTTGGAGTTTTCTGTGTTCAGAACATTTCCAAACTTCCCTGGAGAGGATCCTTCTCTTGTCAGAGCAGATGAACAGAGCAGTGCTTGTGCTTTGGAGCTTAGTTTTGGTTCTGTGTAATGTTTTTATCCTTTTTTTCTCTCTCTCCCTCCACCACTTGTGCTTTTTTCCACCAGGAGATGACGGAGGTGAGTGGCACTGTTTGTTTTTACTGATAACAGAAACAAGTGGGGTGTCTTTATCCTGCTGTCACAGGCTGTGCCATTAGATAATGCACCTGGGCAGCAAAATTATTCATCAGGCAAACCAGAAATTAGTCATGGCATCATAGAAAATCCTGTGTGGGATCACAAGGATCATCCAGTCCAGCTCCTGGCCCTGCACAGACCCCCCAGCAATCCCACCCTGGGATCCCTGAGAGTGGTGTCCAAACACTCCTGGAGCTCTGGCAGCCTTGGGAATGTTCCCTGGGGAACCTGGGCAGTGCCAGCATCCTCTGGGGGAAGAACCTTTCCTGATTTCCAACCTAAACCTGCCCTGACACAGCTCCAGCCATTCCCTGGGTCCTGTCCCTGCTCAGCAGAGTGAAGTGGAGATCCCTGTGAGCTCCCTACCCCAGCCCATCCTCATGTGAAGGGCTTCAAAAGTCCACCAGCATATTTGTTAACAGCACAAGTCCAGTTTGAAGGCAGCCACTCAAGTGTGAGAAGCCTTTGGGAACAGGAATTGTCCTGAGTTTGTTTTCAGTGCTTATTACTGAGAAAGCTTTGAAGAGAATCATAATCCCAACAGCCTCTGGAGCTGTAGGAGCTGAGTGCCCAACTCCCTCAGGCCCTGGGAAGGGCTGTTCCCTGGAGTTCTCCCCTCTCCACAGCATCTTCTTGTCTCCAAACCATCCCCAAATCCTGATCTCCAGATCACTTCCATGCACAGAGCAGGGATAGTGCAACCCTGACTTGTGGGATTCCACACGCTTGGTTGCACTCCGTGGTTTTTTGGTTGGTTGGTTTGTTTGTTTTATAAAAATATCCCTCTCCCCACTGTGCCCAGAAGAGGAGGGCAATCCCTGATCCTTGTTTTTCCCAGCACTGGGCTGTTCTGCCCCCACAGCCCCCTGGGGAAAGCCCACGTGCTGTTTTGAGCTGCTGCCATGCCCTGTTAGAGAGGCATCAGTCACAAGGGTGGGCAGAAAACTCTTTTCATGCTCTCTTAATGCTCCTTTCCCAATTTCTGCAAACTGGAGTGGGCAGAGGGCCCTCTGGGGCCAGCCTGGAGCTGGATTCAGGGCATCAGGCTTGGGCTGAACCCTCACTGATGTGTTTTCCTTTCTTTCCAGGGCACACGTTTTACAAGTGGCTCAAAGGTAATCCTTGGTGTGAATGTGGCTCCTCCTGGCATGGACAGGAAATGGCAGGGACTGGGTGGGATTAGTGGCCACTCTCAGTGGGGTTAGATCCCTGCCTCACAGCCAGGAGGATTGAAAATCCAGTGGGTGCTTTCAGTGCCTTCAGCTGCCCTTTTCTTTGCAGGGGTCTGTGTGGAGAAAAGAGCTTTCTACAGGCTCATCTCTGGTCTCCACGCCAGCATCAACATCCACCTGAGTGCCAGGTACCTCCTGCAAGGTAAATCCTGCTTCCTGCCCCATCCTTCCTGCCTCACTCCAGAGCTGACACTTCCATGGCTCTGCTAAATCTGCTTGGAGCCTGTTCCAGCAGGATTCAGGCCTATTTGTGCTCTTCCAGCCCCCAGCTTGTGTAACAGGGTCAGGGATGCAGTTGGCACATGCCCCACATGCCTCCAGGTTGGGCCAGGCTCTGTACCAGGACTTCCAGCAAATATTCCCTCTGTTCTTTCTCCAAGATTATTTTGGAGTGGGTTTCTAACTTTGGATTGAGGCTGTCCCTTCCCAGCCTGGTTTTATGATGGTCAGTTCAGCAATAACCTCCCCTGGACTGGGAAATGCTTGGCTGGGCTTTCCCAAGGCCATTGATCCATTTCCAGCAGCCACTTCCATTTCCATTATTTCCATTTTCATTTCCATTTCCTTCCCATGCTTTGGTCCATAAATACATGACGAATCCAACTTTCAACCCTGGGCTTGAAAATCAAAGTGACAGCTGTTGGAATTTGGGCAAGTCATTTACATTTAACTAAATAATTGTATTTAAGTGTCTGCAACCCACTTGGACCTCACCTCCATGTGAGTCAGGCCAGGTTGGAGTTGGGAGATGGGATAATGTGGGAAACATCAGAGACAAGAGATGAGTTGGAGTTTGGTATGACTTTTATATCTTCCACTATGTATTTTACAGAATCATCTTAAATACATGGTAAAGTGAGCAACAGAAATATTCTTTGTGGGCTGGAAAATAGAGGCCAGTTTCCTCCAATCTTGTTTTTCTATATCATCAGGAATTCTCCTAAGGTATCTCTGTTCATTAGGAAGTTTCAGGAATTACCTGAAAAATAGTCTGCAGGAGTTTTGTGTTTGCTGGGGTTTGAATTGAGTTACAATCATGCCTCCCTTGAACAATTTTCAGGCAAAATTTCTTCACTGGAAGGGTTGTCAAGCATTGGAAGGGGCTTCCCAGGGAATTCCCAGGTGGAATCCCCATCCCTGGAGGTTCAAGGAACGACTGGATGTGGCACTCAAAGGCTGGACTCAGTCAAAGGCTGATCTTGGAGGTCTTTTCCAACCTTAATGATTCTGTGGTTTGGGGTCAGTGACTTGGAACAGCTGGGATCTGCCTGGCTGGGATCCCATTTCAGCATTTCCCTGGAGGGAGGAGATGAAGCAGAACTCAGCCCCTGCACCTCACACCTTCGGGGTTTGTTTCTGTCCCAGATACGTGGTCGGAGAAGAAATGGGGCCCCAACGTCACCGAGTTCCAGCAGAGGTTTGATGAAGTCCTCACCAGTGGGGAAGGGCCCAGAAGACTCAAGAACCTTTATTTTCTGTACCTGATTGAGCTGAGGGCCCTCTCCAAAGTGCTGCCCTTCTTTGAGCGCCCGGGGTTCCAGCTGTACACCGGGAATAAAAGCCAGGATGCAGAAATGAAACACCTGCTGCTGGAAATTCTCCATCTGGCCAAGTAATTGCACTCAGAACCTGGGGACAGTGGCACTGGCACAATCTCTGAGTGTGCTAAACCTGACATGTAAAGAAAGGCAGGTTCTGGGTTCTTCCCTGGAGTGATTTGTGCAGGAGAATCATAGAAACATGGAATGGTTTGGGTTGGAAAAGACCTTTTTAAAGATCTAGTCCAGACCCCTTGCAGTGAGCAGGGACATGGTACCAGTGGTGTAGTTTTGCTGGGAACACATCAGTAATATCTGTATGCAAATTGCAGAATTTGGGTAATTAGTCCCACAGTTTAATTAGTCCCACAGTTTAATAGCCTCTGCTGCCTTTTGGATTTAGCAGAATTGAATTTAATAACTGCCTACGTGTCAGCCCTAAAATTGGCTACCTGTGTGACTCATCTGTGGGATACCAGGCCTGGCTTTGTGTTTGCAACTAGAAAAACATCCTAAATATCTTGGTAACAGAGGTTTGGGCTGTTGGACGGAGTTTGGAGTAAAAGGAATGGAAGATACTGGAACCAGACAGAAATGGGTGTCTCCTAAAGTGATCCATGTTTGATTTATCTTGTCACCCTCCTGTGCTCCTGTCTGTCAGCACTGAAATTGCTTCAAAACCATCGAGCAATTGCTGAAAACGTCTCCAAGATGAGATGCCAGCTCACATTGGAAGAGAAAATACAATCCCAGGGTGGTTTGGGTTGGGAGGGACCTTAAATCATCTCATTCCGCTCATTGGGCTTGGATGTCAGATTAAAACACCTCTGGAGATGTCCAGTGGCTCCCACCTCTGTTCATGCCCACCCCTGACTGCAGCCACAGAACCAACCAGGGCAGAAATCCAACTCCCATCGTTCCCTTCCAGGTCTTTCCCGCTGCATTTCGATGAAAACTCCTTCTTTGCAGGGAATAAAAAGGAAGCTGCTAAACTAAAGGTAATTTCTGCCAAGGACTCCACTGCAGGAGGCTTTTCCCTACCTCAGTCCCACTGAATTCCAGGATTAATTTGGATTAATACCTGGAAGGAGCCCTAAGTAGTGCATTACCATGACCAACATGAATGTCTTTTTTCCCCAGGAGGAATTTAGGCTGCACTTTAAGAATATTTCCAAGATCATGGACTGTGTTGGCTGCTTCAAGTGTCGGCTGTGGGGGAAGCTGCAGGTGAGATCTGTCAGCAGTTTTTGGGAGCTCTGCTGCTGGGACTGGCCCTTGGATCCCAATCAGCTCCTGGATACAGCTCAGGGCTGCTGATCCCTCACCTGTGCAGGCAGCAGGAGCAGCTGATTGCAGCTGGCTCAGCCTGGGAAACTGGGATGACCCAAGGGAGGGGAGGGGTGCAGAGCCTGGGTTAAGTGAAATCCTTGCCCTGTTCAGATGATGTTGCCCAGGTGGGGGGAGGTCTGAGTGCTGCTGTTGAAGGATCCTCTTTGATCCCTGCACAGACACAGGGCTTGGGCACAGCCCTGAAGATCCTTTTCTCAGAGAACGTCATCGAGAGGATTCCCCAGAGCGGCCCTTCCTATGGATTCCAGCTGAGCAGGCAGGAGATTGTGGCCTTGTTTAACGCCTTTGGAAGGTGAGGTTGAGCCTTTCCCCTCTACTTTTGCATCAGCTGCTGTGTTACATCAGTTTGAGCTCTGATTTCAGTCTGTTCTCAGCCCTTTTGGGGGGACTCCTGCTCTGCTCAGTCTGATACCAGCTGTTGGTATGGAGTACAGCAGTTGGAATGAATTCAAATATTCTTTACACTCTACTCTTCTGTAAGGAATTCAAGGAAGCATTTATGCTAAGATACAAATAATTTCATCATTTTTAAGGGACTGTGTGACTCTGTCCTTGGAGCACATTGTCCCAGGCAAGGGCTGCTTTCCTTAGGCCTCTCCACCAGCTCATTCCCAGATCCTGATGGCATTTAACAGGAATCCATCAGTCCAGCCTCTCTGGATGAGGAGTTTTTGTCAGAAAATGAGGATAATGAGGCCTTAAGAGGGGATTTCAGGACACTCTGGTTATACTTGAACTCTTTGTGATGTTGAGAGACAAGGAGTTTCTGGCAAACAGGTTTTTCCAAGGATGAGTTCCTTACATCCTATTCCACTGTGATTCCCAGTGTTTGCTTTAAAAAGAGGCAGGGGAATTAGTGAAGAGCCTGGTTGTAACCTCAACCTAATTTAGCTGGAATTCCAAATCTTCTCTTCCCAAGAGCTGCTTGAAGCTTTGCTTGATACAGCCCCTTTCTCCCAGATTTTAAATAATTCACTACATGAATGTTGCTGTAACATTTCCCTTTGGCTTTTCTTGCACACAGGGTTTCAACCAGCGTGAAAGAACTGGAAAACTTTAGGAATATCTTACAAAACATGAGGTGAATTCAGTGGAGAAAGAGATATTTGAGGACAAATACCATCATTCCACCACTCTGACTTAAACCATGGAAACCACTGGCTGGGCCTCCTGTCCCATGGTTGTCTGTAACCTGCTGAGAAGATATTTTGTACAAGGGGGGGAAAAAAGCTTTTTTTTTATGTATAAAAGTGGGGACTATATGTAAATTTTATTTTATATATTGGAAGATCATTTGGAGTAACTCTTTGAAATATTGCTGTGCTATTTGGATGGATCAGACCCATGGCCCTTGCCTTTGGAAGCTGGAGGTAGGGCAAGAACTGTGCCATGAATAAATTTGGGGGAAATTCCTTGTCTGCTCCATCATTCCAACCAGCCCCTCACTCACAGTGTGCCTACAAAAAAAACCAAAAACAACTTCAAGGGAGTGTAGGAGCTGCTGTTCCAAGGAATTCCTCTTGTTTTTGTGGGAACAGGCAGTTCCTGGTGCTCCTTGTACCCACTGGAGGCTGGGAAGAGGCACCAAAGCAGGATCATCCCTGAGAGCTGGTTTGAGCACTTGCACCTCACAAAACGGAGACAGAATCACAGCAGAGCCTCCCTGAGCTGGGAGGGGTCCACAAGGGTCATGGAGTCCAGCTCCTGGCCCTGCACAAACACCCCAAAATCCCAACAACCCCACCCTGTCCATCCCTGGAACCCTCCTGGAGCTCTGGCAGCCTCAGGGCCGTGCCCATTCCCTGGGGAGCCTGGGCAGTGCCAGCACCCCCTGGGGAAGAACCTTTCCTGATTTCCACCTAAACCTCCCCTTGTACAGCTCCAGCTGTTCCCTCGGGGCTGCAAGCAGAGGAACAGAGAACAACCCCCCTGTGCCACCCCCAGAGCCCCCCCAGAGCCCCCAGCCCTGGGCCAGCACAGCAACCAGATGTGCCAGGTCCTGGCAGGGCACAGGGGACCACAGGGCCACACCTGGAGCTGGCTGGGTCACCCCGGGAGCCATCCCAGCACAGAAAGTCCTTTTTAGTTTTTAAATTTATTTCAACAGAGTAGTGCTTGGTTACAGTTTAGTGAAGAACAAATAGGTACATTCATTGGCCACAGCTCCTGGGGCAGCAGCTGCTGCCCGCCTGCAAAGCCAGAACACTGTTAAACCATACCAAAAAAAACCCCCAAAAAAACCCCAAAAAGCCAAAACAAACCAAACCCACAAAAAAAATCAACAAAAAAACCAAACAAAAACCCACAAAAAAACCAACCAACCAAACAAAAACAAAACAAAACAAAATCCCAAAAGAAAGTTTCATGAAAGGCAACTATGCATTAAAAAAGTCCTTGTAACTTCTCAGCTATAAATTACTTCAGTAAAAGACGGGACCGGCCCCGGGAGGAGCGGTCAGCTCGGACAAAGGAGTAAAACCCAAACTCTTGGCCAGTCACTCAGGGGTCCATCAGCAACGAGGCTCACTGCCCTGACCTGCCATCCCAAATAATCCAGGAAGATCATAGTGTGGGTGTGTGCTTCAGTGCAAGAGGAACAATGAGCCTGTAGCCCTTGGATTTTGTAGTTTTTTTTAATTTTTTTTTTTCACTACACTCCTTTCCCCCCAAAGTAAAACTTAAAGTGCTCCTAGTGCTTTGGAATTTAAGCAAGAACAGGGGCCACGAGTGTTACTTGCTGTCTTTGGAGACCTATGGGAGCAGAAGGAAGGGTGACAGTGCCTGGCCCTTCACCATAAGCCAAGCAGGGACTGAGATGGAGCAACCTGCTCCTGCCAGGAGCCAGGGGAGCAGCCAGGGAGGAGCTCTGGGCCAGGGGCTCCAGCAAGGCTGTGCTCAGAGCTGCCATCTTTGCCTTCTCCAAAACAGAAGTAGGACTCGAGGTGAGCAGGGAGAGCCCAGGCCACGCCCAGGGACAGGGCAGTGGGACAGTGACACCGAGCTCAGCACAGCCCCAGGGCCAAGGGGGCCAGGCTGGTGAGGAGAGGATGCCCCAGGGTCCCTGGGGTTTCTCTCACAGCTCTCACCACTGAGGCTGCCCCGGGGTCCCTCCAGCTCCCAGCACAGCATTCCCTGTCCCCAGTGTCACACCGGGGCTGGAGCAGCTCGGGGCAGGTTAAAAACAGCCCCAGGCTGGATTTGCCCCAGGGTCAGAGCAGCTCCCTCCCTGCACCAGTGCCTTTATCCAAAGCTGCTCTGCTCATCCCCACGGCTGGCTCAGGGACAAGCCAGGAATAACACCCAGCCTCATCTCCAAAGAGCCCAGGCCGGGTCAAACTTGGCTATTTTGGTGAAGGAAAGACAGAGGGACCTGTCCCAGCCTGACCCAGCACTCCCACCCTGAGCACTCCACAGGTCCACGGGGAGGGCAGAGCAAGGAGCCCAAGGATCAGATCCCTGCGGTTTCTGCCCCTTCCCTCTCCAACAGCAACGTTCCACAGGCAGCCACACACCCCCTGCACCTCAGTGGGGACCCAGCAGTTCACATTCACTTCAGGTTAGGACTCTTGGTTATCTGCTAAATGCAATTTAATACTGAGGGAGACGAGGGGAGCCCCACTGTGGGCAACGAGGAGGGGGAGCAGGGCCACTCCCAGCACCCAGGGGTGCAGCAGCCCTGGATTCACACACATTCCTGCACACACACTCCTGCTGAGCCAGCCCCAGCCTCTCCCTGCAGGGAAAAGCCAGCTCTGTCCTCTGCCACGGGCCAGCGGGGCGCTCACGAGGCCAGCAGGAACACTGAGCTCCCTCAGCTCTGAGCCACGGGCCCAAGCAGGACAGGGCAGCAGCCAGGGAGGAGCAGCAGGCAGAGCAAGACACCCCCGAGGCCTCACCCAGCCCTGCCAGGTGGGAATATGGCACAGTAAACTCGGGCATCCAGCGCCAGGGGCCCTGCCCAGACAGAGCTCCCCACTCCCAGGGAGGCAGGATGCAGAGTCCTTCAGGGAACACGTCTTTGCAGGAAGACAGTGCCTCTCCCAGTTCTGGATGTGCAATTAAAAGAGTAACTAGAACAGTCTCAGGCCAAGCACAGCCCGAGCAAGATTCGTTCCTTCCAAGTGTGCAGATAAAAGTGCAAATATGCATTTGATGTTTCTTTTCTAGTGAGGAAGCTCTGGTGCATTTAGCTGCCAACATCTTGAAGACCAGACCAAGAAAAGAAAAAGCTTCCAGAGAGTTCAGCTTCACTTTGCTACATGGTACCTTAAAGTCACAGTTCTCTGACTTAACTGCCTGCAGCCCTGGGCTCGGTCCCGCGGCAGGTAGTGGAATGTTTGTGTCATGAGTTAGATGATTCTGGGAAGAGGAGGAAAAGAGGAAAACCAGGTTACAATCCTATACATGAGTGCCACTCTGGGAAGAGAGGGAGCCTCCTCAGTTCTGTGGGGCAGGGTGGGAGCTGTGCTGGTGCTGGTTGGTGTCCGAGCTGCCGGCGGCGCAGAGCAAGGGCGCGCTGTCCGCGGCGCTCCCGCTGTCCGCGCCGGCCAAGGAGCCGTAGAAACCCGAGCACTGAGGGGTGGCCAAGCTGCAGGAGAGACAGAAAAAAACAGACTGAGGGGTGGCCAAACTGAGGGAGAGACAGAAAAAAAACTGGTCATGGAATTATTAGGGATGAATGATTTGGCTCCTCCAGATTTCTGCTCCCAGCACTGGTCAGGGTGTTGAAGGTACCTCCAAGGAACTTGGCTTTGATGAGACAGCTACAAGGAGAAGAGCACCAGGTCAGGAGGAGCCAGAACCTCTGAACTGCTCACTACACACCTGGGCAGCAACTGAGGTACCATAGACAGGTAGAAGAATTGTAAAAGAAAGGCCTTATGAAATCAGGCCTCACTCTGCTCAAATTGCCAAAGCTGGCCTGTCATTGCTTCTAAGTGCAGCTAACAAACAATTTGCAAGTTGCCATGTGAAGCTATTTTGAGAATCAGAAGCTCATTTAACACAACACCCTACTCTGAAGGTGAAAAACAAATGCACCTGTGTAAACAATGAGATTTGTCCCATCAGAACCCACAAAGGAAAAATGTAAACATATCTAGAGAGAAAATTTGATAGACATATCCAACAGCCCTTACCAACCAATGAACTGGGTTTCACTATCTTGCTGACCAATTTGGTTTAACACAATGCCTTCTGATATTTCCTACCAATATGAGCTTTGTGAATACAGAATTGGCTTTCTGCATGAAGAAAATGGAGTCTCAGCTGATTTATTCCAACATATGGTGACCCTGAAGATGTAATCAATGTGAGAGAGCAGCCTGTTGTGACAGAAGAAGGTGAAATGAGCCAAGCTGACCACAGGACCGGGCAGGGAAATGGGATTTAGAGATGGAATACACAAAGGGGCAAAAGGAAGATTTCTAAAAGTTGACAAGGAGAGAAGAGTCCAGCGAGTCGTGGGGACAACTTCATTTTCTCCATCTTCACTCTCGCTCTCACTGATCTGCTCCTCCTCCCTCTCCGCGCCTGCTTACGCTGCACATTCTCACAGTGAGGTGTCTTTGTTCCCCATGAAGTTCCACATACTCATAAATCTGAGCTTCCAGGAATGCAAGATCTTTATTTATTTCAGTGTCTCTTTTGCTTCCTTTTGTCTTTGGATTCTTAGCAAACAAGGAAGGGTCAAACGCTGCCAGGGAATTTGCCTGTAGTGCTAAAAAGCCTCTGAGCCTCTGATGCTCCTCCAGAGTCACACCACACTTCAGCCCCAAAGCCAGCAAAGCTGATTTTAACCTGTCCAGTCCCAGGGAGGCCAACTCCTCCCAAGAGGAGAAGGGCAAGATGTCCAGGTTGGCACCAGCATAGGTGAGGGCACTGCTGGTCTCTTTTGGCCAGCCAGGGAATGTGCTGTTCTCCCACTTCTTCTCAAACTCCAACTGAATTTTCCCAAAAAGTTCATTCTGGTCCAGTAATAGTTTAACTCGATCTGTGTAATCCTGCAGATACTCAAGGAGCATTTCAAGATACTTCTTATATTCAGCATTTTTTATCTCCTTGGGAATATCGAAGAGTTGGTCAAATGTGGATAAATAAGTGATATAATCCAATTTCTCTGATGAGTTCAGGTTAATGTACTTGAGGTAACAATCGTGCAAATCCAAGTATCGTCCATCCCCTTCCTCATCTGTGAACTCCACCAGATTCTGAGCTTCTTCACTCGTGTTCTCTCTGGCCTTCAGCAGCTCCTCAAACTCCACCAACATAGGAACACAGATCTCATTTGGGTGCATCTGGTGAAATTCCTTAATTTCCTTTGGTCTGTTGTAAAACTCTCCAAATTCATTTGGCCCAGAAACGGCACCGAGTTCTTCCATACGTAGGCCGTCCTTGTCATTGTAGAGGTCACACAGGTTGCTGCTCACTTCCATGTACCTGTCCTGCATGGCCCAGGTGTGGTGGGCCAAGCTGATCTGGTCACAGAGTGTGGACTTCTTGGTGAGCATCTCCTTCACCGTCACATCCGTGAGCCGCTCCCGCTCCTCGTGGTACCGGCGCTGCCGCTCCAGGATCGTCCCCATCCCGCCACCCTGTGTGCCTGTGGCTCTCCTCTGCTTAACCAAGCCCTATAACCATGAATTTTATCTGCAATTCCTTAAAGTTCAGAAATAATTAGCTTGTGAAAAAAGATTTTAGTACTGAAGCAGACAAAGTCAGAATACAACCTGACAGCCTGGGGGTCAGGGTGTTGGTGGCAGTGCCATCCCATGGTGTCACTCCTCCTGCAGTGACAGATGTGGCTCTGCTGCAGCTCTGATCCTGGACAAGGGGGGAGTTTTCCTCTGAAGGTGCAGTGGTGGCATAGAAGGGTCTGGTCTTCCTCTGGGAATGCAGTGGGAAAAGGCTGATCCCTGGGAATGCAGTGGGAAAAGGCTGATCCCTGGGAATGCAGTGGGAAAAGGCTGATCCCTGGGAATGCAGTGGGAAAAAGCTGCTCCTCTGGGAATGCAGTGGGAAAAGGCTCCCTGTGCTGCTCCAATCCTCAGATTCTATCCAGGCAGGAATGTTTGGCTCCTCCCCTGGGTGGGGCAGCTCCCAATGGGATGATGGAATTTTATCAGCCCTGCAGGGACACTCAGTGGCCATGAACAGGAGATAATTAATAATTAATGGATCATTAACAGCAGATATCTCCTGGAGGGAGGATTGGTCATGGAAGAGATAAAGAAAAGTGCCTCACCTGGATTTAACAGATGGTGATAGAACACATACTTCGGGTTACATCGTGCATTGCAATCTAAGACAGTTAAATATTACTTTTCTACATTGTAAGATACATAGTAATTTCCTTTTAAGAGATAAGATGACTCTGACTAAAACAGTGATGAAACTCTGATAAACACCAGTTTGTGGATAAAGAAGACACAGCTTGTTCACCCTCGATTTTGTCGAAGATTCTTGTTACAACCTCTCCTGTTTTATCTTCCACAGATAACACAGAAGAGTCAGTGATGATTCTACATTATGGATGTTATTGATTGCAAGCTGTTTTAGTGTTTTCCTTTGTTTCATTTTGCTGTCATAGGTACATGACTGTTTAGAAAGGTGTTATCTCAACTTCCTAAGATGGTTACTGCTGATGTGTTGATTACATGATGTGAATTTACTGATATTACAACAGGCATTATTTATAAGATGTTATCACTGTATTTATAGCTGGCTTCTTATATGCTTTAACATGTCTTTGTCTTGGCATTTCAGGATCCTTCTTTTGTGTTCTGTAGCTGCTTTTGCATCTCTTAGACCAGGTTAGCTCTCTGCCCAGTCCCTGCACTGGCTCTATGGTTTGACCCAATGCTGTCTCATAATTTAAGTATTTTTCAGAGTTCCAAGAAAAGATATCTGAGCTTCACTGAAAACCTCCTCTGAACTGCTGGTCTTGTGGTTTTTCCCCATTATTATTACAGAAGCACTCCAGCAGTTTGCTGTGTTTGAAGCATCTCTATCCTGAAGAAAACTTTAGAGGGATCCAACCATTAGATGATTTGATTGGTCTTTAACCCCAAAGCCTTTACTCATAACTGTTATTCATAAGAACCTTGTTTTAAAATGTGTTTAGGGAATTCCCTCCCAGTTAAAGCTTGGGCAGTGGTCAGGCCTTTGCTCTACCTGGATGGAGAATTTGCCAATAAACCCAGATGTTTTCTGCATCAAAACTAGATTCAGGTCACTTTGACTTGGCAATTTGACCCTCTATACATGACAGCTGAACCTATTTTTAGAGTGAACTTGGGATTCATTATCTGGAAATAATTATCCAAGGCCTCACTAAATTGAGGTTTGTCAGCTGTTTGCAGATTCTGGGATGATAGTACAGTATTTCAGAGATTCCTAATTACCTAATTTCACATGTATTATTAATTATGTGTATTATCTGAAATATTCTTAATTGTTGTACCTGACTTATTCCTGATTGCTGTCAGTTTTTTNGGGTTTATAGCATGGACCGTGACAGTTTTGCTGCAAGGAAGGGTCAGGATTTCAACCACAATAAAAGCTGTAGCTCAAGTTAGTAGCATGTAAAGTATTTTGGTCTGGCAAAAAAAGGGCACTTAAATTATGAAATCCAAGCCTCTGTTTTAAAATAGTACCTATCCTATGTGCTGGTGTTCATTTATGGTATTGTTTGGAGTTTGATTTTCCTGTGGGCCTAAAAATGGAATAAAAATATGAGCAGATGTGTTTCAATGATAATACAAAAAAAAAAAAAAAAAAAAAACAAAAAGAAGGGGAATTTAGTGCCTTAAGAACATCCAAATAATGTAATATATACATTAGAAATTTAGACAACAAATCATTTTGAGTAACGTGATATTTGCATTAGAAATTTGGAAAAAAAGATCATCAAATCTAAATCCCAATTGAGAAATAACCTAATCACCATGCAGCCCTCGTGGCCAGAATAGGAACAGAAGCAGGACTGCCAAGACTTAGCTGTGTCTGCAAACTACAGAGGCAATTTGCCAACAAAAGCCTTATGTCATTATCATGGTACAGTGTTCCTACTAACCTTCCTCAGTTATTCCCTGTTCCAGGAGGACATTCAGTGATGTCAAAGATCAACATTTCCAGCTAATGAACTTCCTCCTGAGTCTCAACTATTTGGACTTTAAAACAATGCCCATTTATTTCCGTTTCCCTAAGAGGCATTGGACATTATTATTTAGTTTCTCATACTGCGAGACCCTGTGTCGATGACATGACAGAATTTGATAAGTTTTGATGATTATAATCACTCTTTTATGTATCTTATCCCATATCTAATAGATAACCAGTGATAACCTTAATGAGATAATACCTTCACAAGAGTGAGCTGTTTCAACATCAGAACAGATGATCCTTTTTAAAATTAATGAAAAGGGTGAAATGCCATACACAGATAGAAGAATTATAAAAGAAAGGCCTTATGAAATCAGGCCTCTCTCTGCTCAAATTGCCAAAGCTGGCCTGTCATTGCTTCTAAGTGCAGCTAACAAGCAATTTGCAAGTTGCCATGTGAAGCTATTTTGAGAATCAGAAGCTCATTTAACACAACACCCTACTCTGAGGGTGAAAAACAAATGCACCTGTGTAAACAATGAGATTTGTCCCATCAGAACCCACAAAGGAAAAATGTAAACATATCTAGAGAGAAAATTTGATAGACATATCCAACAGCCCTTACCAACCAATGAACTGGGTTTCACTATCTTGCTGACCAATTAGGTTTAACACAATGCCTTCTGATATTTCCTACCAATTTGAGCTTTGTAAATACAGAATTGGCTTTCTGCATGAAGAAAATGGAGTCTCAGCTGATTTATTCCAACAGTGAGGGACTTGGAAGTGAAGTGGGAAGGAAGTAAAGTGTTCCAGGCCAGGTTGGACAGGGCTTGGAGCAGCCTGGGACAGTGGAAGGTGTCCCTGCTCATGGCAGGGGGTGGAACAAGATGGTCTTTAAGGTCCCTTCCAGCCCAAACTATTCCATGATGAAGGGCTGCCAGGATGCCTCATAAGAGTTTTGCTGGGAACACCTGAGCATTCTCCCCCACACCAGCACTTCCTGCAGAGCTTTGTCCCAGCTTCCTCCCAGAACTTCACCAGCTCTCACTTCCCAATGGAGAAACTCCTCTGGACATCATTTCAGAGCCTCTGAAATGTATCCCAGCCCTCCTGGATGAGGTCTCCTATCTGCAATCACCACCTGTGAGCACCATCCACCTCTCAGAGCTGGTCACTTCTGTCCAATAAAAACAGCTCCTTGTGAGCTGCACAAGGGAACAAAAGCTCTGTCAGAGGCTCCCTGCCCCATCTACCTTACCCAAGCTGCCTCTTCCACCAAAGATTTCCTAGGAGCAGAAGCCAGGAGCTCTGCTGCTTGCCCAGAGGGCAGCAGAGCAGCAGCACAACCCTTCCTTACCCTCCTTCCCTGGCCCCGAGCCGTGACAAGTCATCGTCGCTGTCGTAGCGCCTGGGATTGTCAAAGAAATAGGCCCTGGAGCTGTAGCTGTGGCTGTTGACCATCCCTGCTGAAGTCTGCCAAGGAGAAAGGAGTTAGGCCAGAAGCAGAACATTCCCAAAAGTCATCCCAGGCATCCTCCCAGCACAGGGGGACTTGCTCAGGCCTACCAGGTTCTGGCTCAGTCTCTGAGCGCGGAAGAACAGCACCACGAAGGTGGTTGGCACCAGCTCCCAGAGGAACAGGACCACTCCAAACACCACGTACTCCTCACTGCTCACCTCCACGTGCACCTGTGGGCACAAGGCAGAGGAGTCTGTGTCATCCCAGCCCCCCACAGAGCTCCCAAAAGCTGGAATTGGGAGTGCAGAGAAACCTTTCCAAAGGCAGGAGTCCCTAAAGCAGCACAGTGACCTTCACCTGGCTGCTGCTGCTGGTTTGGGTGGGCTGGTTCTGCTGAGTGTGCTACCAGGGCACTGGGAGCTTGCTGTCCACACCAGTGACTCTCCTCACACACAGCCATGCCCAATTAGGCATTGCTGTTCTGCTCTAGTTGAGCTGTCCCTCCTCTCCCTCAAAAGAAGAGTTGGCAGGCTGAAAGGGAAGAGCACAACAGGGAAATCCTTCCTGAAGGAGTGGCTGGAGAGAGGAGGACTCAGCTTTGCTGGGGGTGCAGAGAGCAAGCAGAGCAGAAAGGCAGCTCATGTGGGGGTTCAGCTACCCAGACACCCCCCAGAGCCCCCTGTTCACCCTCCCAGGATGAGGAATGACTGCATTTCACTACAGTGGCTCTGGATTGGGGGTCACACACTCACCTTGTCTGAAAGGTTGTCCCAGCCATAGTTAAAAGGACCAGGAACATTGTCTGGAGATATGGCCACAGCTACCAGGTTATAGCAAGCCCTTGAGGAATACAGGAGGGCCACTACAGATCCCACCAGAATAGCCTGGCAGACAGATGTTCCCTAGGACAGGAAGAAACAAAAAGAGTTTTAATCAGAGCTGTGATGTTCTTCCCCATTCCCTTAAATGCATGAGCAGCTGTGCAGGCAAGAATGACCCAGAACATTTGTATGTTGTTGCTAAAATATTCAGAGCTGGCTAAGAGCTTTCTCATGTGCTGAGCTCATTGCAGGAGCCACACAGCCAGAGCTGCCTGGGAGCAGGGAAGGCTCTGAGGCACTGGAATGTCCCTGGCAGGACTTTGTCAGTCAGGTCCAAACTGGGGGTCCAGGGAGATGCTGTTCCACACCCTGCCTTCCAACCAGCAGGAAAATCAACTTCTGCTTCACAGCCCAGACTCTGCAGAGGTGTTCACCCAGCCCTTTCACTTGCACACAGTGTTTGTCTAGGAAAGAAGCTCAAATATTTGGGGTGGGCAGAAAGACCCAGAGCTTGAACCTCAGTACCTGAAGGGAACCCACAGGAAAGATGGACAGAGACCATTTACAATGGCCTGGAGGGACAGGACAAGGGAATGGCTTCAAACAGACAGAGAGCAGGGTTAGATGGGATATTGGGAGGAAATTCTTGATTGTGAGATTGCCCAGAGAAGCTGTGGCTGCTCCTGGATCCCTGGAAGTGTCCAAGGCCAGGCTGGATGGAGTTTGGAGCAACCTCTCTTGGGTTGGAAATGCAAGCTGTGGCTGGGGGTGAGTTCCATTGCCATCTGTCAGAGCTGGGGCAGTTCTCTGCTGTTCTTTGGGCACTTTTCTTTATCTCTTCCACAGCCAATCTCCCTCCAGGAGATATCTGCTGTTAATGAGCCATTAATTATTAATTATCTCCTGTTCATGGGCCACTGAGTGTCCCTGCAGGGCTGATAAAATTCCATCATCCCATTGGGAGATGCCCCGCCCAGGGGAGGAGCCAAACATTCCTGCCTGGATAGAATCTGAGGATTGGAGCAGCACAGGCAGCCTTTTCCCACTGCATTCCCAGGGATCAGCCTTTTCCCACTGCATTCCCAGAGGAGCAGCCTTTTCCCACTGCATTCCCAGAGGAAGAGCAGGCCCAGCTCCAGCAGCCCTGGAGCTTCAGAGGAAAACTCCCCCCTTGTGCAGGATCAGAGCTGCAGCAGAGCCACATCTGTCAGTGCAGGAGGAGTGACACCATGGGATGGCACTGCCACCAACACCCTGAGCACAGAGGGCAGCTCCTGCTCTCACTCTGCCAGTGGGTTTTTTGTTAGTAGTATTACATTTGTATTTTTAAAAAATTATGCCAATAAAGGACTGTTAGTCCTATTCCCATATATTTGCCTGACAGCTCCTTAATTTCAAAATTATAATTATTCAGAGGGAGGGGGTTTACATTTTTCATTTCAAGGGAGGCTCCTGCCTTCCTTAGCAGACACCTGGCTTTTCACACCAAGACACAACCTGATCTAGTCAAAGGTAGCCCATGGCAGAGGGTTGGAAGTGGGTAAGATTTAAGATCCCTTCCAACTCAAACCATTCAGGACTGCTGAGACAAACCAGGTTTTGCTAAATTCATCCATGAATCCCTTTTAATGGCTTCTGGGAGGCAGCAAGTCACAGTGAGGGGACAAACACCCCTCAGCACCTGAGCTGCCTTTGTGTTTAAGCAGAGAATCTGCTGGGGAAGCTCATCCCACTGCTCTGCTCCACATCCCAGCTCTATTTTCTTAGATTTGGAGCTCAGGACAGTGTCTTGAGAGAGGTGCCAACAGCCAAGTGACAGCCCTGAGGCCCAGCACACGTCCTGCAGTCACTGGAAGCTGAGCCTCTGGTGCTTAGGCCAGCACAATGAGGCACAAAGGCTGCTGAAGCAAATCTCCAACTCCTAAGGACCACAGAACAGGAGCTGGCTCCTCCTTCCCACAGCTCCAACGTTCCCACCTTCAGTGTGGAGGGAGCAGCGTACAGCCCTGGTGTGTGGCTTTGAGTTCAGGGGCATCTGTGTAACATTTCTGCAGCAATTCCCCACACACAACATCAGGGGATGCCCCCAAGGCAGGGCAGGGAGGCAGAGACCTTTAGCAGCCAGCCAGGGTGAGTATCCAAGGGGAGAGCAGAGGCTTCCCTGGAGCACGCTGTGCACAGCCCACGGGCAGCCTTGGGCATGTGAGGAGTGGAAGTTCCTGCTCTGGGGGAACTGGGGGAGTTAATGAGTGCCCAGAGCCAGTCAGAGCTGGATACCAGGCCCAGGCCAGCAGGATGGCAGCAGCTCCTCTGCTCCTGCCCCACTGCAGATCTGGATACAACCTGCAGCTTCTGGACAGCTGTCCCAGGAGCCAAGTAGGACACCAGACCCAGCCCACACATCCTGGATTCCAGGAAGCCACTGATGTCCTCTGCTGCTTTAGGAGCCAGACATCTCCTACAGGAAGCCTCAGCTTCATCTGGCTGTGCTCAGGTGCTCTGGTTTTTCCTCTAGATGATTCCAGGCACTGAAGTGGACACTGATTGCAGCCTCCTGCCACACTGCTGGTGGCTTTTCTATTTTTTTATCTGCTGGAAAAGAGCTGTGTGTGTTCAGACCCTCACATGTCCTGTTTTGGGACAGGACCTACAGTAACTTCTCCTCCCATTCCAAAATGCTCATCTCACCCTACTCAGAGTCCAGGATTTCTGGGGATCCCTTTGCAGGGAATTATGACACACCTGCTACAGGTAAAATACAAAGCAAAAACTGCATCTGCTGCTCTAAGAGAACCCTCTCTTCAAAGCAAACCTGGGATTTTCTATGCCTGAAAAGCAGAAGCAGCTCATAAATCTGTAATGCCAAAGCTGCAGACAAAGTATTCCCCTAAAACATGCAGGAAACATCAGTCCCACAGCAGGAGAGTGCACTTTGTGACAGGGAGGAATCCAAGAACTGGAGGGAGAATTTGAGCAAGAGCAGCTCAGGTGCCACCAGGCCAGCGCTGCCCTGAGTGAGCACACCCAGATCCAGCTGAGCAATCCCAGTGGGAATTCCCAAGGCATTAACTCACCTTGGACTCGAGGTAGACGTTGGCTGAAGACATCTTTCCCAGTTTGCACATGCAGCAGGCCAGGGAGATGGCACAGAGGATGAAGAGGCTGTCGTTGAGCAGAGCCCGGGCCAGGACCGTCCATCTCAGCTGCTGCTCCGGGACCTCGCCGTGGATCAGCATCGCACAGGTTAAATTCACAACCAGGAACAG
The DNA here is from genome assembly GCA_013396995.1 of Dicaeum eximium. Classification (NCBI taxonomy): domain Eukaryota; kingdom Metazoa; phylum Chordata; class Aves; order Passeriformes; family Dicaeidae; genus Dicaeum; species Dicaeum eximium. The sequence goes on along the minus strand of VWZP01007855.1, from coordinate 436,309 downwards.
CAGGCTAGTGAGGATGGAGCCCAGGTACAACAGGACCCTGGAGAGATGGTCAGGGGAAAACAGGTCAGTGAGACAAGCCCAGGTTCATTGTGCACCTCCCTCCTGTCTCAGCAGACCCTGCCGGTGCTCTGCTTGCTGGGAAGCTCAGGCATTCCAAATTTCAGGGGTTCTATTGGCAGCCCAAGGCTGCAGAGGATTTGTTGGAGCTGCTCTCATAACACATGAGCAGCATAAGCAGTCATGAGTTACAAGACTCATCTTCTGACAGTCAGGTTCTTATCTTGCAGATTTGAAGTGTTGCTCCAGCTCTGCATTAACTCCAGTCAATAAGCCATGAGTCATCACCACCACTGCAACTCCTTTATTGAGAGCCACTGGAGCTTGCATTTTCCACCCTGGGTTTCCCTGGGAAGCACCTGGGCTGCACAAATCTGGGGCTCAGCCATTGCTCCAGCCTTGTTCTGCAGATCTTTCCTGGGCTGGGACAGCTCAGAGTGACTCCAAGAGTCCACCCAGGGGAACTGGGATGCTTGAGCTCCCCTGAAGTTCCCAGCACTGCTCCAAGGTCCAACTCTGCTCCTTTCTCAGAGCACAGGTATGGAATTAGAGCTCTGTTCAGCTCCCATTCCCAGCCAGTTCCCCTGGGACCAGCTTTGAAGGGAAGGTCAGGACAGCTGCACTTACTTGTACTTGTTGAATTCAGCTGCACATTTCACTTTGAATATGACCTGGAGGAAAGATTTGCACAGAGTTACTTTACTCAGCCTGCGGTTTCCTTTCAACTTTGTCAAGAGATAAACAGGGAAATCAGAATCCAGCTAGACATCTCCAAGGACTCTGGATTATTTATTAGCACCAAGTCTTGCTCTGGACCCAAAAAAATGGTACTTTTTCCTTGTACAAGCTCACCCCAAATACAGGTTCCCAAGAACCATAAAAAACATATTTAACACCCCATATGTGACAGCCTTGAAGACTTCAAGAAAAGAAGGGAGTTTGGCACTTAAAAGTCATTAAAGCCCTTCAAAAATACATGTCCTTTTCCCAATGTTTTGGACTGTTTTAGGACCTCAACCATGCTGGATTTCCATCTTAGAGAAGTAGAGACAGTTTAGGAAGGTGCAGATCCTCCCAAGTCACAGCTCAGATGGGAATTCCCGCTGCAAAGGCACAGGGGAGCAGTGCTCACACTGCTCAGGAACTGGGTTGTGTCCAGCTCCAGGTCCAGACTCCACCAGGAAGGGTCCCAGAGCTGGGGTCACATTCAGCCACAGGCAAAGCTCATGTCCTGATTAGAGACTTTGAAAGAACTTGGGAAGAGGCACAGACACATCCAGAGTGATCCCACCTGTACCTGTGGGATCACTGCACAGCTGTGGAGGTTCAGTTTCTCTTCTCCCACAAGGAGCCTTCCCTGTCAGCAGTGAGGGATCACTCATCTCCTCCCAGCCTTCCTTAGGCAGCTTTTATCCTGGTGGGATTCCTTGGCTCCTGCTTCCAAGGCAGCACTGAGGTAGAAATGGCACATGAGCTTCAGGAATCAGGCTGCTGCCAAGGGGACTTCCAGAGACATTTCAGGATCTGAGGGTTGTCTGAGCCACTGCAGTGGTTCCAAGCATTTCAAAAGACATTGGACAGCTTCAGTGATTCTCTTCCAAGAGCCACTTCCACTGCCTGGCTCCTCTTCCCAAGGCTGAGGGAGCTCAGCTGAGTGAGGAATGAGACATGGTTCTTCAGCAGGGGGAGGTATCCAGCCTCAGGAATGTCCTGTGTCCCCCTGTCCTGGCACACACAAGTACAGGAGTATGGCTCAGTCCACTCTGAGCCCTAAAATTCATCTCAGTTACAAGAAACTGGGCCTTGGAAGGGCCACGTGGTGACTCCAAACCAGAAATATCCCTGAATCGTCCCTTGTTTGCCTGTGGGTGACATTCAGGCACTTTGGGAGTGTCATGGAATCACTGAGGCTGGAAAAGCTCTCCAAGGTCATCAAGCCCAGCCATTAATCCAGCACCACCACATTCACCACTAAACCATGCCCTGAAGTGCCACATCCACGAGTTTTTTGAACACTTCCAGGGATGGGGACTCCACCACTGCCCTGAACAGCCTGTTCCAACACCTCACCACCCTTTCAGTGAAGAATTTTTTCCTAACATCCAGTTAGGATCTAAATATTCCCTGGCACAACTTGAGGCTGTTTCCTCTTGTCCTGTCAAAACAGGCATGGCTGACATCCAGCTGGGAAACTCCTGGTTCAGCACCCATTCCAGCAGCATGGAAATCCACTGAGGAATCTGCACTCCTGCTGTGATTCCATCTGTAACCTCAGCTTCTAAACAGCTCTGCAGAGACCCTGGCTTGTATTCCAGCTGGGAATGTCGTGTTCTCAGCTGGGAACAGCCCCTCAGCTGAGCAGGGAAGTGCCCCTGGCTCACAGGAAGATGCTGTTTTGGGCAGGACACTCTTCCCAAACCCTCCCCTGCAGCCTCAGGGATTAAGGCACACAAAGCTGAGTCAGGGTTAAGAGTGCAACGGCAATTTGAGACTCATGCTGGGCCCGCTGCCATGGAAAGCAGAGAGAGACCACAGCTCCAGCCTTACACTTTTATTAGCCCCTGGATAGTTATTCCTCTAACTTCAGGAGGGGAACAGACAGCACTGCTTTGGTGGTTTTGGTTATTAAGGCTGATAAGTTATCTGAAGGTTGCTGTTCCTTCCCAGGGACGGGGTCAGGAGGTGGCACCAGCAGAGTGCACAGGGTGTCTCTGGGTTCTTATCCTTGAGACCAGCTCTGAGCCTCCTGCTCGGGGCTCTGCTGCCCTCAGAGCCCAAGGACAGCCCAAGGCAAGGGCTCTGCTGTGAAAAATCCAGCACAGAGAGCTCAGGAGCAATCCTGTTCTTCAGAAAAACAGGAAAAACAGACCCCTGTGCGTCAGCAGGTGCATTAGACCAAGCTGTGAGCAGCAATCCTTGCAAACAGAATGGTTCCTTCAAACCTGAGCTGAGCCCAGCTCCAGAAATCAAGCATGAAAACAGGGAACAGAGGTCTCAGCAGCACAGGGAACATTTACTCCTGAACAAATCTTTTACAGCAGTTGGGAATATCCAGGTGCCTTTCCAGAGCCATGGATCCCTTGAGCACTCCACATCAGCCAGAAGGTGAGGCTGAAATGAGACCAAAAAGCCCTTGGTGATGCTGGAGGCTTTTGGGTTTATCCCATAAAAGTGATTTCCTTGCTCAGATCACAGCCCAGAGTCCCTAAGGGTGTGATCAAGAGACACACTCACCCTTAGAAGGTGCACTGGGGGTGTCACAGCTGCCAAGGGAAGAGAAGTGACACGTCCCAGATCCCACAGATGAATCCAAGGGCCACTTCCATACCTGCACAAGGCAGGATCTTAACCCTAACAGTGAGGCACTTAGGCTGGATCAAAACCAAGCTGGTCTCAGCAGATCTGAAAGATCCAGGAACTTCTTGTTGTCCACTGGAATCAAATTTCTTTTTTTGTTTCATGAAGACAACATGAATTTGAGCTCTGCAGATACAAGACACAGCCATGCCCTGCCCCAACACAGCTCAGCTGCAGGAGCATCCCCAGGCAGATTCCTCCCCTCACCACCCCAGATAATGGGAGCACAGCACAGACTATTTTGGGATCACACCTTGTTCCAAGTGTGCAAAACCCCTGCTTCAATCCACAGAGGAAAAGCTGGAACTATCCATGAGGATCTCTCCCCATCCTCATATTAGTATCCAGATTGTTCCATGCCATCAGGAACACAGGCTGCAGTTTTGCATGTTCCCTCCTTTCCTAGAATAGCTGGTCCCCAGCAGAGCCACCTGTTCATCTGGGAAAGATGGGAATCATCAGCTCTGGGATGGAGCAGTTTGGAGTTTCAGTGATCCCTCACCAGCTGTCCCTCCAAGGCACAGGGCACTGCCAGGTGTCTGCTGCACAGGGAAGGTGAAAGAGGGAAATGAAGGATGGGGATGTTCCCAGTTTTCCATCTGAGAAGGCAGGAAGATGCAGGACAGTAAAGACAAACATCTCCCAGGCTGGATGTTCTCTCCATGCCTTCCTAGAGCAGGAAGGGATGAAAGGGGCTGTCATCTCCTCAGGTGGAGCACTTTGAGAAACCCAGGCAGGTGAAAGGCTCTGGCCACACCATCTGCCCCACCAGGCCAGCATTTCTTACTCATCCCTGTGCCAGCTGCTGATTCCCAGGACAACCAGGGTGCCAAGGGCTCAAGAAGGTCTTTAAGATCAAGGTTGTTGTGCTGCATTTCACAGAATCATGTGGGTTGGAAAAGACCTCCAAAGCCATCAGGTCCAAGCTGTGCCCAGTGCCCACCTTGTCACAAGCCCAGAGCACTGAGTGCCACATCCAAGGGTTCCCTGGACACCTCCAGGGATGGGGACTCCAAACTCCCCTGGCAGCTTCTTCCAATGCCTGACAACCTTTTCCATGGAGAAATTTTCCCTAATATCCCATTCAAACCTCCCCTGGCACAGCTTGAGGCCATTTCCTCTTGTCCCTTGCTCTCTGGCAGAGCTCAAGTCCCCCTGGCTGTCCCCTCCTGGCAGGGAGTTGTGCAGAGCCACAAGGTCCCTTCTGAGCCTCCTTTTCTCCAGGCTAAATATCCTGAGTTCCCTCCATGTGTTTCCATTTCCATGCTCCTGACAAAGACCTGGGGAAAAACAGAAGTGGCAGACTCCTGGGAAAGGTGGAATTATTCAGGCAGCTGGCAGCACAGGAGCTATTCCAAAGGCAAGGCAAAGGAACATCCTAGGTTATGGATATCAGAGCTATTGAGGCAAGATTGGGAGTGGATCTGAGGAATTCTGACCTGATTCCCAGGACTGAACTGCAGATTCTCAGGAAAGAACTCCTTCTGGTAAAAACTGAAGGAAAAAGGAGATGCTCCCATCCAAAGGGATGTTCCAGGTGGAAAAAGTATCCCAAGGGAGCCTAAAAGAGAGCTGGAGAGGACAAGAGCTTGGAATAAAAGGACACAGGGAATGGCTCCCACTGCCAGAGGACAGGGATGGGTGGGATATTGGGAATTCCTGGCTGTGAGGGTGGGCAGGCCCTGGCACAGGATGCCCAGAGAAGCTGTGGCTGCCCCTGGATCCCTGGAAGTGCCCAAGGCCAGGCTGGAGCAGCCTGGGACAGTGGAAGGTGCCCCTGCCATGGCAGGGCTAGAACAGGATGGGCTTTAAGGTCCCTTCCAACCCAAACCATTCTGGGACTCCATTAAAAATAAATACACATCCCACACTCCTTCTGTCAAGTCTCTGCATCCCTCAGGAATCTCAGGGGCCAAGATGGGATAGGAAGAAGAGAGCCTGTCCCCACTGAAAGGAGGATCACCAGGCACTTTAGCAAATCTGAATTTCAGCCCTGAAACAGCCTGGAGTGTTAAGTAATACCAGTTCTCCACAGGTATCTGATTCCTGGAGCTTCTTCCCCACCACTGTTCCATCCTTAGCCTCTCCACAGCCTGAGGAGCTCCGTAAATGAAGCAAGAACAGCTCAGATATCAGCACAGGCCATTTTCCCCCCCAGATGCCATTTCTCCAGCACCTCCACAAAGGAGGCTCTGTGTACAGGACAATGAGCCAGGCCCTCAGCACAGCAGCAGCCCGTGCTTTTATCCGAGGACATCTCGGACCAGGATGCCACCCCCAGGGCAGCAGAAGCTCAGTGTCCTTCCACAGCCTGCTGCAAAGTGGCCCTTAAAAACTGGGAATGGATGGGCACGTTCTGCTGGAGTCACACCAGTAAACACACCAGTCACCTCTGGATCATGGCAGCCAGAAAAGCTCCAGAGAATTTCCATTTTTTTCTCCAGACCTCTGGAGCTTCACCACTGAGATCTCCCCAGAAGCCCATGGAGTGATGGATACCCCTTCCTGGTTGTTCCAGGGAAGTGCCAGGCCCTACCTGGAGCTGAGCAAGCAGACCCATTTTTATAAGTCACTTTATCCTTCCCCACTCCAGATTCAGAGCTCTTATTTCCTCAGACAGGATTTCCCTTGGCTCTAGGTCTTCAAGGAGAAAGAAGTGGGATACATGCAGAGTTCACTGAAAACCAGATATCGTGGGAGGAGGAGAAGCCTGGGAATCTATTTGGATTTACTTTAAGAGGACCTTTAAACAAGCCTGCAGAGAGGCAAATCTGCTGTCAAATCCAGTGATCTAGAGGAAAATAGAAATCCAGCCACTCTGTGGAGCAGAGCACAGAATCCCTGCCTTTCAAGGGACACAAACCCCTCCTGCCTGGAGCAACGGGGAGGTCAGGCTCCCTTGAGCAGACAAGATGGATTTGTGCACTCTATGCACCATTTGTTATTCCACTGCCATCAACAGCACCTCCAACAGCTTTTGCAACAGGCAGCTCACCCCCAAAGCCTCCAGGTGTTTACTGGGGGGAAAAAGAACCAAAACAGCAGAACCCCACAGCTCCAAGCATCATGTGAACGTCAGTATCCTGGGGAAAATGAAATCATAACTCCTGTGGGTGACACATTGGAACAACAGAGTGATTTCACTGTGTGCTAGTGATTCCTTTGTGAGGCTGGGGAACAGCTGAGAGCTGCAGAGCAAAGAATCCCAACAACAACAACAAAGCTGGAAGGAAAAAGTGGTGACTTGTTTCATAAATAGGCGGCGAACCGGGAGGCAGGCGAGCAGAGAGCTGCTCACTGAGAAACTGGAGCAGAAACAAAATATCCAGGAGGAGGATGGGGAGGGGAGAGCCAGGGCTTTAGGAGATAATGGCAAGTGGAAGGACTAAGGAAAGGAGGCTAAAAAACCACGACAAGAGTGATGGGAAACCCAGAAAAGCAGGGACACGGCTCGGTGACAATAACAAGCGGCTCCGCACCGTCCCGGCAGCGATGCTGGGGCTGGGAAGGGGCCCCCTGGGCTGTTGTGTGAGGGATCTCGGGGTTTTTTTGTGTGACAAGCTGCGGAACAACAAGCCCGGCTCGCAGCGGAGCGATGGAGGGAAGGAGGGAGCGCAGCAACAATAGCAGAAGAGGCTCTGGCTGGTGACGTAATGGTTGGCATCGCTCCAGGCCAGAGCAGCCCCTGCTGCTGCCACTTTCTGGTCCCCTTTGCAGAACGGGAATCAATTAAAAAAAAAGAAGATGTAAACCAGTCCCTCAAGTGACGCCCCCTCCCCACACAAACACCCCGCCGTGGGTCTGGGGTGCAAAGAGGAAAACCCCACCTGGGAGCAGAGCATCTCCCTGCAGTCCCCAAATCCCAAATTCAGGGCATGTGCCTGTCCCCCCCTCCATGTGGGGTCTGCAGTCAGGGTGCAGCCCCGCACCCCAAAGCCCTGATGCTGGGATTCTGGGCACACTTTTAGCTCACACCACCCCCCCTCAAATCCCACCCCGCCCCCCCAGGCTTGGATTCAGGGCACAATCCCTGTGCTTCTCCCCAAGCTTGGATTCAGGGCACAATCCCTGTGCTTCTCCCCAAGCTTGGATTCAGGGCACAATCCCTGTGCTTCTCCCCAAGCTTGGATTCAGGGCACAACCCCTGTGCCTCCCCGCCACCAGGAGCCTGGATTCAGGGCACAACCCCTGCATCTCCCTGGGCTGTCCCGAAGTCTGTACCCAGGGCTGGATTCAGGGCACAATCCCCGTGCCTCCTGCCAAGCCGGGATCCAGAGCACAGCCCTGCATCCCCCTGGGCTGTCCCAAAGCCAGAGCCCGGGATCGCCCCCCTCCCTCAGCCGGACGCTCACATCCCCATCGCACCCCAAAGCCAGAGCCCAGGATCGCCCCCCACCCTCACATCCCCATCGCACCTCAAAGCCAGAGCCCAGGATCGCCCCCCACCCTCACATCCCCATCGCACCCCAAAGCCAGAGCCCAGGATCGCCCCCCACCCTCACATCTCCATCGCACCCCAAAGCCTCGGCTCCAGGGCGCTGCAACTTTGGAGAGCTGGCTGAAGAGGAGCTTCCAGCCCCGCTGTCCCGCAGGGTGAAGGTTTGGGGAAGGGAATTTCGGAGAGGTTTTGCCCAAAAGGCAAAACTTACCTCGGCAAAATAGAGGTTGAGGAGGCAGAGGCTGGAGAAGAGGAGGCAGCCGGGCAGGCAGTACAGGAGCCAGTGGGCGAAGGGCTGCTGGAGGCGGAGGGCCTGCAGGGAATTCTGCAGGTAGAAGGAGAACAGGGTGGTCCTGAGGGCTGCCCAGAGCAGGCAGAGGAAGAGGCAGAGCGTGTGGTAACTCAGCCGCCGCTCGCGGTAGTAGAGCAGCAGCCAGAGCTGCAGGTAGGCGAAGAGGAAGAGCGCGGCGTAGAGCGCCGTGTGGAGCACGGTGAGCCCCAGCTCCACGGCGTAGGGCACGGCCGCCCCCTCAGCGAGGGCCATGGGGCAGCGGGAGGCACGGACCCCCTCCCTGCCTTCCCTCAGCCCCGGCTGGACACCCCCATGCAACAAAGGGGAGCCCCCCCTTTTCCCCTTCTTCTCCTCCTCCTCCTCCCGCCCGCCCGGCNGAGAGGAGAAAGGGATGAGAATGATGAGAGAGCGCAGCGGGGGGCGAAGGGATGAGAGGGGCGGTGAGGGGAGCGCTGAGGGGCCTCCCGGAGGAGCCGGGAGGATCTGGGCAGCCCCGCAAGCAGAGTCGGGGTGCGGGAGCATCCGCGCTTCAGGGGCTGTGGGGATGTCCGGGTGTCCCTCACGGACCGGGAACATCCCCGCTTCAGGCCGGCTCTGTGGCGATGTCCGGGTGTCCCTCACTGTCTGTTCCATGCAGGCTCCATCCCTGTGGATTCAGGGACAGCTCCGGGACCCGCACTGCGAG
>VWZP01007855.1:369717-427127 GCA_013396995.1 Dicaeum eximium | reverse complement strand
CGCGCCGCCTCTTTGGTTGTGGGGTGGGCGGCGGCGCCCGCCCGCCATCCCTCCTTCCCTGAGAGGCGGCCAGGGGTGAGAGGGGAGAGAGGGGGACGGGGAGAGGGGAGAGAGGAGAGAGGGGCGGCGAGGCATGAGAGAGGAGAAAGGGATGAGAATGATGAGAGAGCGCAGCGGGGGGCGAAGGAATGAGAGGGGCGGTGAGNGGCGAAGGGATGAGAGGGGCGGTGAGGGGAGCGCTGAGGGGCCTCCCGGAGGAGCCGGGAGGATCTGGGCAGCCCCGCAAGCAGAGTCGGGGTGCGGGAGCATCCGCGCTTCAGGGGCTGTGGGGATGTCCGGGTGTCCCTCACGGACCGGGAACATCCCCGCTTCAGGCCGGCTCTGTGGCGATGTCCGGGTGTCCCTCACTGTCTGTTCCATGCAGGCTCCATCCCTGTGGGTTCAGGGACAGCTCAGGGACCCGCACTGCGAGCAGGTCTCGGCTCCGGCTGGAGCTCCTGGATACCAAGAGGCCTCGTTCGGCTCAGGGATCGCTTCCCCCGGCCGGCACAGACCCACCCGCGCTGCTTTGGGCATCGCTGCTTTTCCAGCCGGGCAGAGGGACGCTTTGGGCCGGGATGCTGTCCCTGCACCGCGGGGCAGGGATAAGGACATCGGCCTGAACGCCCGGGACACCAGGTGGGTGACAGCCCTAAGGCGTCCGGAGCTTGCTCAGTGATGTACAAGCTGCTTTTGGGGACTTCGGGGGTTCCAGCAGGTGGTGATTCATGATCCTTGGAAGGGTGTGCCAGACCGTGTGCATGTGGCACTTGGGGACGTGGGCTAGTGGTGGGCTTGGCAGTGCTGGGGGGATGGTTGGACTCGTTGGTCTTACAGGTTTTTTCCAACCTGTATGATTCCATGCTGTCTGCTGTGCACGGGAATCAAAGCCCTCCTCTCCTGGCGTGGGCAGAGGCAGCGTGTCCCTCCTGCAGCCTTGGATAGCAAGTGAGACCTCGCTGCTGGGGAGCTGGACCTGGAAATGAAAATGAAAGTGAAACTCTTCTGGAAGTGGCAGATAAAGGGCAGCATGGGAGCATCAAAAATCCAGGCAAAAAATCCTACAAAAATCCAGGCAAAGCACACTGGGCAACAGGCTGGGATGCACTTGGATGTTCCCAGAAAAGGATCCCTGTGCTTCAAGATGCTCCCACAGCTGCCCCTGTAGGCAGTAGGGAGATGGAGTGAATGGGCCAGTGATTATTTCAGTCCCATAATTGCAGGCTCATCCCAAAGTTCTGGAGAAGCATCTCACTGTTACTCCAACTCCAAGTTCTGGGGAATTGCAGCTCTACCACCCTGCTCAAATCAGTTGTATCCAAGAACTTGAATTTGGAAAACTTGAAAGGAGTTGGGTTGAGCTCTGTGCTAACTAATTGGGTAATAATAATGAACCTGTGATAATTATCATGGGTTTATGATAATTAACTAATCAGCTGTGTAGAAAAAGTCTGGAGCAAGGAAGGGAAGTGTGTAGTGAAAAATATGAAAAGTCAATACAATTCCAGGCAGGGAATCATGGGTTGGGTTGGAAGGGACCTTAAAACTCCAGTTCCACTCCTGCCAGGGGCAGGGACACCTTCCACTGTCCCAGGCTGCTCCAAACCCCAATGTCCAACCTGGCCTGGGACACTTCCAGGGATCCAGGGGCAGCCACAGCTTCTCTGGGCACCCTGTGCCAGGGCCTGCCCACCCTCCCAGCCAGGAATTCCTTCCCAATATCCCATCCATCCCTGCCCTCTGGCAGTGGGAAGCCATTCCCCCTTGGGGAATTGTTGGACTTAATGATCTTAGAGGACTTTTCCAACCTTAAGGGTTCTGTTATTTTTCTGGATCACCTAAAGGAAATTTGTTTGCATGGACAAAAATGCAAGGAGAGCCATCAGTGTTCTTCTGCCTTGCATTGTGGAGCAGCAGCAGGAAGGATGTTTGTGCTGGGACATCCAGGTGAGCTGAAGAGAGAGCTTCAGCCTGTCCATCCTGTGGGATTGAGTCAGCTCCACATGGGTTTGGGGTCTGGTTTGTGTCTTCCCTGCCAGGAAATCTGGGAGAGCAGCTCCCTGGTTAAGTGCTGCCAGAAGGGCATGGAAGGCAGGTGAGAATCCTGCCAAAAATCTGTGCCAGCAGGGTGTGGGATAAATGTCCTGCTGCAAAGAGAGGCCTGATTTGGGTCAATCAGCACAGGAGAGCTTGAAGAGACTCCATTTAGGAGCATCCTAAATTCTCCTTGTTCAGGAAGATCTAGCTAGGGAGTTAAAACTTACCAGCTGAGGCCTCTGCAGGCTGGGAGAGGATGGAATGGGATAAAATCAACAAGGAGCAATTGGGTAGTGTATTTCTGGGGAGACAGAGGCATAGGATTCCCACAGAAGCTGTCCCTGGATTCCTGGAAATGTCCAAGGCCAGGTTGGGTGAAGCTTGGGGCACCCCGGGATAGTGGAAGGTGTCCCTGCCCTTGGCAAGGTTGGAACTTTGGTTTTTAAGGTCCCTTCCAACCCAAACCATTCTGGGATTCTGTGATTTGGACAAGACAAAGTGTAGATTTTACATCACTGGCATTAAAGTCCAGGCTGGTGGTGTTTCTGCTGAGTCCAAGGAAGCCCATGGGTGGTGGAGGTGGTAGCAGCTGGCTGTGCAGTCCATAATTCCAGTAGGACAGCAGTTCATCCTTGTCTCGTGACTCTTAAATCCCACCCCACAACATCCTCCCTTGAGGAAACTCAGCTTCCTCAGTGGTAAATCTTGACAGCTGAGATCTGTGTGAGGAAAAGTGGTGGGGAAACCTCATCAGAGGTGATCCCAGCCCATGGATTCCACTCCAGGATTCCCAAGCAAAACTGATGTGGCACAAGCTATTTATGCCCCCACAAGAGTTTGGGCTGGATGTCTCTGGTGGATTTGGTTTCACTTCAGGTCACCTACAGTGACCTTAACCACCTTGCCTGGCTCTGCCTTGGAATTATGACAGTGGAAACATGAACCAGGCCATTCCATCAGTGCTGTGCTGGGCTGTCCCTTGTCCATGGGCTTAAGGTTTCCCAGCAGTGACACAGAACTGGTTCACACATCCATGGTATTTTCACACACCTCTGGCAATCCTGCAAGTGTCAGTGGTACAGGGTTTTGGCTGTTTCCAGCCCTAGGGTGTTAATTTTCCATTGATGGGAAAGAGGTGACAGAGGAAATGGCCTAAGAGCTGAATATTCAGGTCTGGGTTGATGGGGAGCAGAGGGAAGCTGCTGGGCAGGATGGAGTGATGAGGAGGTGAGAGGACTTGAGCAGGGAAGGGCTGAGCACAGATTTTTCTCTAAACCCCAGAATGGTTTGGGTTGGAAGGGACCTTAAATCCCATCTCATCCCACTCCTGCCATGGCAGGGACACCTCCCACTGTCCCAGGCTGCTCCAAGCCCTGTCCAACCTGGCCTTGGGATCCAGGGGCAGCCACAGCTGCTCTGGGCACCCTGTGCCAGGGCCTGCCCATCCTCTCAGCCAGGAATTCCCAATTCCCAATATCCCATCCATCCCTGCCCTCTGGCAGTGGGAGCCATTCTCTGTGTCCTGTCCCTCCATCCCTTGTCCCCAGTCCCTCTCCAGCTCTCCTGGAGCCCCTTCAGGCACTGGAAGGGGCTCTGAGGTCTCATTGAAGGCTGGAGTTATGTTTTAAACTTCTGCCCCTCTCCTCCAGGTATAATCCTGTGACATCTTTGAGTCCTTGGCAGCTGCTCCTCTTCCTTCCTTGACAGTAAGCTCTCCCATTTGACCTGGGCTTGTTCCCACGTGCCAGGATTGTGTTTATTTTTCCATCCTGCCATAGCCAAGTTTGTCATTTAATAAACATCACCCCCCCAGCCTGATCCCTGTCCCCTCTGTAAGCCAGGGGAACAGATGGAAGGGCATGGGACCAGAAATGCCTGACGCTGCCCAAAGCTGGAAAGGAGACAACTGGAGATTTTGAGATGAAAAGAAAAAAAAATTAATGTATTTCCAGCTCTGTTGTTCCTCCAGGTCTGATCCAAACCCCTCAGCTCCTGGAGAAGGAGCCTGTGAAGGCTGAGTGTGCCTGTCAGTACCTCCTCACTCCTGGAGCATGGCAGAAGGTCTTTCCCTGCTTGTTTTTGGAGTGTTTGAGCTTGGGCTGATCCCAGGGCAGCCGTGGTGAGCTGACAGCCCCTGCCAGGGTGCTGGAGGGAGTGACAGCCCTTGGACACTGGGGTGTTTGTTGAGGGAAGCAGCTGCAGCTCGTGATGTAAATTCTGCATGGATTCAGTCCCAGCTTTGTCCCTTTGTTAAGCAGGGAGCAGCCACGCTCCAGCAGCAGAGAGCAATCCCTGAGGAGCAGGCTGGGAAGGAATGGAGTGGGAAGAAGGTGGCTTCTCATCCTTTAATATCCTCACATGTCTTGGTGTGAAAAGCCAGGTGCCTGCTAAGCCAGGCAGGAGCCTTCCTTGAAATGAAAAATGTAAACCCCCTCCCTCTGAATTATTATAATGTTGAAATTAAGGAGCTCTCAGGCAAAGATATGAGAGTAGGAATAACAGTTCTTTATTAGGGAGGAAAATAAAAATAAAATAAAAAATGCAGGGATACAAACCCCACAGCCAGAGTGAGAGCAGGAGCTGCCCCCTGTGCTCAGGGTGTTGGTGGCAGTGCCATCCCATGGTGTCACTCCTCCTGCAGTGACAGATGTGGCTCTGCTGCAGCTCTGATCCTGTACAAGGGGGGAGTTTTCCTCTGGAGCTCCAGGGCTGCTGGAGCTGGGCCTGCTCTTCCTCTGGGAATGCAGAGGAGAAGAGGCTGCNGATTGGTTGTGGAAGAGATAAAGAAAAGTGCCCAAAGAACAGCAGAGAACTGCCCCAGCTCTGACAGATGGGAATGGAACACACACCCACAGCTTGTAACGCAGGCCACACATCATCTGCCATGGCCTGAAATCAGCAGAATCCCAAAATCCCAGGTTGGTTTCGGTTGGGAGGGACCTTAAAGATCATCCCAGGGGCAGGAACACTTCCCACCATAATCAATCTGTTCAGCAAAATTCACATTTAATAAATGTATTCTCTGTGAAAGTCAAGGTGGCTACTTAGAAGTGGCAAAATCAGTCGCCAGAAGTAGAAAAGATTTTACAGAATTCTTGTCTGACTTATTGCTATGCATGTTTTAGGTCAAGGGTAATCTGATTTTTTAATGAATCCTTTAAAGGTTAAATTGTATAGAACGTCTGATCACAGAGTAAAGAAAAACCCAGCAGTATATATAAAAATAGCATCCACTTAAGTTACATAAATTCTTATAAATATAAGAGAGGAATCAGTTATTCTATAAAAAAAATAATTTCGAACATGTGTTCCTGAAGCACCAGCAGAACATCCTCATGCTAAGGACTTCAGCTAGAAAATCTTCATAAATGTACCTGCAAAATTCTTCCTCACTCTGACCAGAAGGAAGTGTCAGAAGATGTACATTTCTATTTTGCACTGAAACAGGAGCTCTCCTATTTGAATCTCAAATGGCCATTTGGTTTTTGGCAACCACAACATGTCCCATCCCTTTGCAAACACCTTTCAGGGCCACATAAATTCTATTGGCATCCTCAAAGCTTTGTAGCAGGAATTGAGACAGTTTGGGCGGGGGTTTGTGGATGATGCTGTCACTGCTTTGATGCCTGTGCGTGGAATTTTTATTTGACTCAAAAGAAATAAAGAGGAGAGAAGAAAACCAGCCCTAAGCTGAAAGTACTGAGGGTCTGTGCACTTGAAGGTGCCACTCAGAGTGGCCTCTGCTGTCCTCTTTGCAGTTGTCTGAGTCACCTGTGGATTGAGTGACTAATTCATAATATCCTCAAGATGTTTGTGTCATATTAATAATAATTTCCACAGTTGGAAATTGTAGTCATGTAACAGAGACTAAAACAGAGAAACATTCATACATGTGTTTGTGTGTTTATGTATTATATATATATAATTTTTAATTTTTTCCCCCAGCTGTGACTCTCCTGTGCCTGTAGCTGGGAATAGCCATGTCAGCCCAAAAGGACAGATGGGTTTCTTCCTTGGTTTTCCTTCTCTTCTATGCCTGCTCCATCCCAAGGAGTGGAAGTGCCAGCCTGCAGCAGGAGCCGAGCCCCCAGCACTATTTCAGTGGCTTGGAAGCTACAAAAACGTCCTTGGCTTTTTTCACCCCCAGTGGTAGGTGTTTAATGTGACTTTCCATCAGCCTGGGGGCTCAGCAAGGCTTGGGTGAGAGTGGAACAATCACAGAATCATGGAATGGGTTGAGTTGGAAGGATCTTAAATCCTGTCCAGTCTCACCCCCTTTCCATGGGCATGGATGCTTTCCACTGTCCCAGGCTGCTCCAAGCTCTGTCCAGCCTGGCCTTGAACATTTCCAGGGATCCAGGGGCAGCCACAGCTTCTCTGGGAGTTCTGTCAGTCCCTCCCCCCCCTCCCAGCCAGGAATTCCCAATTCCCAATATCCCATCCATCCCTGCCCTCTGGCAGTGGGAGCCATTCCCTGTGTCCTGTCCCTCCATCCCTTGTAAAGAGTCTCTCTTCATCTTGCTTGTTGGTTCCTTCAGGCACTGGAAGGCTGCAATTAATTCACTCCAGAGCCTTCTATTTTCCACCTCTCAGCCTTGCCTCTAGCAGAGCTGCTCCATCCCTCTAATCAACTTGTGGCCCTCCCTGGGGAAGAGGCAGTTCTTGAGATTTTTAAACCCAAAGGGGTTTTGAAGAGCTGGTTGAGCACTGTGTTAGCACAGTTCCAAGTGCTCCTGACAGGCAGAGACCTCTTGGGGTGGGTTCTTTCCTGGCTGTGTCCTCAGACCCAGTCCTTCAAACATCTTCATTCATTTTCTGGATTATTTTCTGGAGGTACCATGGAGGAGAATGCCAGTTTTCTATGGAATTTTCCCCTCTTCAGTAATAACTGCTAGAAAAAGGAGAATCCCTTTCATGAGGGAGAACTAAAGGCTGTCATGGATTAGGAGAAGATCCTTGACCTTGCTTTTGTTCTTCATGATCCCCTGGGTGTGGTTTCCCAAAGACATTGGCGTGGGCTGAGGAACATCTCCCACATCTCAGTGTGTGGCAGGAGGATGCTCTTTACCCTGAGGACTTGCAGAGGATTTTTTTGTGTGTGTGTGTTTCAGTTTCTCCTGGTGCCCAGCCCTTTTTGGAGCAGATTGAGAGCTCAGCTGAGGCCCTCCAGGACTATGGTGTTTCTGTGGTGAAGGTAAATGGGGCTCAGGGAAGCTGCTGGGTGGGGTGGAGTAAGCAGGAGATGAGCAGGGAAGGGATGAGCACAGGTTTTTTATGGAATCATGGACTCACAGAACAGCTTTGGCTTTCAGGGACCCTAAAGCTCATCTCTTTCCACCTCACCTTCCATGGGCAGGGACACCTTCCAAGGGTTTGCTCCAAGCCCTGTCCAGCCTAGCCTGGAACATTTCCAGGGATGGAAAATCCACAACTTCTCTGGGCAGGCTGTTCCAGTGTCCATGTTCCATGATGGATGAGGTTGGTTAACTTCTTTTCAGCTCAGTGCAATACATATTTCATACAAAAGAGTTGTTAGCTGAAATGTTATGCAGATTCACGTGAGGGAATTAAAAATTCGGGCAAGTGTAATTAGACTCTAAGAAGTGCTTATATGTTTATATTTGGATTTATTTAGTTTCCTTCAGCTACAGACCAAGTTCAGTCTGGAAGCACTCATCTGTCACTTTGGCTATGTTGGGCAGATTGTGGGGTCTTTTGATCCCATCTGACCCAAATCAGCAAGCTGAGCTGGAAAACTGAAGTACAAACTCCACTTTCCATCTCTGGTCTCCATTTTGGTGGATTTTCCCTCCCAGAAGGTTTGGAAAGGCTGGATTTACACTCTTGAATGGAAGAAAGCTGGAGGGGGTGTGTGGTCATTGTGGGGCTGAATCTGTAATGACACATATTTGCTGTCTAGGTGAATTGTCCCAAAGAGGATGTCTCAAGATATTGTGGAAAAGAAAATGCATTAAGGAAAGCCTTCCTGTTCAGGTGAGGGGCATTTCTGGGATTACTTTCCAGTGCAAATGTTTGAAGGAAACACTGTCAGTGATCAGAGATGTCTGTGGAGGAATGAGAACAGCCATGAGGACAGCAGGGACCTGCATAGTTTAGCAAAGGTACCCCCAAAATTCCAACCCAGGCAGAGGACATGCTTTGTCCTCAGTGTGAATTCTCCCATCCTGCCCCAAGTTCCTTGCAGCAGCAGAGGGATGAGCTGTGGAATGAAACCACAGGAGAAACCCTCCATCAGTGTTCTCCTGCTCCTCTGGCCTCCCACCCCCAGAGCCATACTCAAGGCCACAAGATTTTGGGTCTAGTCCAAGAAAGAAACACTTTTTGGTGCTCTCCTTTGTTGGTGGGGTTAACTCTTCTGCCCTGGATGGGAAGGTTCAGCTCCTGGTCTCTCCAAGGGTTGTCACATGGAAGCTTTTCCATGTATCAGCTCAGTTCTCCTTGACTGTTGTACTGATAATCATGGAATAATTAAGGTTGGAAAAGACCTTTAAGGCCATGAAGTCCAACCATTCCAAAGACCTTTAAGGCCATCAAGTCCAACCCTTCCAGAGACCTTTAAGGTCATCAAGTCCAACCCTTCCCCCAGCAGTGCCAAGGCCACCATGTCCCCAAGTGCAGCAGGAACCCGCTCAACCAGGCTTGAACGATTCCCAGCTCAAATCAAAGACATCTCAAGTGTGTTCTGCCATTTCTCCATCATCCTCCCTATCCTTCTGTGCCTGCCTTGGCTCCCTTTTCCCATGATCCATGCAGTGATCAGTTCCTTTGATCAGTTCCATCTCAGTTCCTTTGGTGACTGTCTCTTCCCTCTGCAGAGGAGCCCGGCTGATCCGAGAGTTTCCCACCAACGCCCTGTTCGACGCCAACTCCATCATCGCCAACGTTTTGTTGTAAGTCCAGACCACATCCCACTCTCTGAAATCTTCTTCCTTTCTATTCCCACTAAATGCCAACCCCAGGTATTCCAGAGGCTGCTCTCAGTTAAGCTTCTCTCTTCATTATGGTTTGACCCTGTTAAACCTTTTCCCTTGGGACAACTCACCAGCACACACCTGGGCAACTCCAGTTGGCTGTGAATCCTTAATCTGCCAGCAAGAAACTGGAATTTTACCATTTTTCCCATCGTGGTTGCATGGCTGAAAATTTGCTCTTCAGCCAGTTGCTAATGAGGTTTTTTCTGCCTCCTCAGTGCCCTGCTCTTTAATGAAGTTAAATACGTCGAAACACTGACAGACCTTGAGAACATTGAAAATGTATTGAAAGGGAAGTCCAACATGGTCTTTGCCTATGTACCAGCTACTGGGACAGCAGGTATGGACACTCAGCTTTCCACCTTTCCTCCCTTCCCCCAGCCTTTTTTTGGTAGAATATCCAGGAGCTGAGTTTCTGACCCAAAATCCTTCAAATGAAAACCTGAAAGGGCCACCCAGCCACAAGATTTCTACTTCCATGTGTCTTGCTTTGTTTCCAAAGGGATCAGTTGCACCAGAAGAGTTTTGCTGGGAGCATAAACTCTGAGAGATGGACTTGGAGAGGGAAACCAAGCCAGTGGTTGCTGTCTTAAAAATAATAAATCCCTGGGCAGATCTCTGGCTCTGCAGTAGAATGGATTCTCACACAGCACCTGTTTGCTGGGGGTCAGGAATGGGATCCAGCTCCAGTTGCTCACTTCCCTTCACAGTGTGTTTTCAGACAGACCCTGGGACATTGTACCAAGAGTTTCTGAAAGCCTGGGAATTGGTATTTTCACCTGGGAAGGATGAAACAGGAGATGGGGAGGGAACAGAACTGAGTTCACCTTGCCTTTCTCTTTCCAGAGCACAGAGCTGTGATGGAGGCAGCTTTTGTCTATGGGACCATGCACCAGTTTGTCCTGACAACTGAAGCAGCACTGCTGAAAGCCACCAGGTACACCCAGACACATGGAGAGCTGCTTCCATGTCCCCCAGCAGTGCCTCCTGGTGAGGCAGATTCCTGGTGGTTCAGATTCCCAAATCAACTCTGGGATGGCATTAGGATGTTGTGCCAAGGGTGGACAGTCAGATCTGTTTTCCAAAAGTTGTTGGTTGTTTTCCTGGCCTTGGAGTAGCCTGGCTGTTTGTGGTTGTATTGGGTGGGGTTTCACAGGAGAAGAGCCCTCTGTCTCCTTTCCATGGCTGAAGGATCAAACCTCAGCCGTGGGTTTTCAGGAGATGTTAAAATCCTAAAGCACTCCCACCTTGTGCTATTATATCCAACAGCAAGAACTGTAGCACTGCTCATGGATTTGGGAATTCCCATCCCACAGCCTCACAAGCCACACAAGACCCTTCCCACGCAGGAGGACCTGCTTTGGAATGGCAGATCTTTCCATGTGGCTGCTGATGTGACCTCCTGCAGTCAGGAGTGTGAGGGAGGAGGTGGGAACATCACATGGGGTGTTGCTTCCTCAACTCTCAGTGTGCCCAGCTGGCCAAGAGGCCAATGGCACCTGGCTTGTACCAGCCTGTGGCTACAGGCCCAGGACAGAGATTGTCCCCTGTGCTGGCACAGCTGTGGCTACACCTGAGATCCTGGGGTCAGTTCTGGGCCCCTCATGACAAGACAAGGAAGGGCTGGAGCGTGTCCAGAGAAGGAAAGGGAGCTGGGAAGGGTCTGGAGCCCCAGGAGGGGCTGAGGGAGCTGGGAAGGGGCTGAGCCTGGAGCAAAGGAGGCTCAGGGGGGACCTTGTGGCTCTGCACAGCTCCTGCCAGGAGGGGACAGCCGGGGGGGTCGGGCTCTGCTCCCAGGGAACAGGGACAGGAGGAGAGGGAACGGCCTCCAGTTGAGGCAGAGAGGGTTTAGGTTGGATATGAGGAAGAATTTTTCCCTGGAAAGGGTTGTGTCAGAACAGGCTGCCCAAAGCAGTGGTGGAGTCCCCGGCCCTGGAGGCATTTAAAAGCCATGTGGATGTGGCACTTGGGGACACGGCTCAGTGGTGGCCTTGGCAGTGCTGGGGGAACGGTTGGACTCGGTGATCTTGGAAAGCTTTTCTGACTTTATGAACTCCATAATGATTTACCATAAGGATTTTGTCACAGGCACCAGGGTGGCCCTTCCCGAGGTGCCATTCCATCCTTGCAGGATTTCGGGGAAGTGTGCTGTGGCTCCCACTAGATGGCACGGTTGTCATTGCACAGGGATCACCTTCATTCCTAAAGCAGCGCTGCCCCCTCCCGTCCCGAGCTGCTGAAATGGTGGGAGCGTCTCCAACTGAAACAGGATTTGAAGGCTTAATCTCACTTTGCTGTTCTATGGAGAGCTCTTAAATCCTTATCCAAAGAAGGTGATCCCTGTTTTAGGGGTAAGGAATGGGTGCATTGGAAAAGGACAGTGACTTCCCAAAGTTACCCACAGCCAGCAGCAGTGATGGTGTCACAGCTAACCAGGGACACCTTCCACTATCCCAGGCTGCTCCAAGCTCTGGCCAGTCTGGACTTGGGCACTTCCAGGGATCCAGGGGCAGCCACAGCTTCTCTGGGCACCCTGTGCCAGGGCCTGCCCACCCTCCCAGCCAGGAATTCCCAATTCCCAATATCCCATCCATCCCTGCCCTTTGTCAGTGGGAGCCATTCCCTGTGTCCTGTCCCTCCATCCCTTGTCCCCAGTCCCTCTCCAGCTCTCCTGGAGCCCCTTCAGGCCCTGCAAGGGGCTCTGAGCTCTGTCTGGAGCCTTCTCCTCTCCAGGTGAGCACCCCCAGCTCTCCCAGCCTGTTCCACAACCCTGCCAAACCCTGATCTTGAGGATAATCTGTGGAACACATCAGCAAACCTGGCCCTTCTCTCAGGGCACTTTGAAGCCCTGCTCAGGATGGGTTTTGTTTCCTCTCTCACAGCCATGATGACCCCGATGTCTCTTCTGCCTGGCTCTTGTTCTGCCACTGCCAGAGGGCCACAGACCCAGCCCAGCCCTGCAGGAGGACAGCCCTGGCACAGCCCCTGACCCTGCTCAACATCCACAGGCACCTCAAGCTCATGGGGGCTCCCTTGGTGGTAGGACTGGGAAGGAGGAGCTGCCTGGGTGGGAGGGCAGGGAGGGAAGTGAGGATGAGGAAGGTGACAGCAGGGAGAAAGGCTGAGTGTGGGAATCTGCCCTTTCTAGGGTGGGTCCAGGCAAGGAGCAGGAATCACCTGGTGCAACTGCCTCACCAACTCAGGGCTGGCCAAAATGGAAATAAATTACTGAGGGCATTTTCCAAATGACTCTTAAGCACTGCCCAACTCAATATGAAGTTTCTTCCAGTGCTCTTGGTAAAGAAACTTTCCTTATGTTCTGTCTAAACCTCCCCTGATGCAGCTTTGAACCATTTCCACATGTTCTACCCCTGGATACTCTGGAGATATCAGTGTTTCCCTTTCCACATCCCCTCAGAGAGCTGTGGAGAGCAATGGGGTCATCCCTCAGCCTCCTTCTCTCCAAACTAGACAACCCCAAAGTCCTCAGCTGCTCCTGTAGGCTCTCTGCAGGAGTTTCAGCACCCTCTGGAATTTGATATCAGGCTTGATATCAGTCCTTCAAGCCTTGCTGATCACAAGGAACAGGAGATTCCCTCCTATTTCCTCCTTCCATGGGGCAGAGAACTTCAGCAGCCTCCTGTCCCCAGTGGTCATCCCTGCCCATCCAAAAGGATGAGCAGAAGAGCTGGGAATGCTCCTTCAGCCATTTTCCTGGATCAGGCCCATGGAGGGAAGGCCCTTCATCAAGCACCTCCGTGCTGTCATGAAGCAGCACGTCCAAGGCAGGAAGGGAAGGATTCCAGCTCTTGCATGTTGTGGCTGGGATTTTCAAACTGCCCCAGGGAATGGATGCCAGCTAAATAAAAATGAGTGGAGATTTGACATCTGGAATTGCTAAACCACAAAAAAAAAAAAAAACCCACACAAAAGAAAGCCCAGGTTTTTAACAGGGAAGGTCGTGACATGTTGGAACAGTTTACCTGGAGTTATGTGGGTTCTGCTTCCATGGATGTTTTAGAATTGGAGTTGGAAGCTTTTTCCTGAGGATTTCTGTGGCTGGGAAAGAGCTGAGGTACCTTCAAGTTGTGGAGCTGTGCTGCAGCATAACCCTGGCTGTTCTCCAGACAGAGGTTGCTGAGGACCCAGAGAAGATCTCCACTGTTCACTTGCAGCTTGGGCTGCCCCTGGTGTTCATCCTGAGCCAGAAGGAGACCTACGAGGCTGACAGGAGGACAGCAGAGTTTGTGGCCTGGCAGCTCTTGGGGAAAGCAGGAGTTGCCCTTTTGTCCAGGTATTTCTCTCAAGTGTTTTGGGGTTCTCCTTGCTTTTTGTGGGGTTTCTGAGCTGGGTTACCCCAACACCAGTGGATTCAATCACACTTGGATGAGAGGCAGCAAAACCAGGCTATATCCTGTGACAGGGTGTTTCATATTTAAAGATTTGTCCAGAATTGTATTAATTTGGATGTGTTGCTGGCTTAGGGATGTAAAAATATTCAGACTAAGAGAGATTTTGGAGAGGAAGCTTAGCACTGATGGAATTAGGGCAGAAAGAGGAGGGGTGACCTTCCATGTCACACCATCTAATGTTCACTTTGTGTTTTGGAAGGGACCTCGTAGATCTGAATGTTCTGCACCGCTCAAACGTCGCCCTCAAGACACCAGATGAGGTTGGATGCTGGATTTCTTTATTGGACAACTCTTAGCTCTGGAGAGGGTGGTGGGATTTTGCTCATCTCTGGGACTAATTTGACAGCATTCCCTGAAGCTCAAGGGGAAGTGTCTTTCCCAGGTTGTCCAGAGAATCTCTGGATTTCCCATCCCTGCCAGGCCAGGTTGGACAGGGCTTGGAGCAACCTGGGATAGTGGAAGTGTCCCTGCCCGTGGCAAGGGATGGAACTGGGTGATTTTTAATGTCCCTGCCATGATTCCATGATTGGGGTGCTGCAGAGCCATTGTGCCTGTTGGGAAAGAGAAAATAGTGAGTTTATTTTGGGTTCAAAACATTGAGTGACATCTCCACCACACCTTAAGGCAACACAAGGTTGTGAACGACATCCAAGTGCAAATTCCCCAAAAGATTTGGACTTCTGAAGGCCTTAGGAAAGGCATCAAAAGATGGGAGAGGGAGTGAGTGTGAACCAAAGAGCAAACAAGCAAAGGTCTGTGCTGAGCTGATGTAACCCAGTGCCTCTGGCAGGAGCTGGGAGAAGGGCAGGGTGTGAGTTCAGTGAGGTTGATCAAGAGAAGTTAAATCTGGAGGGACCTGACCCAGCTTGTGAGGCAGGCTGGAATTGGGTGCTGGCAGATGCCAGGGAACACAAGATGCCCCAGATAACCTGAACTGTCACACTGGTGATCTCAGGTGCAGGATCAGACCTGAGCATCCCCTGAGGGCTTCCCATGGCCTGCTGAGAGATGTGCACGTTGGGTGGCTCTGGGAGCCCGTGGGAGGTGCCAGCACTTTGTCATTTCTCTCAGCTCTTGATGAACTTTCCATTTTCTCCCCAGTGCCTCTGTCTGAGCTGGTGCCAACACTGGTTTTAAGATGACAAGGGCTCATTTCTGAGAAATTAATGTTGCTTTTTTGCTTCTTTCCATGGGTTGGCAGTCCCTGTACACTTGGGAACATTTCTCCTGGCTGAGCTCCATGAAATAAAGGATTTTTTGTGCAGGTTTCCCAGGCTGGAATGAGCTCCTCAGACCCAGCCTGACCCCTCTAATGAGGGGACATCCAAGTGGCCCCTGTACTTCCCTGCTCTCCTTCCCTGCTTGGCCACTGGGATTTTTCCTGCAGTGCTGGATCTGAGTTAAGTTGCTGGAAGATGGGGCTGATGTTCACTTTCACCACAGGATCCCTCATAGCCACATTTACTTCCTCACAAGGAAACATCAGCCTGGAGTGAGAAAAACTCATGCACAGGAGAAATTGAGACAAAGAAACATAACCCAGACATTCCCTGTTTGGCAGCTTCAGGGATCTGTGGCATATCCCAAAAATAAGGAGTTGGGAGGTGGTGCCCCATCAGCCTTGAGTTTGGTCTGCAGACAAAATAAGAAGGGGGGATGTTGTGCTCCCACTGATTATTGTTTTCCTCAGGGAATGCCAATCCAATACCTGGTCTTGGAAGACACTGATGAAGTTATAACCCTGGTGGAAGATAAGAACAAGGTCAAGCAAATCCAGGAGGATGAGCAGGAGGAGGAGGAAGATGAGGATGAGAAAGAAAATAACAATCAAGGTGTGCAATTAATTAATCAGTGAAAAGCTGATTGTCATCAGACAGAACGTGCAATCAGCATCAGACATGGCAAAGCATGAGAGAGCACTTGTAAACCATCACAGTCACTTCATGGTGGCCACAAAGTGGCTCTTCCATTCTCTGAGGTCACTGGGATATGACAGACAGGTCTGATTTTTTAGTGGAAACACCAGAGAGAAAAATCAGAGCTGTCAGAGGAGCAGTTGCTGTGTGAGGGACAGGAATGTGCTTGGATGCACCAGCTCCAAAGGCAGGGGGGGTTAAAGTGCACCCAGCTCTGTGTCCTCTACAAGCATCTGAAAATCATCCATCCCTTTGGAAGGGTCTGAGACACTTTTTTGGAAGAGCAGATCCAGACTTGCTTCCTCCAGGGAGAAAACTCTGGTCCTTGCAAGGCAGAATTGAAAATGCATTTCTTCTCTGTGCAAAACTGGGGGTTTTTTCTTAAAAAAAAGGGGGCAGGATCCTAGAGGAGCTTAAAGAGTATTGTTCCAATCAAGGGCAGAGCTGGTGTGAGGTGGGATTAGGGCATTCTGGGGGGTTTGTCTGGGTGGCTGTGCCTCCTCTCCCCATACAAGTTTCACTCATCCCACATCTCTGCTGAGAGGTTCTGCAGTACAAAATGGTGCCCTGGGGTGGCCCAGGGGGCTGCAGCTCCCCCTGCCCTGCACACCCCTGTGGGTCCCTTGCAGATATTCAGGATGACCAGGTGGTGGAAGCAGTTTCCAGGGACAAGAAGAGAGAGCTGCCCCTGGAGCAGATCCTTGTCCTGACAGAGGAGAACTTCCACTCTTCCCTCTCGGAGGCTGCCAGGACAGTGGTGCTGTTTTATGCCAGCTGTGAGTATGAAATGTGGCCTGGCTGTCTCTTCTCCAACTTTGGGATGCTCTCTGTGCTTTTCATGATCCTGGAAAGATTCTGGAGACAAGTTTGGACCATTAATCTGTGCCACATCCTGTCCCATGGGCACTAATAGCAATCAGATTAAATCAGTTCTTCTCATTGGCTGATAATAGCAGATATCAATCTGATATTAAGAGATTTTTAACCTTAATTTATAGGAAAAAAAATGGGACAAGAGGGGGAATTAATGTAGCATGGACCGGCCAAGACAATCTGGCTGCTGAAGCATAAAGTTAAATTTTCCTTATTTATTTCAAATCTCCCAGAGCTTGAAGCACCTCAGGACGCAGAGATTCATAATGTGACATTGTCAGGGAGCAGGGTGGGGCTGGCTGTCCCCTGGCTGTCCCTCAGGGCTGTGTTTCCCCTCCTGTGTTTCAGGGGAAGCCGTGTCCCTGGCAGTGCTGCGCTCCTACTGCGAGGTGGCCGCTCACCTGAAGGGTAAGGAACCCCAGGGCTCAGGGTTTTACCTGCTCCTGTTGGCAGGAGGAGCCAAGTCATTGATGGTACCTCATTCCCTCACCTGGAATACACTCATTTTCCCCCCTCAGACTCCTAAGGAAAGTCATATCCACACCAGGTTGTTTAGGAACATTCCTTTGTGTCTTATTTAGGGATCTTTGCAGAGTCTCTGCTCCCAGAGAAAAAAAACACAGGACAGGAGGAAATGGCCTCAAGTTGCACCAGGAGAGGTTTAGGTTGGATATTAGGGAAAATTTCTTCATGGAAAGGCACAGTTGCCCAAGGCAGTGGTGGAGTTCTCACCCCTGGAGGGATTTAAAAGCCATGTGGATGTGGCACTTGGGGACATGGGACAGTGGTAGCCTTGGCAGTGCTGGGGGATAGTTGGACTCGGTGATCTTGGAAAGCTTTTCCAAGCTAAACAATCCCATGATTTTATGATCCTGGAAACAATCCCATGATTTTATGATCCTGTGGCTTGAAGCAACCTGTGACAGTGGAAAGTGTCAGTGGCCCTTCCAATCCAAATTACTCTGTGGTCCCTTTTGCTGGGCACAGTGACTGCATGAGGGAGAATTTGGGAAGGGCCAGGGCAGAGCCCCAGTGCCAGTGGGTGACACAGAGCAGGCACTGTGGCCTGGAACATGGAAACAGGGTCTTGTTTGTGCTCTCAGGGCCCTGTTCTGCCCAGGCCCAGGAGATGCCCTACACATCAATGTGCTGGGTGGAACCTCAGCTCTGCTGGAAAAAGGAGCTGTGATTATCCCTGGCTTTGGAGGAAAATGGGACAGACAGGTGTGGACATGTGTAAATGTCACATTTACAGTGATGGTGCCTCCAGGGCTTGCAGACTGGCTCAGTTATGTGGAAATTCTCACAGGTGGCCACAGAACTCCATAAATAACACAGGGGTGGTGAACAATCAGCAGCATTTAGAGACATCACATCAGGAAATCTGGGAACAAAGGCAGGAGGGAGGGATTCTCCAGGAGGGTCTGTGCAGTGTGAGCCCCTCATTCAGGCCTTTAACCCCATCCCACTCTGGTTTGTGCAGAGGTGGGTTCTTACATGGGCTGAGTCTCTCCCAGAGGTGCCTTTTTTCTCCCCTGGGCTGCAGGGGACACTGAGGTGGCTCCATCCCGCTGCAGCACAGTGGGGAAGTCACATGGATCTGGACAAGAGCTATTCCAGCACCTCTGGAGGTGACTGGTGCCTTCTCTTGTTTTTTTTTCTCCATCAAGGCTCATTTTTCCTGGTGCTGGCAGCCCCCTGGGACTGGGCACTGTTTCCTGCAGGATTCAGCAGTGGGGACATGAATGGAGTGTGCAGTGGACCCCACAGTTTTCTGGGAAGCAGCTGCAGTGGGAGTTGCTTGCAAGCAGCTCTCCTGGGAATGCTGCAGACAGTGCAGGAAAGCAGCTCTGCATTCATGGTTTGCATGGAGGGAAAGTCACCAGCAGCTTTGATCTGGACTGAAATCCAGGAATAAACAGGAAGGGACAGGAGAGGTTGTTGTTGTTAGAGATATTGGGGTTGGTGGTGGTTTGAGGTTTCTTTTGGACTTCCCCAGCAGCCAGACCAGCTAAAGGAGCAGCACGGGAGAGTGTGTGGGTAAAACCCAGCCTCTTGCCAAGCCAGTGGCCAACCCTTGGTGGGTTCTGCACAGCCAGGATTTCACCATGTGTGTTCTGAATCACTTGATAACAATCTCAGGGCAGGGAAGCAGCCCCAGACACATTCTCAGCAGAGATCATGAACTGCCTGGGGTCAGGGCCTTTCCTCTGTGATCACTGAGGTCTCTCCAAAGACTCCCAGGCCAGATGTGACCCTCTGCAATGACTCCAGTCTGGTTTCTCTGCTGTGACCTCAGAGCAGACACAGAACAGCTGCATTGGTGGATCTGGAGATCCTTTCTCCCTGCTGCTGGAGGAGCCAGCTACCAGAGGAGCTGGAAAACCTCAGGAGATGCTGTTCCTGGGCTGGATCAGCAAGAAGACCTTGAGCTGTGCAGGACTGAGAATGAAATGTGGGGTATGGCTTGGGGCACTGTCAGTTCCCCAGAAGCACTGATATTCCTGCCTGCTCCGGGGTGGAGCTTCCTTCCCAAGGGCTGGGAATCCACAAGCAGCTGTCTGAGGGGTGAATCACCCATGCTGGAGGCACATTTTGAGTTGCAGAGCCAGGTCCTGCTCCTGATGCCAATTCTTTGTGCAAAATGGCACTGAGAATAGGCCATGTGTGATCAAACCCAGGAATGGAGGAGGCTGGAGACTGCAATGACCCTGTGAGTCATCCCATTCCAGCTGCTCAGCAGATCCTCACCAAGTGAAGTTTCCAGCCCTCAAGTGTTTTCCATTTGTTGTGAGATCCAGTTTAACAGGAGACAAAGAGGAGCATCTCTGCCTTGCTGAACTGAGCACCTTTTCTACTCTTGGAGCAAGAATTTCCCAGTCCCACTGGGGCTCACTGCTGCACCTCTGGTTTGCTTTTGCAAGATGGGAATTTTTGGAAGCAGAAGGGGTTGTGAAGGTGAGACAGTGCTGAGCATTTATTGGGTGGGTTATTGGCCTTTTTTGCAAAGAAGAGAGGAAATCAGTATCTAAGAAGAGCAATTTTTGTGATGAAAAATGGCTTCCCTCCTCTGTGCTCATGGGATCTTCTTCACCAGGGACTTACAAAGACAGGGGGTGAAATTGTAGCTCAAAGGCAGGAAAATCAGCTGCATGATTTAGCAATTTCTATCCATGGAGCCTAACACTGAAGTGAGGATTTCAGGGTTCATTGTGGGATGTTTTCCACGTAGTTTTTCCCATTCTGGATTGGATTCTTCCTCTTGAAGTACAGCACATTGTACATAACTTCTCTTTCATGTTGTAGCCTTTGGACCAGCTCTTCAAGTGAGCTGTTTTGTAATGCAATCACAGAATTGTTTAGGTTGGAAAAGCCTTCCAAGATCATGAAATCCAGCCATTCCCCCCACCACTGTCCCATGTCCACAAGTGACACATCCACACAGCTTTTAAATCCCTCCAGGGATGGAGACTCCACCATTGCTTTGGGCAGCTGTGCCAGGGCTGGACAACTCTTTCCATGAAGGAATTTTCCCTGATATCTGCTCTAAACCTCCTCAGCCCAGCCTGAGGCCGTTCCCTCTCCTCCTGTCCCTGTTCCCTGGGAGCAGAGCCCGACCCCCCCGGCTGTCCCCTCCTGGCAGGAGCTGTGCAGAGCCACAAGGGCCCCCTGAGCCTCCTTTTCTCCAGGCTCAGCCCCTTCCCAGCTCCCTCAGCCCCTCCTGCTGCTCCAGACCCTTCCCATCTCCATTCCTTCCCTGAACACGCTCAGGCACCATGCCAGTCCTGCCTTCCAAATAGTTAAAAGTTCAAATGATTATAAATTCAAGGGATTGCTGATTTTTCTTGTTCCCTGTGGCAGTGATGGTTTGTCTTGTCCTGGTTTTCTAAGACCTCTAGGACAGAGGTTCTTGCTTTGCTGAGTTTAATAGCACCTAAAACTACAGGACAGGATTTTGTGTTTCTCTTTCACCTTTTTCCCACTCAGCAGTGACCACAGGGCCTTTGCTGAGTTACTCAGTGCCTGAAAGTTCTGCTCATTCAGTCATTAATGAAATGGTGCAGGTTGGGATGGCAGAGGGACCATCCTGTACCTGGTGTTTTTCAGGCCAGGTGGGGCCCCTTCAGAGCACATGGTAGATAATTCCCTGAGCTAATATCCAAATATTAAAATTCATCTTTGAAAGAGCTTCAAGCAGCCTCACAACTTGGTTTTAACAGGACATCAAAGCCCCATTTCTGTGGAATTATTTTCCAGAGTTGGGCAAGACACAAGATGATGTGGTAAGAGATGATGAGAACCAGCAATACTGGATCAGAGGTGTGAAGTAAATCTGAGCTCAGGCTTTCAGTTTGAGATCTTTTTGCAGAGTCTGGGAATGACACAAACCATTCCTGCTCTCGTGGAGTGTTTTGACAATTCCAGCCTGCCTGAGTGGAATTGCAGGCCCTTCACTTGTGCTGCTTCCTGCTTTTTTTGACACGAGACAGAACAGCAGCAAACTCCCCACGTGAGCTGCAGTGCAGAACCTCAAATGAAGGTTGCAGAAAATGGTCCTGTGGGAGGCCAAGGACACAGAGATGAGAAGTAGGAACTCCTGCTGAGGTCACCTCTGCCTTCACCTCCATCTACAAAAATCCTCATGGAATCCCAGAAGGGTTTGAAGGAGGAGGAACCTTAAAACTCCATCCCATCCCACCCCAGCCATGGCAGGGACACCTTCCACTATCCCAGGCTGCTCCAAGCTCTGTCCAGCCTGGCCTGGAACCCCCCCAGGGGTTTGGGGGTCCACAACTCCTCTGGGCACAAGGGTTTGTGCAACACTCAGCTGTGCAGGAACTTGTTTTAAGCCCTCCCCACCTTGGCAAGTGCTGCTGCTTGGCCCTGCCCAGTGATCTCACTGCCCCTCCAGAGCACCCCTGACGTGTTGTTAGATTTTATTGTTTCTCTCCCACTTGAGATTTCCAGGCAGAACTTGTTTGGGTTTTTCCTCAGGAGGAAAGTAATCCAAACTGCTCCAGATTCTCATTTGCTTAAACCTTTCCAAAAATGTGTTTCCCAGGCTGACTTTGGGCTCTGCAGAGGTTTCACCAGGACTGAAGAACAGAATTTTCTTCCCATGGGCTGCAGATGCTGTTGAGTGTCCATCCCTTTCCTGCAGCACTGGTGGGACCTTTGATCCTGCTTCTCCTCATGGAATGCTGCTGTCCTTACACTTGGCCCTTCAAATTGTTTCTGCCCCTCTAGCCTTGAGATCAAAACCAGATTGGATATGTTTTATTCCATCAGCCAGGCCTTTAATGAAAGTGGTGATCAGAATCAGACCCAGGGCAGGGAGAGAAGAAAGCTTGGCTGGCTTCTCTTGAGAAACCTTCATCATCTGCCCCATCCCTGGTTCCTGGAGGATTCTTTGCCATGGTCTGCCTCCATGTGTGTACTTGTCTCTAGGTTTTATCCCATCTTTCCCATGCAGCTTTTGAGTCCTGTTCAAAGAAATTTGGGGAAGGAATGAAGATTTCTGAGATAGAGCATTCCTGCCATGGGCATGGACAGCTGCACAGAGTCCTTGGTCAGGCCTCTGAGGCAGCTCAGGTGAGGCTGGAAGCCAAAGGAAAGGAGGGAGTGAAGCTGGTCAGGATTTAGGTCAGGCTTAGCCATGGACCAACAGCAGCAGCCTGTGCTGGGCTTCACCCAACTCAAAGATGAAAGAAAGGCTGATAAGGTCCCTGGAAATGTCCAAGGCCAAGTTGGACAGGGCTTGCAACAACCTGGGACAGTGGGAGGTGTCCCTGCCATGGCAGGGGTGGAATGAGATGGGCTTTAAGGTCCCTTCCAACCCAAACATTCTGTGACTCCCTGGTTCTCTGCTGAAGGAAATGCTGGAGTTGCACAAATCTTTGGCTCGTAGAGAGCGCTCAAGGAACCAACTTTTCATTTGTTTCACTTCTTACCAACCTCTTGAGTTTCTTGCATTGGCGAGACCCAGAAAAAGCCTTTTTAGGGCATTTCCCAGGAGCCACAGTTGGACTGACTGCTCTGCAATTCCCAAGTGCTCTTCCTCTCCCACTCCCTGGCTTGGGAGACTCCTTTCTTAAGGTCCTACAGGTGTCTGCTCATGGCTTGGGTGGGATCACAGAAAATCCTGAGGTGGAGGGGATCCACAAGGATCATCAAGCCCAACTCCTGGCTGTCAGGACAGCCCCAAGAACCCTACCCTGTACCTGAGGACAGTGGATGGAAACCTCTCTCTTCCATCCCCTTTAAGTGCTCCATGTGCATTTGGCTTCATGCTTGAGGTAGAGCAGAGATTTTTCAATATTGAACAGCTTAATAAATGCAAAAACCTTGGCTGCATCCTCCTGTTCCATCATGCCAAGCTTTATCTTCCCTCTTTCCTCTGAGTGAGTGCCTGCATTATTTCTTTCTCTTGGCCTTATTCCTAAGGTATATCCAATACCTTTCCCTACTGCCTTTTAAGCTCCTGGACAGTTGTCTCAGGATTTTGTGGTGTTGCTTGGAGTTACCAGTCAGATGTGAATATTTCTGGGAATGAGTGATTTCAAGGGCTGTACTCAAAGGGATTGTGTATTTGGGGCTGGATTTTGATAGATTCCTGTCAGTATTAATACAAATATAGAAAATAATACCCACTAAGCTAATGAAAAGCTCTATTTTCTAACCAATTTATTATTGTTTTTAGTTTTTCATATAATTCATGAGTATTTCTTTTCTACTCTAGGAACCCCAGGGGTTTTGCTGTCCAGGGTGAACTGCTGGGACTGGCCTGGCCTTTGCTCCCAGGAGAATGTCACCCAGTTCCCCACCATCAGGATTTACAAGGAGGGACAGCAGTCAGTGACATATGGTGGCATGTGGGGAACCCAAGAGCTGAGCAGCTTCATCCTGCTGTGAGTGACAAATGCCCAGTGGGACATCTGCCACATCTTCTGTCACCATCCCTGTCTTTTTGCTGGAATTCCTTCTCTGTTATTTTTAGTGGGGAGCCCAAGGCTCTCAGTTTGGCTCAGGCTGTTCCAGCACCTCTCTGGTGATAATTACCATCTTCCCAGATGATCATTTTTGTCCCTAATGAGCTGTCACACTTGTCCCATTGTGATGGGGCCTTGTTGGATTGAGGTTGCCCCGTTGTCTCTTCATCCCAAAACCAGGAGACAACAGCCCAGGTTGTTTCTCTGCCTTTCCACAGGAGCCAGGTTCCCTGCCCACTGAAGCTGGCCACCATGGATGAAGCAGAAGGATATTTAAGAGGGGAGTTTCCATCTGAGCTCTCGTCCCACCACCACACCTCACTCCTGGGAGTTTTTAGCTCAGCCACCAGTGAAGGTTTGTTGGGATTGGTGGGTTAAGCACTCTCCACCTTCATTCCTGGTGGGACAGGGAATGTTGCAAGTTCACAACACAGCCAGCCTGGCACTGCCTTGTTCAGTTTTACAGTTTTACAGTGAGGGGGTTCCAGGTGTGGGATTTCAGATCCATACCCTGGCTCAGAGGACATTCAGCTGCCAGGTGTGTTTGCTACACCCACTGTGGGAGGAGAAACCTCCCAAGCCTGTTGTTCCTGTTGTATCTCCTGCCCCTTACCCAAAGAGTTTGGCTCTGTCCTCTTTATGAGTCCCTTCAAAGTAGTTGTAGGCTGGCATTAAATTCCCTTTAAGCCTCTGGTTTAGCCCAGATCCATCAGCCTCTTCCTACATCCCATGTGCAACATGTCCCAGCATATTCTTCCTTAAAAAAGGAAGAGATCCACTCTTGGATCTTGCTGACTTCTCCTGAAGAAGCAGTAGCCACAGTTCTTGTAACACACAATCCAGAACCTTTATTTATTTATTTTTTTAACAGAACAGCAATAAGATAAAATAGATATTTCCTGCATCAGAAGAAATTAAATATAAATAACTCAATGAAATCCACTTGTGGATTTTGGAATAGGTGGACATAAAAATGCAATGTGCTACCAAGGGAGAGGGAATAAAGCCAGTCTGGAGAGAGAACATCAGGCAAATCACAGAATCATGGAATGGTTTGGGTGGGAAGGGACCTTAAAGCTCATCCCATTGCACCTCATTCCACCCCCTGCCATGGCAGGGACACCTTCCACTGTCCCAGGTTGCTCCAAGCCCTGTCCAGCCTGTCCTTGGACACTTCCAGGGATCCAGGGGCAGCCACAGCTTCTCTGGGCACCCTGTGCCAGAGCCTCAGTTGGGAGCTGAAATCTTCCAAGCCCACACACTCCCAGTTGCCACCTTCCCCTGGGAATTGCTGCCTTAAAAATAGGAGAACTTCCTGATCTTGCTTAAGTTCAAACTTTCAGACTATTTTTCATTTTAAAGCTCCCTTGTGCCTCTAAACTTTGGTTTAATACAAGCCAAGCTTCTTTCTCATGTGAGAGGGTCCAGAGGGAAGAGGTAAGAACAAGACAGGATGCCTGGAACCGACTAGAAAACACTTGGGCTGTGTTCCCTGAGCCAGCTGACAACCAATTCTCTGCCTTCCTCTGGAGATCTAATCTGGTAAATACAGCAGGAAATCCTACTGATCCCAAAAATACCTTTAATCCAGCCCAGAGAAGCTGTGGCTGCCCCTGGATCCCTGGCAGTGTCCAAGGCCAGGCTGGACAGGGACTGGAGCAGCCTGGGATGGTGGAAGGTGTCCCTGCAATGGCAGGGGGTGGGACTGGATGGGCTTTGGGGTCCCTTCCAACCCAGACCCTTCTGGGATCCTACAGAGAAGTTGTTCATTTCCTTCCATGCAAACAAGAGCCTTGGAGGTTTCCAGACAGCTCTTGGTGCATCCTATAGGATTGCCCTTCCAGGAAGATGAAATTTGGGATGTCTTCTCCACCCATTTCCTGGGGGTGCTGGAGCTGTGATGCAGAACATCCTGAGGGAGCAGGAACCTGGAGCCAGCTGTTCTGACATCAAACCAGGCTGGAGAACCACATTGTTCCTCTTATCAACCTGCTCTGATCTGGAATTCCCAATCATTTTCTCATGGCAGAATTCCTGCTCTAACCCTGAGCAGCATTGAGTGGTGTCATTGCCCTTTCTAGTGAACTGAAACAGAGCAATGAGATGTCCTGCTAAAAAAATCCTGGATGTTTTCCAACCCTTAGCATCAGGACTATGTTAAGGAGCCCTTTGTGGGGTTGGAGCTAAAAGAAGCTTGGTGGAAAAATCCTAAATAAAATCAACTAGGAAGAGGTGAATGCATTATGAGGGAAATGAACAAGCATTTTCCTGGAAACTATCAGAACTTTTAGGACAGAAATTTGGTTTTGATGCAGAAACTGGGAACATCCTAGGAAATAAAACGGTCCCTTCCAACCCAGGGATATTTGAAAATATCCCTGAGCTCTGGTGCCTCACAGGGCTTGGCAGCATCAGTGGAAGCCAAGTGAGGAAGGCACAAGAGATGCTACAGGAGCTGCTGTGCTGGAGAGCACGGTCAGGAGATGCCTCCTTCCAGAGGGATGAAGGGTGGGGCTCAGATCCTGCTTCCCAAACAGCTTCTTAGAGGTTTTTAGACCCATCCTCATCTGGCAGCTTGATTCCTTCTTGTTCCCAAATCAGTGAAGTTGTGCTTGTGCAATTCCAGCTCAAGGAATGTGCTGCAGAGCATGATCTGATCAGGCCCTTCAGGGAATTTCAGTTGTGCTTTCAGGGGGGACTGATTTCCTAAGAAATACTGAAATAGATTTTTTGAAGTGCTTCCTGTCTGCAGGGGAGCTGTGTGAATCTGGGGGGGGGATTTGGGTACAAAGCAAAGAACCTGTCATTGGAGAAATATGGGCTGGTGTGTGACTCTGGGTCTATAGCCAGAAATAGGGAACAATTTGGAAGTGTGATGGGGAGGGAGGATCTCATCAGGTCAAGGAATAAGCCTGGTATTGCTGGAGGTTGTCCTGACTTAGGAGGGAATTCCTGCAGCCAGGGCAGCACTTCAAGACAAGCTCTTATCTCAAGTGAGGATTTAAAGCTTGGTGGAGGAACTTGGGGTGGGAACTTTTCTTTCAGCACTGATAAAATCAAATAACCAAACACCAGAAGAGCTGGAAAGCAACATCCAAGAGTGGACAAGAAATGGAGGGACAGGACACAGGGAATGGCTTCCCACTGCCAGAGGGCAGGGATGGGTGGGATATTGGGAATTGGGAATTGTTCCCTGTGAGGGTGGGCAGGCCCTGGCACAGAGTGCCCAGAGAAGCTGTGGCTGCCCCTGGATCCCTGGCAGTGCCCAAGGCCAGGCTGGACAGGGCTTGGAGCAGCCTGGGACAGTGGAAGGTGTCCCTGCCATGGCAGGGGTGGCACTGGATGGGTTTTAATGTCCCTTCCAACCCAGACCATTCAGAGATTCTGTGATAATCAGAGCCCTCAATGAGCCACTCCTTCAGGAACTCCTTCCATTGAAAAAGGAAAACAGTTTAAATGAAAGTTTACGGGCCACGTGGGAAACAGTGGAAAATCCAGCTTTGAGTGTGGCTGCAAAACAGGAATCAAAGCACCAAAAAGGGACCAGTGGTGAGGCAGCTCCAGGTACTGAGCTCTGAGTCACTGCTCCCAGGAGCTTGGGCTGGCCAGCTGTGCTGTGACAGTGAACATTGTGAGGAACTGGTGTGTGACAGCAATTTATATCATGAGATATAAATTGAGATACCTGAGATACCCCCCTAATTCTCAGGAAGAACGTGGCTTCTCCAAAGAGTGAGATTTCTCCCTCTCCTTGGGACAGCAGAGCTGGGTTTGTTGCTTTCAGTTGCTCAGTGCAAAGCAGGAGGGGGGTGGTGGTGTTGAAATCCTCCCTGTTCTCACCCCACCTTTGGCAGCAGCTGTTTGCAGCTCTAATCTCTGCATTTCACAAGCTCCCCCTGTGCCTTGCATGTTCCCACAAAGCTTGGCTTTCCCATGGATCCACTGCCCAAAACCACAGCCAGGCTGGACAAGGCTTGGAGGAGCCTGCTCTGGTGGAAGGTGTCCCTACCCATGGCTTGGGGTGGAACAGGATGAGCTTTGGGTCTTTTCCAACCTAAATCATTCTGGAATTTTGTGAAATTGGAGGTTTTTTATAAGGGAATAATCCAGCTCTGTTTTGGAGCTGTGCTCTCAGTGTCAGCTGTGATCAAGAGAGCCCAGCCTGGTTTTTCCCTATCCTGCAACAGCCCCAGTCTGCTGGGAGGAGCTGGATGAACCAAGAGACACTTGAGGGAGAGGTTGGTTTATCTCCAGG
Source organism: Dicaeum eximium (assembly GCA_013396995.1). Lineage (NCBI taxonomy): Eukaryota > Metazoa > Chordata > Aves > Passeriformes > Dicaeidae > Dicaeum > Dicaeum eximium. The sequence continues at coordinate 399,614 of VWZP01007855.1, read as the reverse complement.
CTCTTAGCCCTACTCCAGTAAAGCCATCATCCATCATTTCTCAAAGGTCACTGGGATTTATAAGATTTCTGTTTAGACTTATAATTGGTCTCTTGTTTCCAAGAACACTTACAGACTGTAAGTCCTTAAAGACATTTCATTTTCCAGCAGTGCCTCTGTCCTGCAAATCCTGGAGGCTCAGTGCTGGTGGCTGAAGAGCAAACTCTGTTCTCATAATGGGAATTTTCCCCTAATCCTTGCTCTCTGCCTGCAGCCCTGAGCTGCAGTAATTTCTTGTGAGCCTCTAATCCTGGTTTAGTTCCTGAAAGTCTGCTCTGGCAGGATGTTCTGTGTGCAGGCATCAATCAGGTTTCCAGGAAAAAACCTCAACACCTCTTTTTCTCTTGTTCATTCTTGCATCTTTGTCTTTTTCCAGCCAGGGAAGCTTTTGAAGAGGCAGGAAACATCTTAAGTGGCCACGTAAGGATGGGGATGTATTTGGAAGATGATGCCTTGGCTCTGTAAGTGGTTTCTCTTTTTCTCTGGGAAGATTTCAAGTTGATCTGCACTTAGTGAAAGGCAGTGCCTGGAGCAAGTGTCACTGTGCTGAGTGACAGCTACAAGTGACTTTTTCCTGCAGGGAAATGAGTCAGGGCTCATCCAAAGGGAATTGTCACCTTGGCTCTGCCACTGATCCTCAGCCTGCCCATGGTCACCTTCCTGCTGTTCATATTCACTCTGGGTATTTTCAGTCCTTCAGCCCCCATGGATGTGGTTGTGTTCCTCACACAAACAGGAGCAAACCTTTCTGAAAATAAAAAACAGGCTGGAAAAATTATACCATCAATTTGTGAGGGAGAAAAAGTCCTGCCTTTCTCTTTCCATGAGGGAAAAACGATGGATAATCACTGCAGTGCCTTCCCTTGCTCTGGTGGTTGCCCCCAGTTGCCAAGAACAGGCAGAAAAGAAGCTGCTTGTGACTACTTGGGCTAGGAGTGGGGTGGACATTGAGTCTGGGTCCTGGAAAAGGCTTTGGAAGCTGGGAAATAAATGTTACCTTGCCATGGAGCTGCATTCCTGGTGGAATTGTATCCCTGACTTTAGGCCAAATGGGAGACAATGGGATCTCACCTGGACAAAGTCCTTTGGGTTGGAGTGTGAGAGGTGCTTCAGTGCCCAGAAATGCAGCTGGATCCAGGGGGAATCTCCAGCTTGGCCTGGCATCTCATTTCCATCAGGAATTAGCTATCAAGGCAGAGTTTAAAATCCCAGGAGGTCCTTGGCCTGTTTTCCAGGTGTGGGTTTAACAGCCTGCAGTGCAGCAGGGAATTATTTTCATTAGTTCCTCAGAGGTGTGATGCATTCCTGATAAGACAGGAGCTTTTTTGTGGTGAGCACAGAGAGTAAAAATCCAAATATCTTGGGAATACATCTCTATTAACCAAACTGCTCCAGGCATCAGGTAAGACTTCTCTTCCCTGAGGATTTCAGCCCAGCTGATAGAAGGAAAAAAGCAGAGGACAGGGTGATCTCTCAAGGTAGCAGTAGAAGAAGCCTTTGTTCTCTCAGAGCTGACACATGCAAGAATCCCTGCTCCTGCTCCAGGAGTCTGCAGCCTGCTCCTGTTCAGCAGGAATATTTAGTGCAGTTTACACTGATAGTCCTTTCTGCCAAATTTGGATTTTGGCTGTGATTTGTGGGTGAAGCTACTGTAGCTGATGGGCTTCTCAACTGTAAGCAGAAAGTAAACACTTACAGGAATTCCTTATGCAAGAGCCAGGCTCACTTCCCTTCTTCAGAAAATGAAAAGCCATTCTTGAGCTCAGTGCTCAAGGAGAAAATATTTGTGGCTCCCAGGTCACAGAAAGCTCATTCCCCTTTTGTGCATTCTGTAGACCTTTTCCAGAGAAAATGGGGCTACAGGATACAACACAAAGGCTGCTGTCAGCAAAGCTGTTTGCTCAGCAGGCACCTGCTGGGCTGGTCACTAATGAAGGGGGAAAAGGCATTGAGGAAGAAATGCTTTGCATGAGGTCGTTATTTATTTTATTTCCACGTCCATGTCAGAGATTCCTGCCAAGTATTGGTTTGCAGATGGTTTTGATTGAAATGCAAGGCTCTGTTACCCACTGAATGGTCCTGCTGTATAAATAGAAAGCTGTTGTGAGCAACAACACAAGCCTTCAGTACCAGGAAGAGGAGAAGGGATTTCAGGACAGAGTGTAGCTGGGGAATTTGGTGATTTTTCTGGAAATATATAAGATATTTCCTTATAGAATCATAGACTAGAATGGTTAAGATTGGAAGAAATCTTAAAGCTCATCCAGTTCCACCCCCTGCCATGGGCAGGGACACCTTCCACTGTCCCAGGCTGCTCCAAGCCCTGTCCAGCCTGGCCTTGGGCACTTCCAGGGATAGGGCAACTTCTCTGCAATCCTCTTCCAGTGCCTCACCACCCTCACAGATGCTGATCAAAGGCTGCTGAACAAGGTGATGTATTTTAGATCCAGGGAACAAGAGTCCTCTCTCCTCTGAGCCATCACCAAGCCAAAGAACCTCTTTAAAACCCATAGAAGTTTAATAAGTTCAAAATCCCTGAATTAAATATTCTTTAGGGTTTTGCCACACTTAATTGTAAATACATCAGCTCACAGTGAGGTTTGCAATGGGTGTATTGGTCACAGAAAGATAAAAGCTGTGATGGAGGATGGGAAAGGCTCCCATAAGAGTTGGACACCATGGAAATGAATTATTTGCAGTTCCCTCCACTTGTGTCATTGATGACCTAAAGAAATTCTTCCCTGTGAGGGTGGCAGGCCCTGGCACAGGGTGCCCAGAGAAGCTGTGGCTGCCCCTGGATCCCTGGAAGTGCCCAAGGCCAGGCTGGACAGGGCTTGGAGCAGCCTGGGACAGTGGAAATTGTCCCTGCCATGGCAGGGGGTGGCACTGGCCGAGCTTTAAGGGCCCTTCCCACCCAAACCACTCTGGGATTTTTTGGTGTCACAGCCTTTGAAAATTTGCCAGGAGCTTTTGAAAAACAAACCAGACATGACCTCAAAAACTGCAGAGGCAGCTGATTTCTCCTGTCACACCCTTCCTCTGGGCAGTGCCATCTGGAGCCTCCAGGGCTGAAGTTCCTCAAACTTCCAGAAAATTGCTGTCCTGGCTTGGTGTCCCCCCTGCTCTTTTATTACTCAGACTTCTCCTATTTTTGCTTTTCCCACTTTCTCAGGTTTTCTTTGAATAACTTGAACTCTCTTACCAAAAGGGCATTGTGGAACCAAGGATAATCTGGCTACTCCACCAAGAGTGGGTGGGTGCAGCCTCTGTGTGTTGCTCCAATGTGGGGCCTGGACTTCACCAACATTTTGGCTTGTTCACTGGGACAAAAATTGGATCTCCTGGAGGTTGTTTTGTGTGGGTTGTGTCCCGTGGATGGAATCTGAGGCCTCTCTTTGCCTTGGCTGGGAAGGCAGAGTGAAGCCCTGGGTGGGTGTTTGCATCACCCAACCACAGGTGTGAAAATGAAGGAGAAATAAAATCCCAGAAGGGTTTGGGTTGAAATGGATCTTAAAGCTCATCCCATTCCACCCCCTGCCATGGCAGGGACACTTCCACTGTCCCAGGCTGCTCCAAGCCCCTCCAACCTGGCCTTGGGCACTGCCAGGATGGGACATGTCTCCAGCAGGATGCCAGCTCTGTGTGCATCACATCTGAGGTATGTCCAACCCCCCTGTGCCCATCCCTCTTTTTCAGATCCCAAAAATACTCCGTGTCCCCCCCTGCCCTCCTCCTCGCCCGCAGCGGAGGCCGGAGCGTGGAAGGCATCGCTCTGTCCAAACACAGCGTGCAGGACATGGTGCAGCTGATCAGATATGAACTGCTGGACATTTTTGTGAGTAAAAATAAAATCAAAATGTCCTTTTTCCATTGCAGTCATTTGCAGAGCCCTGATTATAGAGCGGAGTTCTGCGGAACGGCCGTGTCCGCTTGTTATTTTTATCGTGCCGAGTTTGTTCTGAAATTTTATGACTTGGAGCAGGGACAGGACTGGACAGAATCTGCTGTTTGCTGTGTGTCTTGGACCCACAGGGTCTATTCCCTATTCCCAGGGCTTTTCCCACGTGCCTTTTGGAGCCTCTGCCTGCTCTGCTCACATCCCCATCTCCAAGCTCCCAGCTGCTCCCACAGACTTGGTGCACTTGGCTTGGGCAAAACATCTCCAAGTGCACCAAAATCCCAGCCCTCTTTCAGCTTCCCACATTCCACATGGACACTGCAGCCTTGCTTAGCCCCAGCACCCTCATGTAAGAGCAGAAATTGGAATTTTCTCCTGTTTTCTCCTCCCCATAACCCCCAGTTTCTTGTTTGTGATGTCCTGCAGCCAGAAATCACCGTGCCAAATCTGCCCCAGTACCTTCAGCTTGGAAAGCCCTTCCTCATCCTCTTCAGTGCTGGTGACATCAGTCAGGTGGAAAGCAAGGAAATGCTGAAGCTGGCAAAAGGAAGACCCCAGCAGGCGTTTGTGGCTTGCTGGTTGAACCTGTGAGTGTTTGAAAATCTCTTCTTTCCATAAACTCACTCTGAGCCTTGCAGAAAAAAATCCCCTCAGGCTGCAATTACTGAGAACACGAGCTGGTAATGTGATTATTTGGTCTGAAATCATCAGGAGTTGGGAGTTTAAACCATTGAGCAATGGTTCACTCAGTGTTCTGGGCAACTGCAAAAAAAGCCTGACCAAGTAAAATTAGTAATTATTTAATTGATTGCAGAAATCATTTTCAATAGAGAAAAATGTTCTCTAGTGCTTGTAGTAGCTTGACCCTGGGTCTGGTGTTATTTGTATTTTTGTTGCATGTGGGAAGAAAAAAAAAAGGAAATTGGCCCTCCTGGAATGTCTTATGGTGATTTTCCACCAGCAATTAGAGGGAATGACTGGTCATTAACTGGGGAAAGAAAATTTTCACAAGAAGGTTCAGCCAGAAGCCCCATAAATTAAACTTTAAAAATTTTCAGGCAACAAAATTAATTCAAGACCTAAGAAATAGAAAGTTACAGGAAAGGGGATTTTTTTTTTTTAAATCCTCCTCTTCTTAGTTGCATTTTGAATTTTTGGCCTCTGTTTCTTTTGCCCAAGCCCAGGGAAACTTCAGTGGATTAATCATAACGTGCTTTGAAGTCTGGGAAGCACCGTCCAGCGTGGGCTGGAGCTGAGCTGAGCTGAGCTGAGGGGGAAAATGCACAAATGCTCAGAGAGAAGGGGATTGGACTGCCAGTAATGCACCAGAAACGAGAGCCCTGGAACTTCCCCACCTACACATCTGCCTTTGCTCTGCCTTCCTGAGACACAAAAACCTTCCTGTGCCAGAGTAAAATGGCACTGCCACAAACCAGGGCACAATCCCACTGTGGTTTTGGGGTGGGAGGGACCTTAAAGATCATCTCGTTCCAACCCCTGGGATGGGCAGGGACACCTTCCACTATCCAAGATATCCCATCCAACCTGGCCTTGGGCACTGCCAGGGATCCAGGGGCAGCCACAGCTTCTCTGGGCACCTGTGCCAGGGCCTGCCACCCTCCCAGCCAGGAATTCCCAATTCCCAATATCCCATCCATCCTTCCCTGCCCTCTGGCAGTGGGAGCCATTCCCTGTGTCCTGTCACTTCATGTCCTTGTCAAAAGTCCCTCAGCCTAGAAAGAGGCCCTCATTCCCAGGGCAAGAAGCTCAGACCTGAAGCCTTAAAATAGTGCTGGAATATCTCAGCACTATTTTATCTTTGTGGGCTTGCTGTCCCTCTGTCTCAGTGTCCTGTTTTCACTCTCTCTCTGCCTTTCCATCCCTGTGGAATTGCAGTGGCAGCAGCTGGGCTGGCAGGAGCTGGCAGCTGTCCCTGCAGACAGGGTCTGACCCTAGAGGGGCTGTAGGAACTGTCCCACTCTTGTCCCACCTGTTCTTAGAAGCTTAAGGTGGAAAACATCTCCCACCTTCCTACAGAGTTTGTCCTGCTCAAGGATTTCTCCACACATCCAGGCTGTTATCTGCTCTCTGTCCATTGGATCCTAACAGGTTCCTTAAGCATCAAGCTTATTTACAGTGCTTAGAATCAGAGAATCCTGGAATGGTTTGTGTTGGAAGGGACCTTAAAGCCCATCCTGTTTTTCCCATGGCAGGGACACTTTCCACAATTCTAGGTTGCTCCAAGCCCCGTCCAGCCTGGCTTTGAACACTTCTAGGGATGATGCTTCTGCAGTCCCACCAAACTGTGCTTTGCTGGACATGACCCAATGGCTTTGGTGGTTTTTTGGCTCTCAGTCCTGCTGTGCTGCCAAACCTGAATCTCCCCTTCCCAACAGGAAGAAGACTCCAGTGGGACACGGGATCCTGAGGAGTTACTTTTCCACCACACCTTCCTTGCCTGTTCTCCTCTGGGTGAACCTCCATGCTGGGGGTCAGGTATTCAAGTTCCCACCAGAGCAGTCCATCACTGAGATGAACATCTTGGCGTGGCTGGAGAGGCTCCAAGCAGGACTGGAGATTCCCAGCAGTAAGTGGACACAGGTTTAGAACGTTCCCAAGCACACACTGTGAGCTCCAGGCTGTTTATGAGAAGATACTACATGCCATAAATTGTCTGCCTTGGAATTTAATGATGGAAAAACCAGCTCTGCTTGTTAGAGCTGGAGAAGTACAAATAGTCCAGCCAAGAGAGAATGCCCACACTGACAAGTTTGCTTTGGGACTGTTTAAAGCTCGGAGCCAAACGTGGATAGTTTGGAATCGGCATCTTTTGCCTGTGATAATCCCCAAATCTGGCTGTGTTTTCCCATTCCCAACCACAGCTTGCTAATAGAAAACCTCCCAGCTCCCAGCTGGCACTGTAAGAAGTAGCTGCTCTTTAGGCACCTTCCTGCTTTTTTTTTGGATGGGAAAGGATGAGGAAGCTGGTGTTTTACTGGATTGTTTGGGACATAAAGAGTTGGCTTGTGCTGTGAAGCTTTTCACTGCATCCCTCCTGTCTTGATCAGCCTGATGAGGCTTTGGAGGAAGCCAGCATGGATCTGCCTTCCTCAAGAGAGCTGGAGAGGGACTTGGGACAAGGGATGGAGGGACAGGACACAGGGAATGGCTCCCACTGCCAGAGGGCAGGGATGGATGGGAGATTGGGAAGGAATCCCGACTGTGAGGGTGGGGAGGCCCTGGCACAGGGTGCCCAGAGAAGCTGTGGCTGCCCCTGGATCCCTGGCAGTGTCCAAGGCCAGGTTGGACAGGGCTTGGAGCAACCTGGGACAGTGGAAGGTGTCCCTGCCATGGCAGGAGGTGGAATGAGATGATCTTTGAGGTCCCTTCCAACCCAGATTGTTCTGTGGTTCTGTGATCTTTCAGAAAAGATTTTTGATTTTGTATTCATTAGAATGAAAGGGAAAAAAAATCCATAATTCCTCAGAAAGGGAAATATCCGTGGAGGTGGAGCATAACTCTTCCCTTACTAACTGGGGCTGTGTTTGCTGCTCAGGTACCTTGTCTGGGGAAGACTGGAAGCCACCCCTCCCTGCTTACGACTTCCTGCAGATGATGGAGCCACCCGTGCCCGAGCTGTCCCCTCACCCCGGGGACAGCCCGGGGCAGCACCCGCCCAAAAGCGCCGGAGGGGACACTGCCGCAGGGGATGCTGCCACCCGGGAAGAGCCATCCCAGGAGAGCACGGCAGAGGAAGTTGGCTCCCCTGGGAGGGACCTGCGGGGGACAGCCCCGAGGCTGGCAGCAAGGGACAAGCAGGGCAAGAGGCACAGCGAGCTCTGAGAGCTGGCGTGGGGAAAGGTGTGGGACTGCCCTGGAAAACCTCACGCTTTCCCAGACTTTTCTCCAAGGAGAGAAGTGGTTTCAGCTGTCAAGGAATGGTGAAGGGAAAGGCCACTCCCTGCTGCTGAGTGCTGAGGGCTTCTGATGCCTGGGATGTGTCTGTACATCCCACTTGTTGTTCCCTGGCTGCTGTTGGGAGCTCACTGAGCCACAAGCTACACTGGAAAAGACAATTCAGCCCTGTCCTGTAGATTCCCCAAGTCTCAGAATCACTTCAGTTGCCCCTGAGCAGGAAGGAGTGAGTGATTCCAATATAAAAAGCCCATTTCTCTCCTCCCTGCTTGCAGGAGAAGCTCTACTGCTGTGTGACAGAAAATCCTACAATTCCATCTGCGTTGGAACTGCGTGGATCCAGCATTCCACCACTCCAGGCCTGCTCCAACCAGCCCCCAGTTGTGTTTACACCTGACTTGTGACCCAAATTCGTGACCATGTTCATCCTCACAGCAGCAGAAGAGGAGGATCTGGTCGAAGCAGATTTATTCCAGAGGCCAGAGCTCAGGTCACACAACAGTCCTGAATAGCTGGGACAAAACTCTGCCAGCAAATGCCAAGGGTGGGCAGGTTGGGAGATGGCTTTCCTCACTGCTGGCATTTTCTTGGTCACAAGCCCAGGGGGTTATTTGCAGCCTCGATTTGTCTTTGCTCTCGGTGACAGGGGTGAGGTTGGTGCCTCCTGAGCCAGGAATGGTGCAGGGAGCAAGGTCTGTGGAAAGCTGAATGCTGTGGAAGAGGGGAGGGGATGAAGGGCAAGCCTGGAGTCTTCCAAGGTGAGATGGAGCTGCTTCCATCCAAAAATTAAGTGGGGAGATGCAAAACCTGGGGAAGTGGATTTCCAGCCTCTGCACGTCTCCTGGGGACGAGAAATGGCAGGGGGTTGAAAGCAGATGGGCTTTAAGGTCCCTTCCAACCCAAAGCATTCCAGGATTCCATGACCATCCCACTCACTTCAATGAACATCTCCCTGCCACAGCACTGCTGAGATGTGCTGGGAGAGTCAGATCCTCTTCCTGCTCCTTAGGGCTCTGAAATTGCTGGGAAGAGGAAAGAATGCTGGTAAGGAACTGCTGAGAGTATTCCAAGCTCAGTATTTCTCATTCTGCAAGCAGCACACATGGCTGTGAGTCTTCTGAAATATCAATAAATAGATCATTAGTCCTGGCTCTCCTGGAAGCCCTTAATTGAGAGAAACAGTTGTTGGACTGAGTGACAGGCTTTGAGCCAAAATGTCTGTATTTAAAGGAATAAACTGCAGCCTGCTGATCAATGATTCCCTGGTATTCCCAAGGGCAGGATGGGACCAGATCCTTTGTGTGTTCCCATCATTCCTCTGTTCCATAAGGTCCTTCTGCTGCTCAATTCCATGAACTGTACATTGCTCATTTCCCATGCTGCCCCTGATTATCAGCATCAAATCCCAGAATGGATTGGGTTGGAAGGGGCCTTAAATCCCATCCCATCCCACCCCTGGCATGGCAGGGACACCTTCCACTGTCCCAGGTTGTTCCAAACCCTGTCCAACCTGGCCCTGGACACTTCCAGGGGCAGCCACAGCTTCTCTGGGCACCCTGTGCCAGGGCCTGCCCACCCTCACAGCCAAGAATTTCTTCCAATTATCCCATCTAACCCTGCCCACTGGCAGTTTGAAGTGCAATAATTGGGTTCTTCGTTGCATTTTAAGTAAACTCCATCTCCAGCAGGCTCCTCTGCATCTGTTTTGCGTGGTGGGAGCAGGGGGCCTGGGGCAGGTGCCCCTCATCAGCAGGATCCTTTCCTCCACAGGGTTTGTGGAAGACGAGGAGCATTCCCAGGTCCCTGCTCCTGTCCACGTGTCCTTTTCCAGGCACAGCCCTTCTCCCGTGCAGGACTGGGGCAGGAGTTTGTCAGTAGGGGTCAGTGCCACATCTCCGTTGTGGCTTTGCTGATCCCTGCCTCTCCCAGTGCCGCTGGATTGAGGCTGGAGCGTCAGGAACAGCTTCCCATGGGATCCTGTGGGATGCTGCTGCAGGAGGGGCCGAGCCTGGGGAGCCCCAGCTCTGCTGGCTTCATCCCCCACATCACCAGTGGGATCCATCAGCTCCAGCCTCCCAGGCTGGGTTGGGATGCCCAGAGCCCTGAGCTGAGTCCACCTTGCAGGTGCCAGCACAGAGACTTGGGAAGGGATGTGCTTATCCATGTCCCATCACTGCCACAATCCAGCTGGACTGCCAGCTGTGGGTGCAGGTCGTGGTCCTGCACCACATCGGGTGGCTTTGAGTATATTGGGGTTTTATTTTTCAGTACAAAATGTCTTTTCCACTGTGTAGCCCAAACAGACACCCAGGGAATTCTGTGGAGGCAGAAATGTAACAGGTTCTGTATGGACAGGAGGAAATGTTTGGGATACTGAGGGGGAAGTTCCCTCATCCACCAGAGTAAATGCTCCAGCACTTGGCTGTTTTCAACACCTCCAGCTCTGGGGGCAGAGCAGAGTGGAAAGAAACACTCTGAGAGTGTTTATGGAATCAGAGCCATGGAGTGGTTTGGGCTGAAAGGGACCTTTAAAGGGCATCCAGTTCAACACCTTCCACTGGACAAGACTGCTCCCATTCCCATGCAGCATGGCCTGGAATCACAGCCTTGGGTGAGAAGTGAGGCAGAGGAGGCAGAGCTCGTGTTCTGGAGGGCAGCTGTGAGGGACAGAGTGATACCAAGGAGGCTGGAGGAGGAGGAGGATCTGTCCTGCACATGGAAGCCAGCAGGGTCTTCATGCTCATCGACCTCCCTGTGTCAATGCTGCTGCTCGAGTGAGGTGAGATCACCAAGGACGCTGATGTTATCAGCTCCCTCTTTGACCATTTAACAATAAAAGTGGTGTTTGGATAACCCACAGCTCTGCCTCCCTCGGGGCTGCAGGCTCAGCTGAAGATTTCCTTGATATGGGTCAATGTAGCTCCAGACCAAACTCTGAAACTTCATTTCAGCAGATATTTGGATGTGCTTCAGGAGCCTTTCAGGGGGTGTTTAAATTATCAGAAGATAAAACAAAGATACACACACCCCCAAAAAAGGATTATGCGCTTGTCCTGAAAGCAAAACAATTTATTGTCTAAAACAACAGGAAATTCTCCACACACTCCTTGTTGGCCCCTTCCAACTCAGGATATTCTGTGATTCTCTGATCTGCCCCCATCCTTATGGAATCCCACAAAGCCAGGCTGGCAGCAGTGCTCAGTGCAGGGCAGAGGGAATATTTAAAGTGTCTGTTGTGTTTTCTGTATTTAAAAGCTTTTAGAGGGAGTGGTCTTGAAACCACGGGACATTGGAAGTAATCACGGCATTTCTTCCAGGTTTTACACCCTTTGAGCAGGACCAGGATGGTGAGAGACAAGCTCTTATCTTGGAATGTGTGTTTTCCAAACTGGCCGAGAACTTCCCAATTCCCAGCCCATCCTGGACCACTGACGGGCAGCCACAGTCCCCGCATTCCATGGCCAGGCTGTGCTCCGGGACCCAGCTGCAGGATGGCAGAAGAGGTGGCTGCAGCAGGGAGGAGACAGGACAGGACGTGATCCCCAGGAGGGAGATGCTCCCAGGCAGCAGCAGGGCCACGGGAAGCACAGATCTGCCTGGACAGATTCCAGGAGCAGGACAAGACCTGGTGAGCTGGCTCGTGTCCCCTGGGCTCTCGGTGCCTGGCGCTGGGTGGGGACAGGAGGCTGGCAGGGCTGGGGGACGGTGAGAACCAGTCCTTCCATCCCATCTGGTGGCTCAGCCCGGCACAGGAGCTTTCCCTGCGGGGCAGGTTCCTCTCCAGCACGGCTTGGCCGCGGTCCCTGCCCCGGAGCCCCCGCCCGTGCCGCNGTGGCTCAGCCCGGCACAGGAGCTGCCGGCTGAGGCTGGGCTGCTGCCGAGGGTGTCGGGAACAGCCTCCTCCAGACCTCAGCCCAGCCCTGGGGACATCCAGGGTGACCAATCCATCCTGGTGCCCTGCATGTGTTTCCTTGGCACCGCCTGAGGGCATGGAGAAGGATCCCGCAGCTGCCTGCTGCCTCCATTATTGCCAGGGTGTGCCCACCCCAGGGTGTCCCCACCCCAGGATGTCCCCACCCCAGCGTGTCCCCACCCCAGTGTGTCCCCACCTCAGTGTGTCCCCACCGCAGTGTCCCCTCCCAAACCAGCTCCCCCAGCCCACACAATGCCCCTGCTGCCCGTCAGTGTGGGGCAGGTGGTGGGGACCAAACAGGGACAATCTGGGGACAGACAGGCAGATGTTGGTCCAGGGGTGGGATGGGAAGCGATTGATGCCATAATAGCAGGTGGCATTGGAGGTGGCTGAGCTGGGGAAGGGAGGGTGCAGGTGCAGGATGGAGCTGGGATGTGAGATAAGGGGTGGTGGCTGAGCAGGATGGGGTTCCTCACGACATAGGGTGCCTCTTCCACCCGGCACTTCCATTGCTAAAAATACAAATGGTCCAGGAAAGTACCCCCAGTCCCCAACCTGTGGCCAGGATGGGGTGTCCATCCCTTCTGCCCCATGCCCAACATGGGCAGGAGCTGGGTCTCAGGGACACCACAGGGTCCATCCTCCTGGATGGGGATTGGGATGGAGCTGGGAAGATCAATCCAAAGCAGCTCCTCACAGAACACCTTCTGTCTGTATTTTCCCTTCCCACAGACACTCTCCATCTCCAGCCTGTCCTGGCACTGCAGCCATGGCTCTGCTCTCCTGCTCCATTCCCAAACCAGGTCCATGCAGGATCCTCCCTGCTCGTGGCTCACACAAAGTCAAATTCCAGGCTGGAAGAGCAGCAACCACCATGAACCATCTCATGGTAATCCCTTCCCAGTGCCTTTCCTGCTGCTCCCGAACAGCAGGAGCCCCCAGGGTTCCATGGAGGGAGCAGGAGTGGCAGGTCCCCTTTGGGACATTGCTGTTCATTGTCCATTGTTCCCTCTTGGCTCGTGGAGAAGGGGAGCGATAAGTGGGGAGAGGGCAGCGCTCGGTTCCTGCTCCCCATTCGTTATTTCCCGACCTCTCCTTAGGTAAACTCAGCCCTTCACCTCCCTGAGAGTTTGCTTTGCTCTCCCTCACCCCTCCAGCATGACGTGGGGCCCAGGAGAGCAGCCTGGCTCTATTAATAGCCCGTGGAATTGCCAAATCCCTCCTGTGTGTTGAAAGAGTGGCTGCAAGCCCATGATTCAGCTCCGTGGTAACGCACGGGACGGTTCCCCAGCGTGGCTGTGGTGGGAGAGCTCCCAGCTCTGCTCCAGCCCTGCAGGGCTCTCCAGTAGGGAGGGGAGATGGGGAAGAGCCCATCAGCTGGGATTTCTTGTCCTGCTGGCAACACAAATGGTCCTAAACCATTTAGGTGGTTAAACTTGGTGCTGGTCTCTGCATTGGCCACTGCCCGAGCTCATTCTGCACATGGATCCACAAAGAGTAAAATCAGAGACAGCAAAGCCATGAAATCATGGAATCCTGGAACCATTCCAGTTGGAAAAGACCTCTAAGATCATCGAGTCCAACCACTCCCCCAGCACTGCAAAGTGCCACCAAATCATGTCCCCAAGTGCATCCGCACAGCTTTAAAATCCCTCCAGGGATGGTGGCTCCAGCACTGCCATGGGCAGCTCTGCCAGTGCTTGGCAACCCTTTCCATGAAGAAAATTTCCCTAATATCCAATCTAAACCTCTTCTGGAGCAACTTGAGGCCATTTTTTCTTGTCCCAAGAGCTGCAGCAGGCTCTTGGAGTTGAAATCTATGGTGTTTCCATCCCAGCCTTGCTCCATGAGCAGTCCTGCCTGGAAGAGAGGAGAGGAGAGCAGAGCACCTCCTCAGGCCTCTTCTGAGTTTGAAGTCTTAGAGTCTCCTCAAGTTGGGCTTGTGAGTGACTCACGTTGGGGAGTGGGAGCTTTGCAGGGCTGACGTGACTCCCTGTGGATCCTGGACCTGCTGTGGGGACACGGGTGGGAGAAGTGACCTGTGGGGAGAGGTGGGGTCCTGGATATGGAGTACAAGGGATGCTGCAGCTGGGAGAGTTCAGCTTAGCACAGCAGGGAGCAGGCAGAGAGCCCCAGCTGTGAGCAGGGCCAGGCACCAACACCAAGGCAAATATTTGGAAAGGCAGTTGCTGCCCAAAAATAGCTGAAAAAGCTTTCAGGAGCAAAGCTGGAACAATGTCTGTGGGCAGCAGCCAGAGCCCCCCAGCCCAGGGCAGCTTCCAGACACAGGGGACAGAGATGGGAAAGGGGAATGACCAATCTGTCCATGAACTATCCTTTCTATGCCAGTGGGGAGATCTGTGAGGCTTCTTCTGGAGACATCCCATGCCATGGACCTGGAAGCTGAACAGGGGAAAAGTAGCATCATCCTCCTTGTCAATACAGGGATGCTGAAATGTGGGTAGAACATCCAGATCATCTCATTTGCCCCCAGCAATCAACACCTTTGGATTCAGAGGGGCTGTGTGCTTTTGGAGGGCACAAAGTGACAGAGGGATGGAGCCAATTCCTCACTCCAGACACCCAGCTTGGAGCTCAGAAACCTCAGCCTGCTCCCACTGAGCCAGAGCTGGTGTAAATCCAAGCAGGCAGCAGGGACAGGCACCAGGAACATCTTGGGTGGGATTCCTTGCCAGGTGAATGTGTCCAGAGTCAAATCCTGCCTCTTCCTGAACCATCCCTGGGGTCCTGCATTTCCCTCCTGCTGAATCACACTGTCTCTCCCCAAATCCCTACACGCTCCCCAGAAGGGCACAGCCCCCAAAAGGCACATGGTGGGTGCCAACACCCATCTCCAGGTGTTGGGAACGAGCTAAGAGGACAACCAGGGTGGGAACAACCAGTTTGAGTCGCTTGGCCGCTGTCCCCTCCTGGGTCCCCACCCTGGTGACACTCATCCTTCCTCCTCATTTCAAGAAGAGCATGAAAAAGATGAGCTGGTGACTCTGCCACACCATCCTCAGGGGCTCTGGCTCCCGAGGGCCACCAGCTGAGGACCCCAGAAGGACAAATCCCAAAAGCTCCAAGTCTCCTGTCTCTCCTTGCTCTTCCCCTCGGGCTGGGGAGGAGGCAGCAGTGAGGCTCCGCAGGCTCCAGGTGCAGGCAGGATCCTGTTTCCTTCCTTCTCCTGCTCTGAGGCCAGACAGCTCCTCACCAGAGTCTTCCCTACCAGGGAACTGCTTTTGGAGCTTAATTAAGTGCTGGCTTAATTATAGGGCTGGCTGTGACATTCCTGTGTCCCTGCATCCCGCCTGGCAGTGCTCCACGTTCCCACTCATCCCCGTCCCTGGGGCATCAGCAAAACCCAAAATCCAAAAATAAAAAAGCAACCAAAACCCAACCTCACTCCGTGATTTCAGTGGTGTTGGAGACAGGAGTTGGGAATGTCTGTGGCTTCCAGCTGGGACATGATGCTGCAGCCTTTGGTTCTTGGATGTTGGAGCAGGGTTGGTCCCAAAAGGTTTGGAGGTCCCAGCACCAATGCTGGGAATGGGTCACCTCCTGTGTGGCACCACCACCATCCCCAAGGACACCAGGGTGGCCATCCTGGGTGGCACCTGCAGCAGAGAGCCCCAGGGTGGTGGTGGCACCCAGCCTTCCCTCTCCCTGTCCATCCAGAGGGACACCCAGTTCTTTCTCCCAGTTTGCAACTGGTTTGTGCAGCTTTCTGCTCTGGGGGCACACGGGTCCCTGCCTCCACCAGGACAGGGACTGTCCCCACTGCTGGCAGTGGGCAAACAGGGATCTCTCTCTCTCTGGGAGTGAAGCAGCTCAGGAGAAAACCATGGAGAGTGAAAAGAGAGGGTGGGAATGTGATTCAGGCTGTGCCAACCCAGCGCTGCCCCAGCCAGAGGAAATCCCTCCTGATTCATGGCCTGGGAAGTTCTGTGGCTTTTTGGGACCACCCCACTGCAGAGGGGGCTCTGGGGGATGTGGCACTGCCAGGGGCCAGCGTCGCTCCCTGCTCGGGCAGCCTGGCCAGGGAGGGTGCAGGGGTGGCACACAGATCACCAAAATGCTGCCTGGGCTGAGGGAGAAAAAGCTGGAATTTCTCCCCAGCAGGGATTTCTCTCTTCCTTTCTCGCAGCCAGCAGCGCGTTTTTAAGGAGTCTGCTCCAGCTGGGACAGGTCTCACATATTTTACTTTATCTGACTTGACTTTACTCTGCAGTCTGATTCCCAGGGAATGGGAAAGGCTTCCCAACATAGCCCAGCCTGGCTCCTGATGGCAGAGTTTCAACTATTCCTCGTGTCCTGCCATGTCAGAGGGGCCAGCTGGCTACAATTCCCAGCTTTTCCCCCTGGGAGGACATCCTCTGCATCCCTTGTCCCCACAGGGTGTGTTCCCCACCCAGGGATAAACCCCTGGAGAGCCCCCAGTGCCTTGGGGGTGGGGGTCCCTTCAGAAAGGGGCTGGGTTAGTTTTGGGAACGCTGTCCTTCACCAGCTCAAGTTGTTCTGGCTTCCCTTGTCCTTGGACTTGTTCCCTAAATCCCAGCTCATGTCTGCTGCTGGACACAAGCTACAAAGAGACTTTCAGTGTGAGCCAGCAGGGCCAGCCCTACACATTCCTGTCCCCAAACAGCTCCCCAAGAAGTTCTGTGTCTTTAGGATATGAGTTAAAGCCATTTAATCACAAACCTCCTGTTGCCCATTTCCTTTGGACGTCCTCAGCTTTCCATGATTTTTTTTTTCTTGAGCAACATCCCTCTGAGATCCTGGGGGTGGTTGGGACTTGAGTCATCGGATGCAAGGATGTGTAACCCTGCTCTGCTCTCTCCCACTCCATGGATCTTCCCTGATCCACCACAGTCCCAACTGCTCTGTGCTCCCACCCTCCTGTTAGGAAAATCGAGTTCTCCAGTGGTGCTGGGAACACCCTGCTGCTCCATCTGGGATATGGAACCAGGCTGGGAGAGCTGGGGGTGCTCACCTGGAGAGGAGAAGGCTCCAGGGAGAGCTCAGAGCCCCTTGCAGGGCCTGAAGGGGCTCCAGGAGAGCTGGAGAGGGACTGGGGACAAGGGAGGGAGGGACAGGACACAGGGAATGGCTTCATCTGGGTTAGATGGGATATTGGGAATTGGGAATTCCTGGCTGGGAGGGTGGTGAGGCCCTGGCACAGGGTGCCCAGAGCAGCTGTGGCTGCCCCTGAAGTGTTCCAGGCCAGGCTGGACAGGGCTGGGAGCAGCCTGGGACAGTGGGAGGTGTCCCTGCCATGGCAGGGGTGGAATGGGATGAGCTTTAAGGTCCCTTCCAACCCAAACCATTCTGGGATTCTGTGACAGGAGAGGGTTTTTCTGGGACTTACAGCCAGGTCCATTTTCTTGCCCAGATGGAGAAAGGAGTCGTTTTGTCCCTCCCAGCCCTCATTCCCAGCTGGCAGTGCTGACATTTTCCCTTTATTCTCTGCAGAGCTCAGCTCCTGCTCATCCCTCCTCACTCTCCTGGCCATTGCCCTCTCACAGTGACCTCTGCCTGCCCTCTCCTGCTCTCATACCCCCAGCACGAGGCTCTGTGGGATTTTCCAGACCACAGCAGCTGTTGGTCTGTGCTGGGATGTCCCACAAACTGCATTTCCAGCCAAATCCTTGTCCCCTTCCATCCTGGCTGTCCCCCCTGGAATTGGCTCCCTGTGGGAGACACCCAGCTCCCCTCAGCTGCTGCCATCCCCTATAGATCCCCTAAGAGGGACAGCGACCTCAGAGGAGGACAAGGACACTCTACAAGGGGTTTAGACCCTCTGTGAGGATGAGAACCCCACAATGACTCCCTACAAGGACAGGGATCACCCCCAGAAGAACAGGGACCCTCCTGTTATGGGTTTAGGGTCCTGATGCCAGGACAAGAATCTCACAGTGACTCCCTAACACAGGGTCTTCCCTGCAAGGATGGGGACCCCAAAAGTGTCCCCTGTTAGTTATGGCCCTGTGGACTGCCAGCAGCCTTCCACTCCCAGGAAGGAACCAGTGAATCCAAGCAGGGGTGAAAGGGCAATTAAATAGGATTTTAAAAATGCTCCAGGCACTGCTGTGTGTGAAGGAAAGTCTGAGAGAAAACATGCCCGCAAGGAGAAATCCTCCCAGGCTTAGCACTTCCTTCTAAAAACACACAATGACTTCAGAAAAATGTGAGAAAACACATTTTCTCTCCCCAGAGGGAAAAAAATAGAGAAAAACAGCAACGTGATGGTGTTTAGTGACAACCTCAATCCTTGTCCTGTCAGAGGGTGGGGGGAATGTGCTCCAGGGGCTTTGGGTGGGCAGGATGTGGGGCCATTGGCAGCAGATATCCCTGAGAGCATCTCTGCAAAGCCCAGGCAGAGCTGATCCCCCACAAAAAGTTGTCAGGTGCTCAATATTTGCTCCAGTGGGATGTGCCACCCCTGGGCCCCCCAGCCCCCTCTTGAAGGGAGACTATTGGTGATAAACGTTGTAAATTCTGATTTATTCCAACAACATTCGTCCCAGTCATGAATAATTAAGGGAATGGCTCTTGTGAAGCTCTGGAGAAGTGTTTGGCACCGTGGCAGCGCTGCCTGCTTGGAGCTGAGCCCAGCTGGAAGTGGCACCAGTGGGATGCACTGGCAGGAAAATTTTGTGTCCAGGGAGGCAGAACTGGCCTGGATCGAGCAGGAACTCCAACAAGGAGGAATGTGCTGAGCAAACCACTTGGGAAGGACCTCTCTGAGGGGGAAAGAGCTGCTTGAAGCAGTGGGTGTCCTGCCCTGGGTGTCCTGGAGTTTGGTTCTGATCCCTGAACCCTCTCAGGCACGTCAGGGGTTCTGTGTTTTGCTCTCCTGGGATGCTCCCAAACCCCTCGGCAGCACCAAACCTCCAGTTCCCAGAGCCTCCTGCAGGGAATGCTGAGGTTCCTGGGGCTGACTGGCTGCTAAAATTGGGGAATGCAAAAGGTAATGGATGGAGGGATGATGGCAAAATGCCACAACTGAGAAACCAGTCAGGCACAGCAATTCCAGCGGTCAGACACACCAGGACAGAGCCTGGAAGCTTTGCCCTTGTCCTCTTTCCCCTTTGCCCTTTCCCCTTTTGTCTCCCCTTCTCCCATTCTCTTCCCCTTTTCCTTTTCCTTGTCCCCTGTCCCCTGTCCCCTGTTCCCTGTCCCGTCTTCCTTCCTATTTTCTCTTGCTCCCTTTCCCTTTTCTCTTCCATTCCCCTGCCCTGCTTCTCCTTTCTTTTGTTTCCTGTGCCTTGTTCCCTTCCCATCTTCTTTGCCCCATTTCCCCTTTCCCTTTTCTCTTCTCTTTCCCTCATCTCCTTTCCCCTTCCCTTGTTCCCTGCCCCGTCTTCCTTCCTATTTTCTCTTGCTCCCTTTCCCTTTTCTCTTCCATTCCCCTGCCCTGCTTCTCCTTTCTTTTGTTTCCTGTTCCTTGTTTCCTTTCCACCTTCTCTTGCCCCATTTCCCCTTCCCCATTTCCCTTCACCTTTCCCTTGTCTCTGTCCCCTTTTCCTTTCCCTTTTCTCTTCCCTTTCCCCCATCCCCTTCCCTTTTCCCTTGTTCCCCATCCCTTATCCCCCTTCCCTTTTCTCTCGCCCCTTTTCCCCTGGCCCCATTCCTACTTCCAGAGCTGCAGGAACTTTGCAGAGGCTCCTCCCTGTCCCCATCAGGGCCATTGTCCCGCAGGGGACAGGAGGGATTCCGGGGATGGGGGTGGGGATGGGCATGACCCGGGATGCTGGAGGAAGCAGGAGCACTCCACAGCTTTCCAAAACTGACGTGATCATTCCAAGATGATGAGCAGCTTCCTCCAGCAGTCCCGGGGAGCTCTTGGCAGGGCAGGCCACGGCTGCTCCTGCCTTCCCCAGGCATGGATTTGCCGGGAGTGAATCCTGAGGACTCATCCTGATGGATCTGTGGCTCACTCCAGCCTCTGCAGGGCCCTGGAGAGACCTCACAGCTCAATCCCCAGCCCCAGTTGCATGGAAAAGGTCTGGAGCAGAGGAAAGAGCAGCTGCTCATGACAAATAAATGTTGTTGTCACATCCACTCCCCATGACAAACCCCAAAGCTCTGGTAGCACGAAAATCCAGGGATAAACAGGCTCCAAACCGCCCTGGAACAGCTTCTTGTAAACAGAGACTTTTCTTTTTAACTCTGTTCAAAACTCTGTCTGCTTTGATGCTTCACATCTGTGCTGGCCCTCACCATTTCCTCCTGCCCCCACAAGAGCAGATTGGTAAAACCTCGTCCCTGCTGTGGTGTTTGGGATATTGGGGTCCCAGTAAATGCCATCCATGGTGGATTTATCCATCCAGAATGGGTGGGTATCAGATCCCAGCCTACACAAGAACAAAAGTAGCCGCATTTTTAATGGGTTGGGGTGTTTGTCATACCTTTGGCATTCCATACTCTCCTACAATCAAGGGATCATTGAGGGAACACATCACACTCTGAAATCCCTCTTGGATAAACAGAAAATGGGGAGATAGAGGCAGCGCCTCAGATGCATTTAAATAAAGCCCTTTATGTTCTAAAGTTTTTGAACAGCTCTTTTGCAGAACCAGATCCACCAATAATTAGACATTTTTCTAATAGTACACAGGTAAAACTGAAAACAAAAAAACTCCTTTAGTCCTGATCAGAAACCCAGGCTGGACCATTGTCTGTTTTTATTTCTTGAGGCACACCTAGTGAAGCAAACGCTTGCAAGAAGTGATGACAAACATGCTTGGCTGTTTCTCCTGTATGCAGGGAGGCAAAACCTGCACTGAAAAGGTCTCTACTGATCCATGGGTATTTCTGAATTTCCCAAAAGATGGATATTTCGTGGTACCTGTTTTCCAGAACTGCAGGCTCTGCAATCCTCGTGGATTGACAGCTTCTGTGGATACAGGAGGTTGCAGAAGCTGACACTCAGGGCAAGCATCTGGGATTGGTTTTGCTTGATCTTTGGAGATGTGAAACGTTCGTGTGAGGGCCTGTGCATTTTGAACTTGTGTGACCAAACTGTCATGAACTTCTTTCAGTTCTGCCACCCAGTGCTGTGCAGAGGTGCAGAGGGAGGAGGGTGGTGAGGAGAGAGGTGCTGGGATGGGTTTGGGACGGGTGATGTGCTCAGGGAGCTCTGTGGGGCTCTCCCAACACCATTTCCAGCACCACGGAGGGGAAACTGAGGCAGAGCAACCATAGAATCCCAGAATGGTTTGGGTTGGAAGGAATCTTAAAGCTCATCTCATTCCACCTCCTGTCATGGCAGGGACACTTTCCACTGTCCCAGGCTGCTCCAACCTGGCCTTGGACACTTCCAGGGATGGGACGTGCCACACCTGAGGGCTGGAATTTTCACTATGGCAGGAGCTCACTCACAACCCAGCTCCTCAGAAAAACCAGATTTCCAGGTGGTTTTTCAGAGAGTTTTAAATTCAGCCACAAAATGGCACCTTCTGCATCTGGGGCAGCCCAGTGGGAACCACAAGGAAACCAGAGGCACAAAACCCTACAAAGATTTATGGCCTGACTCGCTTGGAAAACCCTGGGACCTTTGCTCTCCTCCTCACAGCTCACGAGGCTGCTGGTGGGGTCCTGCTTTTTCCTATAAATAAGTGTGGTTTTTTTGGGAGAGGTCACAGGATCATCACCCGGGGCAGGATGGTGAGAAATCCACTCTGCTCCACGATGCCTCAAAGCTTTTATGGCCCCTATAAATTCCAGAAGCTCGATGTGAGTTTGACACTGTTTAGTCTCTCGGTTTGGAAGATTTTGGTCGCTTTGGGAGCAGCAGATGGGCAGCATTTCCCTGCGGATTTGATGGACGGGGATGTTTGCACATTCCAGGGAAAGCCAGTTAAAAAAAATAAAATTAAAAAAAAGCAGCCCAGCATGGGAAACCCTGGATTTCCAGGAGTGTCCCCAGCACATTGTTAAACAGTGAGAGGAATGAGGGATTTGTCTTTCTAAACAAACTGTGGGACTGCTGGTGGATAAAACTGGCACTGAGAGATAAAAGAAACAAATGGGAAGGATTCCACTGATTGATGAATGGAAAAAAAGGATATTTGCCTTTACAGACAAACTGTGGGTTTGCTGAGAAATGAAATTGGATGTTGGAAGATGAAAGGAACAATGGGGGAAAACCCTAAAATTCCATGAGAATTAAAAATTAAAAAGGAGGGGATACATTAGAGGGGATCAGGCATTCTGGGCAGTCTGTGCCTCTCAAGTGCCTCAGCCAGTGGGGAAAGAGAGAAGGGAAATGCGGCCGGGAAATTGGGATAAAAAGGAGGAAATTGGGATAAAAAAGGAGGAAATTGGGATAAAAAGGAGGAAATTGGGGTAAAAAGGAGGAAATTGCAATAAAAATGGAGGAAATTGGGATTAAAAAGGAGGAATTTGCGGTGAAAAGGAGGAAATTGGGATAAATAGGAGGAAATTGGGATAAATAGGAGGAAATTGGGATAAATAGGAGGAAATTGGGATAAATAGGAGGAAATTGGGATAAATAGGAGGAAATTGGGATAAATAGGAGGAAATTGGGATAAAAATGGAGGAAATTGGGATTAAAAAGGAGGAATTTGCGGTGAAAAGGAGGAAATTGGGATAAATAGGAGGAAAAGGGGATAAAAACACAGGAAATTGGGATAAAAAGGAGGAAATTGGGATAAAAATGGAGGAAATTGGGATAAAAAGGAGGAAATTGAGATAAAAAGGAGGAAATTGGGATAAATGGGAGGAAATTGGGATAAAAAGGAGGAAATTGGGATAAATGGGAGGAAATTGGGATAAAAAGGAGGAAATTGGGATAAATGGGAGGAAATTGGGATAAAAAGGAGGAAATTGGGATAAATGGGAGGAAATTGGGATAAAAAGGAGGAAATTGGGATAAATGGGAGGAAATTGGGATAAAAAGGAGGAAATTGGGATAAATGGGAGGAAATTGGGATAAAAAGGAGGAAATTGGGATAAATGGGAGGAAATTGGGATAAAAAGGAGGAAATTGGGATAAATGGGAGGAAATTGGGATAAAAAGGAGGAAATTGGGATAAATGGGAGGAAATTGGGATAAAAAGGAGGAAATTGGGATAAATGGGAGGAAATTGGGATAAAAAGGAGGAAATTGGGATAAATGGGAGGAAATTGGGATAAAAAGGAGGAAATTGGGATAAATGGGAGGAAATTGGGATAAAAAGGAGGAAATTGGGATAAATGGGAGGAAATTGGGATAAAAAGGAGGAAATTGGGATAAATGGGAGGAAATTGGGATAAAAAGGAGGAAATTGGGATAAAAAGGAGGCTACATCCTCTAAAAATTTGTGAGACCCCAGGGGAATGTCCCATGGCCTCTCCCTTTATTCGAATGAAGTAAAAAAACTCCTCTGTCCCTTTTTGGACATAAACCTCTGATGTTTGTGCATTAATTTTCCTGACAACGAGGACACCAGGTGGCCCTTCCAAACCTCTGGAAAAGCCCGTGGGCACCGGGGAGGAGCCGGATGCAGCAGCCACAGGGAGAGCAGGGAGCGAGGATGGAAATTCCCTCCCACCCCACCGGGATGCTCTGAAGGGACGGGATTTTCGCCGGGAGCGCACAAAGGAGCGGTGGCCCCGGACAGCCGAGTCACAGCCGCGGAATTTTTAGCTCCACGTCCCGGTCAGGCTCGTAAAACTTTCCCTTCTCCCTGTTTGCAGCCGCCTCTGGATCATCGCGGGCTCCTCCTGGGTTTTTCCCTCCTTTCTCTCTGGATTTCTGGTTGGATGTTCCCAGCTGGACGGGGCTCTGGGGGATGCTTCATCCAGCCTTTTGTCTGTTTGGGGATTTTGGATAAAGGAGGGAACAGGGAATAGCAGGGATTCGGGGATACGGGGATTGTGGGGTACAGGGATTGTGGGATAGAGGGATTCTGGGGTACAGGGATTCTGGGGTACAGGGATTCAGGAATTCAGGGATTATGGGGTACAGGAATACAGGGATTCAGAGATACAGGGATTGTGGGATACAAGGATTCAGGGATTCAGGGACTCAGGGATATAGGGATACAGGAATTCAGGGATTATGGGATACAGGGATTCAGGGGTTCAGGGATACAGGGATTGTGGGATACAGGGATTCAGGGATACAGGAATTCAGGGATTATGGGATACAGGGATACAGGGATTCAGGGATACAGGAATTCAGGGATTATGGGATACAGGGATTCATGGATTCAGGGATTCAGAGATTCATGGATTCAGGAATTCAGAGATGCAGGGATCCAGGAATTCAGGGATACAGGGATTCAGGAATTCAGGAATTACAGGGTACAGGAATACAGGGATACATGAGGCATTGGAATTCAGGGATAAGGATAGAGAGATTGTGGGATTCAGGGGTACAGGGATACAGGAATTCAGGGATTGTGGGATACAGGAATTTAGGAATTACAGGGTACAGGGATACAGGATTTCAGGGATTTAAGAATTTAGGGACACAGGGATTCATGAATTCAGGGATTATGTGGTACAGGGATTCAGGGATTCAGGAATTCAGGGATACAGAGATTCATGGATTCAGGAATTCAGAGATACAGGGATTCAGGAATTCAGGGACACAGGAATCCAGGAAATTCAGGGATACAGGAATTCAGGGATACAGAGATTCAGGAATTCAGGGATACAGGGATTCAGGAATTCAGGAATTACAGGGTACAGGAATACAGGGATACATGAGGCATTGGAATTCAGGGATAAGGATAGAGAGATTGTGGGATTCAGGGGTACAGGGATACAGGAATTCAGGGATTGTGGGATACAGGAATTTAGGAATTACAGGGTACAGGGATACAGGAATTCAAGGATTTAAGAATTTAGGGACACAGGGATTCATGAATTCAGGGATTATGTGGTACAGGGATTCAGGGATACAGGGATTCAGGGATTCAGGGATACAGAGATTCATGGATTCAGGAATTCAGAGATACAGGGATTCAGGAATTCAGGGACACAGGAATCCAGGAAATTCAGGGATACAGGAATTCAGGGATACAGAGATTCAGGAATTCGGGGATACAGGGATTCAGGAATTCAGGAATTACAGGGTACAGGAATTCAGTGACACAGGAATTCAGGGACACAGGAATTTATGAATTCAGGGATTATGGGGTACAGGGATACAGGGATTCATGGACTCAGGGATCCAGGAATTCAGGGATTCAGGGATTCAGGTCCAGCCCCATCCCAAGCTCCTCCAGCTCACCCTCCTGGCACACCCAGCTCCATCTGTGAGGAGAAATGAGCAGCAGGGGGAATGCAGCTCCATGGAATCGTGGAATATTTAGGTTGGAGGAGACCTTAAAGCCCATCCTATTCCAACCCCTGCCACGGGCAGGGGCACCTTGCACTAAACCAGGATGTTCCCGTTGTTGTTTTGGTGTCAGAGTAGGAGAAAAACAGAGTTACACGAGAAAATGTCAGGGCACAGCCCTTCTGAGTGACCCATTCACACCCACGGCTAAAAAATGTGTTAGGCTTGAGAAATGGGCAGTTTATGGTAATCTGGGGAAAAGTCCTGTGAGACCTTCACCCCCCTGCAATGCTGGAACCAAAAGCCACAATGAAAATTGTTATGATTATTATTATTATTCATATATTGTAAAAAAAGCTTGAAAATTCAAGGCTCTGCTGGGACAGCTGGGAATGTTCACATGGAGAAGATTCCAGGGACTCTTTGGAGCCCTTGCAGGGCCTGAAGGGGCTCCAGGAGAGCTGGAGAGGGACTGGGGACAAGGGATGGAGGGACAGGACACAGGGAATGGCTCCCACTGCCAGAAAACAGGGTTAGGTGAGATATTGGGAAGAAATTCCTGGCAGGGAGGGTGGGCAGGCTGATGCAGGGATCCCACCTGTGGATTCCACCTCAGGATTCCCAGGTAAAACTGATGTGGCACAAGGAATTTATGCTCACACAGAAGTTTGTTCTGGATCTCTCAGGTGTGTTTGGTTCCACTTTAGGTAATTCTGCCCAGCCCTGCTGCTTCCAAGGTCCCATAACCCCTCACAGTGACAGGGGACAGGCCACAGATTTCTCATTTTGGGTCTCAGTGTCGGGCACCAGGCTCTGATTTGAAGCCTATGAAGTTTGGGATAGCACAAAAACCCCTGGAAAAGGCTGATCCCTCTTTCATAATGGGATCATTCTGATGTGGGGTGACCCGAAGGACTCAGAGGAAAGGTCTCACATGAATATGTGGGGATGCAGAGGTGCAAAACCAGCTGCAAAAGCAGAAGGCAGCTGTGACAAAGCCAAAAGTGACATTTTCCTGTGTCCTGGGAAGCCCTGGAAGCACTGCAGAGCCGGATGGGAAGCCTAGCCACGCCATGTCCCCACAAGTCACATCCTTGGCTAATTAATTTAATCCAATTTAGCACGGATCACACCCTCTGGAGCCCAGGGACGGTTCCTGTGCCTGGAAAGGCAGCTCTGCTTTGCTTCCGGCATCCCAAAGGACCGGAGCAGCAATTCCAGAAGTGCTCTGGAGGAATGCTGNCCATCCCATCCCATGGATCCCATCCCATCCCATCCCATGGATCCCATGGATCCCATGGATCCCAATCCCATCCCATCCCATCCCATCCCATCCCATCCCATCCCATCCCCACCTTTGTAGGGTGTTCCCAAACTTTGCCCACATTTCCTGATGCCCCTGAATGGGGTTGAGGAGCTTTTGTGGCTCCCAGTAAAACCACGGCCAAAACAGCCCAAAATCGAGAGTTCCCTCCCTGCTGACAGCACAGAAATGTGGGGACATGCTCCAAACAAGCCAGGAAAGCAGGGAGCAAGAGGGAAGTGCTTTTCCTTTCTTCTCTACTCTCCCAAAATACCTCTTTCCCAAAACCATCGTGTGGCATCACCATCATTCGGGAATGGAGAGGGATTATTGACAAGGGGCTGAAGTGCCAGAATAAGGAGCTTTGCACCGACAGAGGTTGGGTGGGAATTTGGGAATTGGGAATTCCTGGCTGGGAGGGTGGGCAGGCCCTGGCACAGGGTGCCCAGAGAAGCTGTGGCTGTCCCTGGATCCCTGGAAGTGTCCAAGGCCAGGTTGGACAGAGCTTGGAGCAGCCTGGGACAGTGGGAGGTGTCCCTGTCATGGCAGGGGTGGGATGGGATGGGATTTAATGTTCCTTCCAACCCAAACCACTTTTGGTTTTTGGAGATTTGTGTTTTGGAGAAGATCCCCACTCCCTGCATGCCCCCAGCCACCATGGAAAGTCTCCCCATTCTGAAGGAATCTGAGGGGCAGCTGATGCCCTCTGTTATCCCCAAGGAACGGCTTCTCCTGCCCTCCCTCAGCGGATTCCCAGATGGAAATGCAGCATTAAAGACCTGCCTGGAGCTTCCCTGCCCCAGCAGCTTTCCGGTGTGGGAATAAAAAAGTCATTAAGGGCTGGCACAGACAATGAAATGAAACTTTCTCATCTTGTATTTAAGCTGAGCAGATGGTGAGGGAGCTGATGAGAGGCAAATTAATTTGCTTTTTCCAAAGGCTCCTGCGTGATGTTAACAAAAGCAGCTTTTTGTGCAGGCTCATGGCTCGGGATGCAGAGATTCACAGCCTTCCTCATCCTCACAGAGCTCTGCTCAAGGTCCTTTTCTGCTTTGGAAGCAGGGAAAGGAGGAGATTTTGGATTCCAGAGCTTGGGGGTAATCCCTGGCCAGCAGTTCAGGATGTGTCCTGACAAAGGAACTCAGGTTTAAGGGGTTCCTCTCCTTGCACGCACCAATTTCCCTTTTCTTTTGGCACTAAATTTGCTCCAAATCGTTTCCCTGAGCCAGGATTGCTGCCCTGGTGGTTGGGAGAGCGACTCTGCTGCAGCAAAAAGCAGATCCCAGGGGATGGATGGCGGGAGGGAGGTTCCCTCCCAGCCCTGCATTTCCTGATGAGGAGCCATAAACCTCCCAAAAAAACCCAAGCAGCTGGTAATTAGGTAATTAGCGGTCAGCAGAGGAGCTGGGGGCCGGCAGGAGCAAATCCTTGGGCTCTGGGAGAATCCTGCCTCGGGGCTGTGCCACGGATCCTGCTGGCTTCTCTTCCCAGCTTGTCACATCCCTTGGCAGGATGTCACCTCCTTGCCATTTCCATCATTTCCCCCCCCCTTTTTTTTTTTTTAAATGTTCTTTCTATCTTTTGCACGCCAGGCAGCCGTTCCCTCTGGCTTAGAGGAGAATCAGGCAACTGGTCCTGAAATTCCAGCCTGAGCAACCAGGTCATGACCATCCACATAAATAAAGCTCAAGGACCCAAGGCTCTTCCTAAAGTTTTTGGCTCCTTTTCCACCCTGAGACATGATGGGAGCCCCAAAACTGAGGCCAGAACGTGCTTTTCCTCCTGCTGTGTGCATGGATGAGGGAATAATTTGGGAAGGAACAGCCATGCCCTCCAAGTGGAGGGTGGGATGGTGCCAAATTTGGGTTCCCGAGGTTGGCACTTGGGATTAATGACATTCCATGGGTGTGGGGAGCACCCCCGTGGGCAGGCACATCTGGAAACCCTATCCCAAAAATTCCACACCCCCTCTAAAACCCACCTGAGCAGCAGCAGCCCCTGCCTGACATCTGCCCACAGACGTTTGGGAGGCCAGGAAACTTCCTGTGGGCCTTGGCTGCCTGACAGGAGTGACCTAAATTCCACCTTTTTTTAGGCTGGGTATTTTTGGGAGTTGTGTTTTGATAGCAGGTGGGAGCTTTGCCTGCCTCTCCCTGCCTGTGGGACAGGCAGGTTTTAGGGAACAGCTCAGAGGTGTGGGATTTCTGTATCTCTGGTTAAAAAATGTTATTTTACAGCTGTAAAACACAGTTTATTGCCACTTTTTTAGAAGCTGGAGGCACCCAGTTCCCCCTGGCAGCCTCTCCCCCCATTCCCATGGTTTCATCCCACATCCAACACATTTCCTCCAGGAGCCAGATCTACCCTGAGGAGCATCACAAGCACAAACCCACACATGATTCAGCAGGCTCCTTTGAGAGACATTTATTATGTAAATAATAACTCTTTTTTTATTATTTTTTTACATCTCCTTGACTCACAGACCACAGAAATGCCCCAAATCTTGGCACCTTTGGGCTCCCTGAGCAGAGCTGCAGCTCCCAAATGAGAGTCCACACTTGGAATTGCACAAACGCCACTGGGTGTGTTGGGTGCTGCTCGAATGGGAGCCACAAAAAAATTCCTAATGGCAGTGGTGGCCTTGGGATGTGGAGTTGGATGCTCCTCATCCCAGTGGGAACGATCCTGGAGTCCCAAAGAGCAAGAGGAATCCCAGAAAACAAAATAGTGGTGTTGAAGGATGCAGGATTGATGACCTGGATGGTTTTGCAGTTGGTTTTTTGCTTTTATTGATTTTTTGGGGGGGGATTTATTTTAAATAAATATTTGTTCCAATCAAGGAAAAGTCCAAACCCCACCAGCAGCACCACCCTGGATGTGGGTGAAGCTCATGGCTGTGACCATTCCCTGGTCAAGCTCTTTATTAATATTTTTGTTGGCTCTTGCAAAAATCACAGAGCAAAGGGAATTTCCAAATGGGTGCTGAGGAGGGGCTGCTCTGCTCCATCACAGTGTCAGGGAAATGCCAAAATTTGGATTTTTTAGTACCTTGGTGCCTCTCAGGGACCCACCAGTGCCTAAAATCTCAGGGATGTGGGACAGACAGACAGGAGCACACAGATCTGCCCCCAAAAAAGTGCATTTCTTTAGGCAACCAGCCTAAAAAGGGGGGGAATTTTTGAGGATACACTGCTGTCTTCCTCTCCTTCCCAATCCTCATGGATCTGGGGGCACAGATGGGTGCTTGCAGCCACCCAGCCCCATCTCCAGGAGCTGTAGCCCCAAAAAAACACACTCTGGGAAGCACACCAGCAGCAATCTCTGCTTCCCAACACCCTCCAACCACGAGGTCACAGCAAAACCCCCCAACCTTCACCTCCAGCAGGGCTGAGCCCTTCTCCAGGCGAGCCACAGCAGCACCCAGGGACTCACAACCCTTCCTGCCACGCTGCGAGAGGCCGGGTGACACCTGGATGGCTCGGGATGAGCCTGGACGAGGCAGGACCAGCAGCAGGACCAGCAGTAGGACCAGCAG
>VWZP01007855.1:350158-362834 GCA_013396995.1 Dicaeum eximium | reverse complement strand
CGGTCCCGGTATCGGTCTGACAGTCCCGGTACCGGTCTGGGAGACCCGGACACGGCCAGTCCTGGTGCGGGTCTGAGAGTCCCGGTACCGGTCTGGGAGCTCCGGACACGGTCGGTCCCGGTATCGGTCTGAGAATCCCGGTACTGGTCTAGGAGCTCCGGACACGGCCGGTCCCGGTTCAGTCCGAGAGCCCCGGTGCCCGGCCGGGAGTGCTGGGGCGGCCCCGGGATTGCTGGGACAGCCCCGGTCTGACCCAGCCCCGCTGCCCGACCGGGAGCGTCTCTCACGATCGTCCCGCTGTCGGTCCAGGAGCCCCGGTACCGGTCCAGGAGCCCGGTGCGGCTTTGGGAGCCCCTCTGAGGCGCGGGCAGTCTGTGCCAGACCGGGAGCGGCTCTCACGGCCAGCCCGGCACAGCTCCAGCAGTCCTGGTGCCGGTCCAGGAGTCTCGGTGCCGGCCTGGGATCGCTCTCACGGCAATTCCCGGTCCAGGTCCTGGAGTCCCTGTGTGGCTCCGGGGGCACGGAGTCACAGCCTGTCCCAGTGCCCATCCGGGAATGCCGGTGCCCATCCAGGAGCCCCTCCCAGGGTCAGAGATTCCCGGTGCTGCTCCAGCCTGGCCCGAGAGCCCCAAGGCACAGCCGGCCCTGGTGGTGGCTCCAGAACCCCAAACCTCTGAGCCCAGAGCCCCAGCTGAGCCCAGGCTGTGCAGAGGAATTCCCATGGCCCCAGAGGAACCCATGGAGAGCCCCCTGCCCCATGGCTGGCACCCTGCTATGTCCCCATTGTCCCCTTCTCCTAATGTCATCGGAGGTCCCCAAGGGGGTGCAGCCTGTGTGGTCATGACCTCAAAGCTCATCCAGTCCCATCCTCTGCCCTGGGCAGGGACACCTTCCACTATCCCAGTTTGCTCCAAGGCTCATCCAGCCTGGAGCACATCCAGGGATGGGAAATCCACGTGCTCGATCCCAGTGGCCTCAGATGCTCTCTCCATCCTCAGGACACCAGCCCTCACTCAAGCTGCCTTTATTTAAGTTGGTCCTTCCAGGTAACTTCCAGAATACCTCAAGGATAGAAAATATTTTCCCTCCTGTGGCCCTGAGGCTGTTCCAACAGCTGTAACAATTTATATTTTAATTTTAACTTTAATTTTTCATTTATTGCATACACCTGATCCCCCAAAGCTCAGTGGAACGCTGCAGCAGGGATGGCTCCAGCACGGCCACAGCAGGTTGCAGACACACGAGTGGCTTTGGCTGTTATTTTTAAAACCACGATTTTGTAACAGGAACTTCGTAAAGGAAATATGGGGCAGGAAAACTGCGGTTTGTGACAGCACCTCCATTTCTGAGAGGCCACTCCTAGTGCTGGCTTTGCTTTCTTCTCTCTCACACAGCTCAAAAGCCTCCTCAGCGTGCTGGGCAGGGCAAGCTGAGGGCGAGGTGGCAAAGCCACAGCTCCAGCTCTGTTGCCATGGTCAGATCAATGGGTGTGACAGTGGGACAGTGTTTTATCCATCCCAGACCACCTCAGAACAGATGGAAAACACATCCCAGGAGCTCTTTTAACTCAGCTTCCAGTCCTGACCAGCGGAACACCACAGCACAAAGCTGGTGGGAGCCATGCAGAGGGTTGGGTGAACCCTGGCACCTTCAGCCCTCCCTTGTGCCTCCCACAAATTCAGCTGAGGCTGAATCCTGTCCTGATCCACCCAGGCAGCTGCAGTCTGCCCATCCAGGGACCTTTTCCGAGCAGCAGGCACCCTGTAGGGTGCTCCAAGGCTTTTCCCAGCCTCCCACTCCTTTCTGGCACTCCTCAGGAAGGCGTTTTGGCTTCTTCTGGAGCTCATTTTCCTGGCAGCTAATGGAGCCTTAAATACCCTTCTGGGCCTTCAGGCTTCTCCACTGACGGTTGTCCCTGATGGGATTTTTCTGCAATAATAGGAAATTTGCTGGGCTTTTGTTTTTTCATTCCCCCTTCTGAGCTGGAAACCAGGAACAGGCTGCTTGGTACAATCTGTCCTGCCTTGGGAAGTGTTTGTTTTCTTCCCGTTGCTTCCATGTTTAGCTCCTGTCTTGCCTCTAGCGAGGGCCATATCAAATCCTAGAATTATTTCAGTTGGAAAAGTCCTATAAGACATTGAGTCCAGCACTGCCAAGGCCACCACTGAGCCGTGTCCCCAAGTGCCACATCCTTATGGTTTTTAAATCCCTCCAGGCATGGGGACTCCTCACTGCCTTGGGCAGCTGTGCCAATGAAGGAATTTTCCCCAATATCCCATTTAAACCTCCCCTGGCCCAGCCTGAGGCCGTTCCCTCTCCTCCTGTCCCTGTTCCCTGGGAGCAGAGCCCGACCCCCCCGGCTGTCCCCTCCTGGCAGGAGCTGTGCAGAGCCACAAGGTCCCCCCTGAGCCTCCTTTGCTCCAGGCTCAGCCCCTTCCCAGCTCCCTCAGCCTCTCCTGGGGCTCCAGACCCTTCCCAGCTCCCTTTCCTTCTCTGGACACACTCCAGCCCCTCATGCATCCTCTCAAGTTTTTTTGGCATTGCTTTCCCTAAAAGAAGATTTCC
This sequence comes from Dicaeum eximium, assembly GCA_013396995.1. Classification (NCBI taxonomy): domain Eukaryota; kingdom Metazoa; phylum Chordata; class Aves; order Passeriformes; family Dicaeidae; genus Dicaeum; species Dicaeum eximium. The sequence continues at coordinate 360,269 of VWZP01007855.1, read as the reverse complement.
CAGCTTGGCCCCATTGGAGAAAACACTCTGGGCTTGTAGGAAAGTTTCATGACCTTCACAGAGAGGACTCAGCCTCTGGAGTTTGCTGCCTGTGGTTGGGGAGGGTGTTGGGATCCTGCTCCATCCGTCCCTGGTGGATTTTAAAGGATGGCTCTGGCACCAGGGACATGGAGGAGTCCAGCCCTCCTGTTCATGGTGAGTGAATTTCATCCCTTTTTAACCAAATCCCCATCCTGACTTAATCCAGACAACATTTCTCTTCCAAAGCCTTCCCATCCTTCATCTCGTGTTCCAGTGCTTCCAGCAGCCTCACTCCCCATCCTGAGCAGCTTTCCTGATCCAGGTTTTGCTGCCTTGGCTTGTTATGCTGTACCAGCACCTGGTGCACGGGTTAAAAACCCAAGGAAGGAGCTCCTGGGCTGGCTGGGGCTCCTGGCAGGGCTGGCCCCGCTGCCTGCCCAGGCACGAACCTCCCTGCCTGCAGAACAGCTGAGAAACGCAGGCAGGCAATTAAAAAAAAATATTGGGCTCTTTGCAAGAACGAAACAATTTGTCGGGAAATGAGCTTGAGCAAAGTTGTGCCTGGATTTTGTGAGCTGAAAAAAAAAACCAAAAATACACCCCGAGAGTGATTTATGTTCAGGAAAGGAGCGGGATGCGGGCAGAGGCGATGCTGGTGGCAGCAGTGACAGCGTGGGACAGGGCAGCAGTGCTGGAGGGTGACAGGGACATTAAACAGCCCCCAGAGGAGCATCGCTGGCGTGGAGCTGCAGCCAGGGCTGAGCTGCGTCCCTTCATCGCCTCCGTGAAGCGCCAGGTCCGTCCCCTCGGGAGCGGCTGGCACAGGAGCGCTCCGGCACCGAGGGGTCCCCCGGGAATGACCGAGCAGAGCAGGAGCCTGGGGGGAGGATGCGATCAGGGGGGCTCCACAGCAGCTGTCCCCTCCAAAAAAACCCTGGGCTTTTTTTGGTTCCTATTTAGCGACATTTCCAACCGAGCCGCGCGCCGTCGGGATTTTTCATTTCAATTCTTATTTAATTAATATTTTCTTTTCCTTTTATTTCCATCGTTCCTGCACTCAGTAAGGAGGGGATCTAAGCTTTGACATAACCCCTGAAGGCCCAAACTGTTGAAAAATGGGGTGCTCGAAGGACCAGCTTGGGGTGGAGAACATCGGTGGCCTCCTGGCTCCTCCTGGCTGGGGACGTGCTGCCATCTCTGGCGAGGACGGTGACACGGCAGCCCCGGCCCCGGGAGCAGCCGGGAGCAGCCGGGAGCGAGGATTTATCCGCCTGGAGCCCGCCCTGGCTGCAGCCCCGAGTCCAAACATCGCTGGCTGCAGCCGCCGCTCCGCTCGCCCGGAGGCAGCAGCGGCTGCCTGGAGACTCCGAGTCTGTTCCCACAGCAGTAGGACACCAGGAAGGGCAAATCCCGATTAAAAGTGCTGCCCGAGCCAGAGGAGGGTGTCAAAGTCACTGGGAAATGTGTGGTCCCAGCCAGGGAGAGGGGATGCTGCGGGGATGGGGGAGTCACTCGTGGCTCCGTGGTTCATTTCCTGAGATGATAAAATCACGATGGGTCAGTGATGTGGAGTTTGCATCGTCTTGGGGCTCAGGTGGGGTCTGGTTTTGCACCTTAATAAAGAGCCTGGTTTGGTTTGTGTCGGTTTAATGACTGATTCCCATGGATCATGGTTACCCTGGGATCTAAACACACATCAGGGGGCAGGGACCTTCCCTGGGCCAGGGATCTCTCCTGGGGCAGGGATCTCTCCTGGAGCAGGGACTTTTCCTGGGGCAGGGACCTTTCCTGGGCCAGGGATCTCTCCTGGGGCAGGGACCTTTCCTGGGCCAGGAATCTCTCCTGGGGCAGGGCCCTTTCCTGGGCCAGGGCCTTTTCCTGGGGCAGGAATCTCTCCTGGGGCAGGGACTTTTCCCGGGGCAAGGCCTCTCCAGGAGTGAATCCCCACAGGCACCACGGGCAGATGCTGCCCTGCACACCAGAGCACCCCCAGCTCACGTTAGATCCATGAACCTGGAAATCTTATCCCACCTCAGTGACCATTCCATGGCTGAACACTCCCAGTCTGCCCTGAGTGGAGCACAGATCTCTTTGGGGGAGGAGATCCCAGTTTAGGAGGGACAAACCCAAAGTTTTCCAGGGCCGTTATCTCACCCGGCTGCGGTGGAACAGATCCTGGGAAAGCCACGGGGCAGGCTCGGAGCTGTTGACTCTGCAGCCCCACGTGAGCCATCTCCAAGTCAATACCACGCCAGTAACATGAAACCAATCCATGAACCAACTCCCATTTCCTTCTTTCTCCTCAGAAAACCCCGAGGACAGGCACCGAGCTGGCAGCTCACGGGTGCCCCCAAAACATCCCCCTCACACAGCTCTGCCCTTTTCTCCAGCTGGGAGAAAGAGGCAGAGCCAAGCCCAGCAGGTCACCTCCAAAAAGCTCCAAGATATTGTTCCTTCAAAACCAGAATCTGTTTGACACCAAGAGTAAACATCACGTGAGAGCAGGCAGGAACACGGCTACACCTTGCGAGGCTTAGCTAAACAGAGGAGAGAAATACTCTCTGTCTCCTCCAAGGGCACTAAACAGTTGGTCATCGTCATTTTTTTTTGGCCTAAATGGTCGCTTGAGGCAAAAATAAAATCCAGTTAATACCTGTGGTCGAGAGGAAATGGATCTCCCATTAAAACCATGGCTCTCCTGCACGCTCGGCCTGAGAGCTGGTGCACACCAGGCTCTGTGTTCTCTCAATTACTGCTCTCATTAGGGCTCAGGACAGTCATAAATACTGAATTTCGATAATTGCAGAGCAGGTACGCCCGGGGAACACAAATGCAGCATCGGTGCTCGGAGATTTCCAGAGAAGAGCGAGATAAGGGCGGATAAACCACAGCCCTGCCCCGGGAACAGGGAAGATCCTGGGCAGGGATGGAGAGTGTGCCAGGGAGGGATTCCACCTGCATCCAGCTCTTCCCAGCACCAGGAACTGCTGCTCAAATTTCTGAGTCCCTCCTGCCCCTCACCCAGTTTGGGGACACCCCAAACCAGCTCAGGCTGAACCCCCTGGGCGTGGAACGGGATCATGCACTGGCCGAGGCGATGGAACGCTGAGCCACCTTTATTCCAAGGGGACACACCCACACTCCTCCTCCCTGCTGTCCCCACTGCCCTGAGCCACGCTCCAAACCCCTTCTGCCTTCCTGGAGCCGGGCTCTCCCCAACCCCTCCACAAAGCGCCGCTGCTCGGAACATTCCCGAATGCCCGGAACATTCCCGAATCCCCCGGAGCCTCGCCCCGGCTCCCCTCGGGGACAAAACACAGCCTGGGGAGGGGACAGAAAAACCCTTCACGGCGTCCCTCGCAGCGAGCTGGACGCTGTCCCCGCCCGCCACCGCCCTGCGCCGCCTGGGGATGCTCCAGGGCAGGGATGCGGGGCCGAAGGCTCGCTCCTCATCCTCGCCGGCAGCCGCGGCGCTCAGGGGATGCCGAGCCGCGGGGGATCTGTCCTGCGCCAGCCCGGGGGGCTGAAGCCGCCCTCGGCCGGGGGGCCGGAGCCTTTCAGCGAGGCCCTGCGGGAGCCGAGCCCCCGGCACAGGCGGCGCACGAAGGAGCGGAACACGGAGGTGCGGAAGATGATGAACACCCAGGGGTCCACGATGGAGTTGACGGAGAGGAAGCGCAGCGCGCTCAGGTCGGCGTTCTCGTTGAAATCGGCGGCAAAAGCTCCCATGTACGCCCGGATCTGGAGAAAAAATCCAGGGAAAATTAGGGAAGGTCAAGGAAATAGGGGGGAATTAGGGGAAATTGCTACGGTGGCGGTAAAAATGTTCCCAGGGCAGCAAAAGGAGTTTGAAGCCCTCGGTATCCTCGGATGTGCTGTGGGTTGTGGATCCAGCTGGGTCGTGGCTCAGGGGTGGCACAGCCACAGGACAAGGATGATAGAGCTGGAAATGTGGTCCCAGTGACCAGGATGTTTTCATGGATGAAGGAATCATCCAACCTCGGCAGGTGCTGCTCTGTCCCCAAGGCTGGGGCACCCCACTCGTGCCGCCCCCCTTGCCACGGAAATTGGACCTGGCATCCATTGGATAACTCAGCAGGGATTAATCCCGGGCTGGTGACAAATCCAGGAGGAGCCCAGCTGTGCCAGGGCTGCGGATACCTCATGGTGAGGCTCCAGAGGTGGCACAGGTGGCAGGAAGAGGATGTGAGGATTGTCACCAGAGGCAGTGGCAGCACCCACGCACCGCCCCCCCCCCACCCTGTGGCACCGGCTCTGCCTGCAGAGGGTGATGGGAAGCTGGAAATGCAGGATCCGGACTGGGAATGGGGGAGAAAGAGGCAGCAAGGGCTCTGTCCTGTCCTGCCGGGGCTCTCCCATCCCTGGGGAGGACATGAGAGGATTTCAGGGCAGAATTCAGTGGGGTCCAAAGGGAGCTGGATCTGCCCAGGAGCTTTGGGACACGGGGCTGGGAATGGGGGTTGTTGAAGGGTCTGGGAGGGGGGGGAATGGGGGGTTTTGAAAGGTTGATAAGAGTGGGAATGGGTAATTGAAGGGTTAAGAAGGGTGGGAATGGGGGGTTTTGAAGGGTNGGAATGGGGGGGTTGATAAGGGTTGATAAGGATGGGGATGGGGGGGTTATCAAGGTGCAATGAATTGACACCCCCCTCCCAAAGCTTAAAGCCCTCGGGGGCAACCTCAGAGGAACAGAGGGGTGGGGATGGGGTGGGAGTGATTCCCGTGGAGTTAAAAAAAAAGCAGCAAACTGATCTCTGGGATGGGGAGAGGAACACTCAGATGGGACTAAAATAATTACCTGACCCCTCCAACACCTCTGGGACACAGTGGCTGTGACTGGGGGTTGTTTTAGAGGGTTAAAACAATGAACTGACCCCGGGGATGTGGGGCTGGGGTTGGGTATTCCAGGGAGGGGGCAGTGGAATGGCCCTTCCCGGGATAGAGTGGGGTGGAGGGGCAAATATTCCAAGGAAGTTTGAGCAATAAATCAACCCCCAGGACAGGGTGGTGGGGTTGTTGTGGTTATTCCAGGAGGATTAAACAATTAATTCACTTCCCCCACCCCAGGATGGGTGTTGGATGTTATTCCATGGGGGTTAAAGCAACACTCAGATCCCTGGAGCAGGGTGGGTGACACTCAAAGGGGGGGAAAAAAAGTAATTATCTGACCCTTTCAGTGCCTCTGGTACAGAGTGGTGCAGGGGGGGTTATTCCATGAGGGTTAAAGGATAACCTTTAATATAAATTAAATTTTATTTATTATACATTATTTGTTATTAAATAAATTTAATTTCTTTAATAAATTTAAATAAATTGAGGACTGGGGATGTGGTGCTTGTATTGAGGGTGGGCAACCTCTCAGAATGGGACAGTGGAGCCGGGGGGGATTTATTGCAAGGGGATTAAAGCAATAACCCGACCCTCAGAGGGGATCTCAGGGGGTGGCAGGCGTGGGTTACTCACAGGGGACCAAAGCAATGAACCCCCGAGCACCTCCAGGAGCGGGTGGTGGTCCCAGAGCTTATTCCAAGGGGCAAAAAAATCCCCTGAGCCCCTGGGAGTGGGTGGTGGTGATGGGGGGGGTTATTCCAAGGAGTTTTAGGCAGTGACCTGGTCCCTGTGGGCAGAGGGGGGAGGATTAGAAGGAGGCAAAGTCTCGGCCCCTGGGAGCTGGTGGTGGTGTCAGGGTTTATCCCAAAATCAGTGCTCTGACCTCTCCAGGACGGAGTGGTGCTGGTGGGGGTGATATTCCAGGGTGCCCAACAGCGGCCTGACCCCCCCGGACAGGGTGGGGGGCGATTCCAAAAGGGCCAAATCATCGATCCAACCTCCCTGCGAGGAGATGGTGCTAAGAAAGGATATTTTTCCAAACGGATTAATGCAACCACACACCCCTGGGGATGGGGTGATGAGCATTTGAGGGGGGCCAAAGGAAGGAGCCACACTCCCAGGAGCAGGGGCTGGTGGGGGGGATATTCCAGGGTGCCCAACAACGGCCTGACCCCCCTGGACGCGGTGGGAGACAATTCCAAAGGGGCCAAATCATCAATCCAACCTCCCTGCGAGAGGATGGCGCTGAGGAAAGGACATTTTCCGACGGATTTCACCCAATGACCGACCCCCGGCGAGGCACCAAAACACCCACCCCCACTCCCAGGGGCAGGAAGATTTTCCCGGAGCCGGCAGCAGCGGGATTACTCACGATGAGCGGCAGCGAGCAGACGGTGAAGAGGACGGTCATGAGCCCCAGCAGGACGAGGTGATCGAGCTCCTCCATGCGCGGGGCAGCGGCCGGGGGTGCCCCGCGGCGGGGCTGCCTGCGGGCCATGCCGTACAGGTGCCGCATGCTGCTCACGTTACACGCCACGATGGCCAGCACCAGCAAGCCCATCAGGCTGGCGTAGAGCACGGGGAAGCCCAGCTGGCTCGGACCACCGCCGGCCATGCGGATGAAGCACCACGTGCCCGGGCAGTACTGCATGGTGGCCCCGAAGCCCAGCAGCGGCAGCGCGCAGAACAGCGCGCACAGCCCCGCGGCCGCCGGCCCCAGCGCCGCGCCCAGCCGGCGGGTCAGGTGCCGCCGGTAGAAGTAGGGATGTCCCAGGGAAAGCCAGCACTCCAGAGCCATGGCTAGCAGCAGCAAGGTGGGGGCCAGCCCGAAGAAAGCCATGAGGAAGGCGAAGAGCTGGCAGAGCACCCCCGGCTGGTCCTCGCCGCGGCTCCCCGGTCCCAGCTCGCTGAGGCTGCGGTTGTAGGCGTAGGCTGCCAGCACCATGGGGCTGATCAGGCACTTGCCCAGCAGGTCGGTGATGGCCAGCCCGGTGACCAGCACGTAGAACGCCGACACCCGCGGAGGGCGGCCACCGGGCGACCGGGAACGCCGGCGGTGCTGGCCCAGCAGCAGCAGAGCCAGCACGTTCCCCAAAAGGCCGGCGGCGAAGAGAACCGAGCTGGGCACGGCCGACTGGCCGCTCTCGATGTGGCGGCTGCTGCGGCAGCGGTAACCCCCGGGCTCCATCGGGATGGGCTGCGGGGAATGCCCCGCTCCGCCTCGGCACGGCGAGAAACGGCCCCGGGATGGGATAAACCCCGCAGCGCCGGGATGCGGCGGGATGGGATGGGATGGATGGATCACACCGGGATGCGATGGGATGGATGGATGTCCCGCACCGGGATGCGATGGGATGGATGGATGTCCCGCACCAGGATGCCGTGGGATGGATGGATGGATCACACCGGGATGCGATGGGATGGATGGATGTCCCGCACCGGGATGCGATGGGATGGATGGATGTCCCGCACCAGGATGCCGTGGGATGGATGGATGGATCACACCGGGATGCGATGGGATGGATGGATGTCCCGCACCGGGATGCGATGGGATGGATGGATGTCCCGCACCAGGATGCCGTGGGATGGATGGATGGATCACACCGGGATGCGATGGGATGGATGGATGTCCCGCACCGGGATGCGATGGGATGGATNTACGGGGGAGGGGACACTGAGCCCTCGGAGGGGTGACAGGGCCGAGGGTGGGGCTGAGCCCCCGGGGTGACACAGAAGGGGCTGGGGCCGATTCCCTGCGGGTGTCGCGGGACAGAAGCAAACTCGATGCAGAGGAAAGTGTCCCTGCCCGCGGCAGGAGGGTGGGAAAGGGATGAGTTTCAGATCCCTTCCAACCCAAACAATGCTGGGATTCTGTGATATGGTTCAACCCGAGCAGGTGCCACATCTACCTGCAGGTGACCCCCCAAACCTTGGCAGTGCTCCTCTGTCCCATCAGCAAACTTTTCTTCCAGGAAAAGCAGTTCCGACCGCAGCAACACGGCTGCAAAACACACACAGCGGCTTGCAGGACGCATGTGATGATGAATAAGCACGAAACCGTGCCTGTCTGCCTTCAGACCACTTTTTGCCGCTCTGGATGAGTGTACACGAAGCACAGGGAAGTACCGAGATGACAGCAGGGGTGGGAAAGGAGGTTTGAGGGGCCAGCCATCAGCACGGCAGGTTTTAGTCACGGGCTGTCGTTGTTCTAGCTGGTGATTGCTCCGGCAGTGAGGGCAGGGACTGTTTGTGGCTGTGCAAGTGAAAGTCCCGGTCTGGAAGAAATCAAGATCAAACTCGTGGCAGCTCAGCTCTCACCCGCGGTTGGTGTTGAGGTGCTGCCCTCATTAGGGCTGAGCGGGAACCCAGAGGCCGCTTTCTGCTCGGGGGAGAGGAAATTCAGCCTGCCCTGAGAAGTAATCTGAATTCTATCCTCCAAAGTAGCTCCTGGAAAACTCCCCGTGCCAGGCACTGCTGTCAGCTCCCTCGGGAATCCCGGTAGCAGGGAATAGGGGGAAGGAAGATGTGCTGGGATCCCTCAGCTTTTCCCCAGGATGAAGATGGGGAAGGAGAGCCCAGCACCTCTGGAGAGCTGATTTAGCGGGAGCACAATGTCCTGATCCCTGGAGTCATTGGTGCCAGCCCTGGCCAGGGAAAGCCCTGGCACAGGTGCCCAGAGAAGCTGTGGCTGTCCCTGGATCCCTGGAAGTGTCCAAGGCCAGGTTGGACAGGGCTTGGAGCAGCCTGGGACGGTGGAAGTGTCCCTGCCGTGGTGGGGGTTTGAGATCTCATCCAGCCCAAACCATTCTGGGATTCTGTGACGATCCCAGGGATGGGATCAGCGCTGGCTGAGCTGTGACCCTGCACACTCCCACATCTGCTCTGATGAGGAACAGGCTGAAGTTCTGGGCTGCTCCCCCACCACGGGAAAGTCCCTTCACAGCCACCAGAAGACCAAATTCAGAGGCGATTCAGCACTTGGCAAGAGGAGGAGGAAGAGCTGTGACAAAACCCTCTGGAGTTGGGTTTTTTTTGCTGCCCCCGGTTGCACCAGCTGTGCCTGGAAACCCCGAAGGCCCAGGGGCTGCTGACCTTGTCCTGCTCGATGGGGAAAGCCTGGGGTGGAGAAGGGACTTTTTGGGACCATCAGGCCGTGCCTCTGATGCTCTGGGAGCTGTGGGAGCTGAGGCACCCACCCAGCCCAGCCGTGCTGGGGGTGTCAGAGCAGGTGGGCAGGGCATTCCTGCCTGGATTCCAGGTCTGGATTCCTTCCCCTGCTGCTGGAGGTTCTGGTGCTGAGGATGGCCCAACCTTCTCTGTGGAGAGGGCTGGATCCCTCAGGCCAGGCTCAGGGATTGGTGTCCAGCCAGGAATGGAACCACGGACTCACCTCCCTCCTCCATCCCCGCTGGGGGCAGCCAGGTTGCATCAAATCCCCATTTAGCTCCTCTTTGGGTTCGTTTGCATAAATTACAGCTATTAGGGGAGGGGAAAATGATTTGGAGAAAGTCTCATCAGCACGGATGACGAATCTCTGCCGTTCCACGCTTCCGACGTGACCCTCTCCTGGCTGCTCACATTCCTGCTGGAGAGGAGGGGAGGAAAAAAAGAAAAAAAACGGAATAAAAACAACCCAAAGCGGAAGAAAAACCAACCACAAAACCCAGAGACAAATGAGGAGCTGGAAAAACTTGAAGCATCCACAAGGAATTTTAGGGTTTGCTCTTTTTTTTTTTTTTGTTGTTGTCTTTGTTTTTATCTCAAAAATTCTGTTGACTCCCTACATCTTCTCCTTGCCAGATTCTGCTGCTGTGCCAAGTTTTTTCCAAGCTAAGCAGGATTTCAGCCGTTCATTCTCTCGGCGGAATTTGGGGATTCTCGGCTCCCTGGAGGGGGCAGGTGGCGCTCCCGGGGCCAAAAGGAGGCGCTGAGAGCTTGGGGAGCACCCAGGGATCGGAGCACGAAGATGGGGAACCCTCGCTTTGGGGGTACCCAGGGATTTTTCATTTTTCATCCCTTAGAACAGTGGTTTTTTTGTGGTTTTTGTTTGTTTTTTCCCCTTTGTTTTGGTTTGGTTTTTTTAAATTTTTTTTGTCTTCTTTTGGGTTTTTAGGGGTTTTTTTCCTGGGTTTTTTGGATTGTTTTTTCCCCTTGTTTTTGTTTTTCTTTTGTTTTGGTTTTTAAATTTTTTTTTCTGGTCTTCTTTTGGGGTTTTGGGGGCTTTTTTTCTGGTTTTTTTTTT
>VWZP01007855.1:320170-340385 GCA_013396995.1 Dicaeum eximium | reverse complement strand
TCTTACTCCCTGCCCCGCTTCCTCCTCTCCATCTTCACTCCGTCCATCTCTCCACCCTCTGTCCCTCCCTCCTTCCAGCCCTGTCTCTCTCCATATTCCCACTCTGCTTCCCTCCATCCCTCTGTCCCACATCCCTCCTTCCCTCTGGCTTTTCACCCCTCCATCTTTCCATCCTTCTCCCACTCACCGCCTTCCTCCCCTGCCTTTACACCCCTTCCTCCTCCTCCTCCTGCCCGCCCCTGCACCTCCATGTGCACCTTCACTGTCTCACCGCACGTGTTTTATCCATCCATCCATCCATCCATCCATCCATCCATCCGTCCGTCCGTCCGTCCGTCCGTCCGTCCGTCCATCCATCCGTCCGTCCATCATTTCCCCCTTCCCGCGGTCTCCTGCCCGGTGTCTCCAGCTGCAGAGGAACAAGAGAGCTTTCTCCTCCCAGCAGCTGTTCCCCCACCAGCAGCGGCTGCAGCTGGGACGGCCCCCGAGCTGCGGCTCCCTGGGGGATGGAGAAGGCCGAGGTCTTTGTTTTCTGCCCGGCCGGGTGGGGCCACGCGGCCTCAGGGCTCTCACTGCACCGAGGAGGGGGGGACAGGGCAAGGGGACCGGCGGTGGTGGCACCTCTGCAGCTCCTGAGCAACCCGCACCGCTCTCCCTGCAGGTGGGGACCAACGGGGTCATCTCCACCCAGGATTTCCCCAGGGAGACCCAGTACGTGGATGACGATTTCCCCACAGACTTCCCCGTCATCGCCCCCTTCCTGGCCGACCTCGACACCTCCGGGGACAGAGGGAACATCTACTACCGGCAGGATGCCTCCCGGGATGTGCTGGACCAGGCTGTGGGATACATCCAGGCCGGCTTTCCCCGCTCTGCCGGCGCCTTCGTGCCCACCAATGCCTTCATTGCCACCTGGGAGGACGTGGGCGCCTACCAGGAGCTCTCCCAGGACACTGAGCCCTCCACGAAGGTGAGGTCAAGGAGCTGAGCTTGGATGTCCATCCTACGTGTCAGGGGAGGATGAGTTTTTCTTGTGTGGTACCCAAAATGCTGAGTTTTTTCTTTCTGAGCAGCTGGATGGTGGCTCCATCCTCCCACCCATCCTTGGGTGAGCACCAGGAGGAACACGGAGCTTTCCCCCTCTGCTCAGAGCTGTGGCACTGGGGGGGTTGTTGGCCACAAGAGGTTTGGAGGTTGCCTTCATGGCTGGAGGTGCTTGAACAAGGACATGGAGTGACAGGACAAGGGAGAATGGCTTCGCATTGCTTGGATCAGGTGTTAGGAAGAAATTCCTGGCTGGGAGGGTGGGCAGGCCCTGGCACAGGGTGCCCAGAGAAGCTGTGGCTGTCCCTGGATCCCTGGCAGTGCCCAAGCCCAGGTTGGACAGGGCTTGGAGCACCCTGGGACAGTGGGAGGTGTCCCTGCCATGGCAGGGGGTGGAATGAGCTGAGTTTTAAGATCCCCTCAACCCAAACCATCCTGTGATTTTGATTCTTTTCAGACAAAGCTTTCCAGTTTTGGTGGCTCTGGCTTTGCAGGGCAGAGGGTGGCTGGGGGCAGCTGGGGGAGGCCCTGTTTAGGTCACCATTGTGCTCCTGACCTTTGCTGGTGGGTCGGGGCTGGTCCTTCCATCTGCCCCGTGCCGATTTCACTGCTGGCGAGCAGCAGCTCTGGAATTTCCACCGTGGGTGATTTGTGCCTGGAGAAGGAGCACATAGGTGGTCTGCCAGCTCAGGGGGTGACCTGTGCTCTCCACCCACGGGGCTGATAAGGCTCCTGCATGGGTGGACCTCCAGAGCTGCCTGTCCCTGAAAACACCGGGTCATGAGCTGTCACATCAGGCTGACGGCGCTGAGGAGGTAACAGTGACACTCCACGAGCTGAGCAGGATGAGCTGCAGGAGCAAAACTCTGGTGATGGATACCCAGAGCTGGCTGATGGGTGGTGGGCTCTCACCCAAAGCCCAGCAGCAGCCACCAGGTCCCCAGGGGCCACCAGGAGCCATCCCCCCGCTCCAGGGCCCTTGGGCAGCGCGTTGGCGAGAGGGAAGCCAAGCAAGGCAAGAAGCTGAGGTTTGGAAGGAGACAAGGCACATTTTTTCCTCTCATTTAAAAGCTGGGAAAACAGCTGAAGAGATGCCATCAGGGGCCTCACAGTGACCTCGCAGCCATCGAAAGCGCAGCCTCCTCTTCTTTTCTCTTCCCTGTTGTGTTTTTTTTTTCCCCTCTGAGAAGTTTGGATCAGGCTTTAAAACGAAACCGGTCTTGTTTGGAAATGAGGAGCTCCAGGGAAAGCTCCTGAAATGCAGCTCGTGCCTGTGCTTTGCTAAGCTCCCCCTTTTGCCAAAACTGCTCAAATCTCCCCAAACACCACTTCTTTTTTTTTTTTTTTTTTTTTTTTTTTTTCTTTTTTTTTTTTTCCCTGACCAAATGTGGTGTTTATGGAAACGCTGCCCTCCTGCTGCTCAGAACCACGATTGACTCCAAAGCCTTTCCCCCTGCCCTGGAAAGTCACAGCTCATCTTTTTTGAGCCCCAAACGTAGAAAACTGGGTTAAGATGGGGAGCAGAGGATCCCCAGACCCCCTTTTTGGGGGTCCTGCCTGGGTGGGAGGTCTGTCAGTGCCGTGTCCCCTCCAACTCCTTGGGCCATGCTCCTGGTCCCTGCAGTGACATTTTCCCAGGCTGCAGAACAGGACAAGGCTGAGCTGCTTCTGTAGGAGCAAAACTTGCCCTTTTGGGCTGGAATTTGCCCTTTGCAGCTCTTTGCTGGGGGCTTCCCCCCTCCTTCCCTTCATCCCATGTGTGCCAGCACATCGATGTCACCCAGCATGTCCCCCCTGGCCACCCACCCCAAGGCAGAGCGAGTCCTGCAGCTGCTGCTGTGATTTGGCTGCGTGGGGGGAGGAATCCAGCCCCGGGGGGAGGGGGGGGGTTANNCGGGGGGAGGGGGGGGGTTATTCCACCCCCCCCTCCAGCTTTTTGGCCGCCTTTTCGGGGTCTCTGAATGCCCGAGTGTGTGACAGGCACAACAAGGCTCTTTATATCCCGCGGGGCCGCCAGGAAACCCAGCGATGCTCCGGGGGGCCCTGCGCCCCAAAATCAGAGCTGGTGCTGCGGGGGTGGAGTGAGGGGATCCCGCAGCCTCCCTCCCGCTGCTCCGGGGGTGAAACCGGGAGTTTGATCATTTTTCCTTCTCTCGGGCGCCGTTCCCTGCGTGCTCCTTCCAGCAGCTCGGTGGGAAGGGCTGGTGCTCCCCGCTCGGAGCTGTGCGGGGCCGGTTCGGGGCGTGTGTGATTCTGTGGTTCTGTGATTCTGGGATTCCAGGATTCTGTGATTCTGTGGTTCTGTGATTCTGTGGTTCTGTGATTCCGTGGTTCCGTGGTTCCGTGGTTCTGTGGTTCTGTGATTCTGGGATTCTGTGGTTCTGTGATTCTGGGATTCTGTGGTTCTGGGATTCTGTGGTTCCGTGATTCTGTGGTTCTGGGATTCTGTGGTTCTGTGATTCTGTGTTTCCGTGATTCTGTGGTTCTGTGGTTCTGGGATTCTGGGATTCTGTATTTCCGTGATTCTGTGATTCTGTGATTCCATGATTCTGTGATTCTGTGGTTCTGGGATTCTGTGGTTCTGTGGTTCTGGGATTCTGTGATTCTGTGGTTTTCTGTGATTCTGTGATTCTGTGATTCCGTGATTCTGTGGTTCTGTGATTCTGTGTTTCCGTGATTCTGTGGTTCTGTGGTTCTGGGATTCTGGGATTCTGTATTTCCGTGATTCTGGGATTCTGTGATTCCATGATTCTGTGATTCTGTGGTTCTGGGATTCTGTGGTTCTGTGGTTCTGGGATTCTGGGATTCTGGGATTCTGTGGTTTTCTGTGATTCTGTGATTCTGTGTTTCCGTGATTCTGTGGTTCTGTGATCCTGTGGTTCTGTGGTTCTGGGATTCTGTGATTCCGTGTGCGCTGCCGGGTGCTCTGCAGGGCTGTGCCGGCTCCGGAGCCCCCCTGGCCCTGCCCTGTGGCCGCGGTGCCGCTGCCTGGCACAGCCCCAAGGCTCGCTGGGGCCAGCCTGCCTATAGCGGGATGTATGGGAAGCTGGGAGCACGGGAATGTTTTTTCCGGAGGAAACCGAGCTAAAATTGTTCTCAGGGACAAGCGGGGGGTGTGGGGTTTCCTCTGGTGCTGATGGGATGGAGCAGGGGGGCGTCAGTGGGAGGACAGGAGTGAGGGGCTCCAGTTACATGGCCAGGGATGCTCCTGGAACGCCCAAGGGGCTGAGGGAGTGGCCTGGCTGTGCCATGGGCTCCTTGGAGGATGCTGAGCATCTTCCCAGGATGTGGCACTTGGGGTTTGGCTGGGCATGAGCGGCCCCAGTTCCTGCCCTTCCCCAGGAGGTCTCTGCAGGCTGATCATGGAATGGGGGGGAAGGGACCTTAAAGCTCACCCAGTGCCACCCCTGCCATGGCAGGGACACCTTCCACTATCCCAGGTTGATCCAAGCCCTGTCCAACCTGGTCTTAGACATTTCCAGGGATCCAGGGGCAGCCACAGCTTCTCTGGGCACCTGTGCCAGGGCCTGCCCATCCTCACAGGGAGAAATTCCCAATTCCCAATATCCCATCCATCCCTGCCCTCTGGCAGTGGGAGCCATTCCCTGTGTCCTGTCCCTCCATCCCTTGTCCCCAGTCCCTCTCCAGCTCTCCTGGAGCCCCTTCAGGCCCTGCAAGGGGCTCTGAGCTCTGCCTGGAGCCTTCTCCAGGTGAGCACCCCCAGCTCTCCCAGCCTGGCTCCATGGAGGTGCTCTCTCTTGGAGGGCCCTTTTGGGGTGCTGCATGCCCTGTGGTGTGTGTGGGGCTGCCTCTCACATCCCTGCTCCCCTTCCTTCACTCCTCTGCTGTGCTCCTGCCCCTCCATGCCATCCATCCGTCCTGTTCTCCCTTTGGCAGCTCAACACCTTCCAGGCAGTCATAGCCTACAACGATGAGGACACCTACACCATCTTCCTCTACCCCAGCGGCGGCCTCCAGTTCCTGGGCACACGACCCAAGGAATCCTACAACGTCCAGCTGGAGCTGCCAGCCAGGGTGGGCTTCAGCTGGGGGGACGGCGACGACCCCAAGAGGGACGGGCTCTTCCACAGCCTGGCCAGCAGTGAGCAGGCTCTGAGGAACCTGGAGAGGTGAGCAGAACCTGGGGGGGTGGGCAGGGGGAGCAGGGTCACCCTCTCCCAGCCCTGGAGACTCAGAGAGCCTAGAAAAATTTGGGAATGCACTGGGCTGCATCAGGGGCTCAGCTCCACGTGCACAGGAGCTGTACTGGGGTCCTGGAGGGGTGGTGGCACCTTTGGGGTGTCATTGATGGTAAAGGGGACAGAGAGAAGGTGACAACAGACACCATGATTCAGAAGGCAGAAAAAAGGCATTTATTAATAGAAATTCACACTTCTTATAGAGATGATCGTGGGCCTAAGACCTGACTGGTCTTTAGGAAACTCCTCTCAGAGTATTGGTTAACTGGAACAGCCCCTTGTAAATATTTTCCACAAACACCAGGTGCAGAGATTGAGATAATAATTGTTGTAATTCTTTGAGCTTTCCCACAGGATGAGCCTGTGAGAATATCTTTCTCTCTTTGACTGAGACTGTGAAAATACCACACTGGGGTGACTTTTCCAGCATGGCTGTGACAATGTTCGTGTGTGCTGCGTCCACAGGGAGAGCAACACAGGAATCCCTGGCGTGTGGGTTTTCCACGTGGGCAGCACGGAGCACGTGGAGCCGGGGGGGGGTGAGGGAGCTGCTCCTGCTGTGCCTCAGAGCCCCCCTGAGCACCCCAACCCTGGCACCGCCGGCTACACCCACCCGCTCCCCAGCCACACATCCATGGCCCAGCGTCCCAGCCACGGATCCCACGCCCCGGTGCTCCTGGGCTTTGTCCCCGGGAGGAGGGACACCCAGGAGCGGAGCCGCTGGCTGCAGCCCGGAGGGGACGGTGGCACCCGGCAGAGCCACTCTGCCAACCCCTCCTCCTACAGCTCGGGCCAGCACGGCGTCGGCGTGGAGGAGGACGTGCATTTCAACCCCGATGGTGAGCGGGGACAATGACCCAACGGGGACAGTGACCGAGTGGGGGTGGCTCCCTAAGAAAGGCTGGAAGTTCACCCCATCCCACGCGGCCGTGCTGGAGGAGCTGCTCCTGCAGAGCTGCTGCCCTTGCAGCTCCTCCTCTCAGCCCCGTCCCGCTGCCAGGGGCTGCTGGAGCCGCACAGCCCTGCCCGCTGGGCTTGCCCCGGGAAAAGGTGGGAGGCTTGGGGTGCAGGATGGGGTTGGGAGGCTCAGGGGACAGCTCCCAGCACGAGGTCAGAATTGGCCTTGCCACCTCTCCGCCACCGAGCCAGCTGTGGAGACGCCGTGGCACGTGCCCCGGGGAGCAGAGCCCGGTCCCCAGCCAACTGTCTCCCAAAAATACCCTCAGGAATTTGATCTCATGCCCTCTGTCAGATCTGCCTGAAATCAGGCAACAGGTTCCAAAGCCTCCACCACCCCTCTGCGTCCCGGGTGACTCTCTTGGGAGCCGCCACTGCCAGCTGGTTCATTTCCAGGCGGTGTTTTTGGGGCCAAGGAGGCAAAGCACCCACCCCCTGTGAAGGGTGGCGTCGTCATCGTGTCCCGAACCTTTTCCCCTTGTCCCCAGTGTTCACCTACAGCGCAGCCAGCAAGGAGACGTGTGCCCAGCACCACGGGCGCTGCTCCCCTCACGCCTTCTGCACCGACTACGCCGCCGGCTTCTGCTGCCACTGCCGGGCCACCTTCTACGGGAACGGGCGGCAGTGCCTGCCCGAAGGTACGCGGGGCGGGCGGCGGGGACGGGCAGCCCGTGCCTGGGTGGCCGCTGCCAGGGGTGCCCATCTCCCCACCCAGGGGCCGTGCATCGCCTCAACGGGAAGGTGAGCGGGAGCCTGAGGGTGGGCCGGGCGTCCGTCCGCTTCCAGGACGTGGACCTGCACGCCTACATCGTGGGCAGCGACGGCAGGGCCTACACGGCCATCAGCGGGGTGCCCCAGCCCGCCGCCCGCGCCCTGCTGCCCCTGCTGCCCCTCGGCGGGCTCTTCGCGTGGCTCTTCGCCCTGGAGGAGCCTGGCTCTGAGAACGGCTTCAGCATCACCGGTGAGCGGGGATTTGGGACAATGAGCGGGGATTTGGGATGTGCCATCGCTCCGAGGGGTGTGGCTTCTGAAGGGGGGCTGCTTGGGGTGGGTGGTCAGGGGTTCAGGGCAGCTCTGTGGTTTCTGCAATCCCTCTCTCTGCTGGTGCTCACCTCTGGCTGTGAGCCCTCCACGGGCATGCTGGAGTAGCAGAGAAAGATGCTTTGGGCTTGTCCCTACAAATGGTGCCCCTTCCCTTTTCCTGCCCAGGTGCTGAATTCACCCAGAGCCTGGAGGTGACATTTTACCCCGGTGGGGAGACGGTCCAGGTCACTCAGACAGCTGAGGGCTTGGGGCCAGACAATTATTTAAGCCTCAGGACACATATCCAGGGTGAGGTGCCATTCCTGCCAGAGAACGTCACCGTCCACATCTCTCCTTACAAGGAGCTCTACTCCTACTCCAGCTCAGGTAAGACCTGTGCTCACCTGGCTTCACCAGGTGAATGCCCAAAAACATCCGAGACACATCGATGCTGACACCGTTTTTCCCACACCCCGCGGGGTTCTCCGCGCCATCCGGCAGCCGTGACATCCTCAGGCCAGCGGGAATACGTGGTGGCCGCGGGCACTGCCAACCAGACCCTGTCCTACCGCCTGCGCCAGAACGTCACCTTCTCGGGGTGCCCGCACTCGCGGCCGCCGGCGCGGCAGCAGCTCTCGGTGGCGCGCGCCTTCGCCCTCTTCGACAGCCACGAGCACGTCCTGCGCTACGCCCTGGCCGCCCGCGTCGGCCCGGCACGAGGTGAGCGCCAGCACCCACCCCCGGGTGCCAATCCGTGTGCCGATCCAGGTGCCGGCCCCCAGCGGGGATGCTGCCGTCTCCCAAAGCAGCGGTGCGCTCGCTTTGCCCAAAATCGGCCAAAAAGGAGGGTTTTCCAAGCAGTTTGAGCCGCAGCGCTGCTGGCGTGGTGGGGGTGGCACGGCCGTGGGACAGCAGCGCTGCAGCGCAGTGGTGGTGCCTGCAGTGGGTCTAAGTAGGGGTGGTCACTCCCTGTGTCTCCCAGACCTTTTATTCCCCCCAGTGTCTCTCTGTGCTCGCAGATGATGTAGAGAATCCCGGGGTGAGCCCGTGCCACGATGGCACCCACACGTGCGAGGCACCGGCGCGCTGCCAGCCCGGCGTGGGCACAGAGTACACGTGCGAGTGCACGGCCGGCTACCGCGGAGATGGACGGGGCTGCCGAGGTCAGCGGGGCTGGGGGTGGCTGTGGTGGCTCTTTNTCACCAATTGTGGTGGTTCTTTCACAAGAGGTCACCAATTGTGGTGGTTCTTTCATGAGGGGTCACCAATTGTGGTGGTTCTTTCATGAAGGGTCACCAGTTGTGGTGGTTCTTTCACAAGAGGTCACCAATTGTGGTGGTTCTTTCATGAGGGATCACCAGTTGTGGTGGTTCTTTCATGAGGAGTCACCAGTTGTGGTGGTTCTTTCATGAGGGGTCACCAATTGTGGTGGTTCTTTCACGAGAGGTCACCAGTACCAGAAGGCTTAAGAAGGTTTTATTGTGATGGCTCCATGTTCAGGCTGAGGCTTAGTGCAGCCTAGTTCAGTGCTTTCTTCTTAGTGCTTAGCACAAAAATGCCTAGAGCCCAGTGATAACACCTCTCTGTATCATTGGTTGAAAGAGAGAAACCATATCTCCCGTATTGTGGAGCAGAGAGAAAAACAACAGGTGTTATTTTGAGAATACAGAGATTGTTTATAGAAATCTCTGCTGGGAAAGCGAGAGCTTTTCCCTTGGGAAGAAAAAACCTTAGCAGGCGTGCTGCTAGGACATTCAGAAACCCAAAATTATGAATACCACAGGTGGGCACTGTGGGGGAGCTGGTGGATCTGTGCCCCATCGGGAACCAAGGTGGTCACTGGTTTTTGGGATGCTGGGGTGTCACAGCACCCACAGAGCTTCACCAAGCATTGGGATGCATCATGGGGAGAAACTGAGGCAGGGTGCTGGAGGTCCCTGGGGAAGCGCTCCAGAAGCGGACAAAAAAGGAGAGACAGGAAAAAAACAAAACCAGTGGAAAAATAATCCCTGAGTTTCATAAATCCAGCCAGCTTCGTTGTTGCTTTGCTATCACACCAAGCTTCACATTTCAAATTTATCTTCCAGATTTAGAGTCCCTTTCCACAGGAAGCTGCCCAGTGCCAGTGAGTTGCACTGCACAGTGATGCTGGCAAGGAATTCAAGGACCCTGCCTTTCAATAAAGAACAGGTTTCCTTCTTCTAAAATCCCTGGTTAAGTGACCAATCTGATCACTTAATTTCAGGAGAAGGAAACCAAGTTTTAGACCACAAATAGTTGAGAATATTGGTGTGCCTTGAACAAACGCTTCTTTGTCAGAGCTATACACCAAAAGCGATCTTGTTCTTTTTACCTTCTATTTTGAGCTGATTAGAAAGTTAATTCTGTAGCTGATTAAGTTCAGTGACAGACGTGGGATGGGCAGCGTGGGGCAGGATATTCCCTGTCAGACCATGAAAATGGGGGTGTCCTCCTTTCCCCAGATGTGGACGAGTGCGCCGAGGGCCTGGGCCAGTGCGGGCCCTTCTCCGTGTGCCTGAACGTGCCGGGCAGTTACCGCTGCGAGTGCCGCGGCGGCTACGGGCCGGCGGGGGACGGGCAGGCGTGTGTGCGTAAGTGCTGACCCCAACCGCGGTGTCCCCGACTCCCGTGACCCACAGACGTGCCCTGACCGCCCCTCCCCTGTCCCCACAGCGCTGGCACCGGCGGGTGACCCCTGCGAGGACGGGCGGCGCCCCTGCGCTCCGCGGGACCGTGCGCGGTGCCTGTCCCGCGGCGACGGCCGCGCCACCTGCGAGTGC
Organism: Dicaeum eximium; assembly: GCA_013396995.1. Lineage (NCBI taxonomy): Eukaryota > Metazoa > Chordata > Aves > Passeriformes > Dicaeidae > Dicaeum > Dicaeum eximium. The sequence goes on along the minus strand of VWZP01007855.1, from coordinate 330,361 downwards.
CTCCCCGGCTACACCGGCGACGGCATCCACTGCTCCGGTAAGGGGGGCACGGGAGGGACCCTCAGCACAGGTGCCAGGACGTCCCTGTCCCCGCTGATCCCATCTTCCCCCCGCACAGACGTGGATGAGTGTGCCGAAAGCCCGTGTCACCCGGCCGCCGTCTGCTACAACACCCCGGGCTCCTTCTCCTGCCGCTGCCGGCCCGGCTACGCGGGCGACGGCTTCCAGTGCACGTACGGTGAGGTGCCCGCTCAGCCCCGTGCCCTCTCTGCCTGGCACAGCTTCCCCAGCCTCACTCTCCTCTTTTCTGGCTTTCCAGCGGTGGAAGGGAACCCGCAGCGCCTCACACCCTGCCAGCACGAGCGGATGTACCCGCGGGAGGTGCCGCCCCTGGGTGACGGCCACGTGCCCCAGTGCGACGAGCAGGGCCGGTACCGGCCCCTGCAGTGCCACGGCAGCTCCGGGCACTGCTGGTGTGTGGACGCCGCGGGGCAGGAGATCGCCGGCACCCGGACGGCGCCGGGCACCACCCCCCCACGCTGCGGGAGCCCAGGTCAGTGCCACCCTCCAGGGGTGAGGGGAGCAGGGTTGGGTCCTTGGGCATCTGGCTGCTGTCCCAATGGCATCCCACTTCGGCCCAGCTGCCAGCAGTGTGGGGACAGTGGGGCCACAGCGGGTGGAGAGGACCCATAAACTAAACAGCCATCAGTAAAAACTTGAGAAGCTTCACCTTTTGTAATGCTGAGGGTGGCAGAGCCCTGGAAAAGCTGCCCAGGGAGGGTGTGGAGTCTCCCTCTCTGGAGATATTCCAAACCCACCTGGACACATTCCTGACCTCCTCCAGGTGACCCTGCCTTGGCAGGGATGTTGTACTGAAGGATCTCCAGAGGTCCCTTCCAGCCTTAAGGATTCTGTGACCCTCTGCCCAACCACCCTTCTGGGGCTTCACTGAGGGCAGGGTGCTGTCAAGTGGGTGCCTCAAGGGGCTCCTGGGTGTTTGGAGTGGCCTGGCCCTTCGGGTTACACTGGCTGTGGCCATTGGGCCACCTCCTGTGATGGAGGAACAGCCATGGGGTGTCGAGAGGGCTGGAGCGGGGCGGCCCTGGCCTCTGCCCCAGACCAAGGCATGCTGGAAGACAGGGGAGAGGTGGTGCCAAGGTGCCAAGTGGCTCCAGGAGAGCTGCATGGCACCCCCTGAGCCGGGGGTGGGGGCATTTGCCGCCGGCAGAGTCCATCCAGCAGCTGACGCCCTGCGAGCACGCGCGGATGTACCCACGAGAGGTGCCACCGGGGCCGTCACCCGTGGGCGACGGGCACGTGCCCCAGTGCGACGAGCAGGGCCAGTACCGGCCCCTGCAGTGCCACAGCAGCTCCGGGCACTGCTGGTGCGTGGACGCCGCGGGACAGGAGATCGCCGGCACCCGGACGGCGCCGGGCACCACCCCCCCACGCTGCGGGAGCCCAGGTCAGTGCCCGGGGAGCGTGGGGACACAGCCAGCACAGGGAGAAGGGGACACAGGGCTCTGCAGAGCCCTGAGTGCCCCCAGTAGGGTGGTGACTGTCCCCCTGCCGTGGCAGAGCCCACGGAGCGGCCCCCCAGCATGTGCGAGCGCTGGCGGCAGAGTTTGCTGGAGCACTACGGGGGCAGCCCCCGCGGGGACCAGTACGTGCCGCAGTGTGACCCCAGCGGGGACTTCACGCCGCTGCAGTGCCACGGGGACAGCGGCTACTGCTGGTGCGTGGAGCAGAGCGGCAGGGAGATCCCGGGGACGCGCTCCGAGCCCGGCACCACCCCGCCCTGTAAGAGCCCAGCGCCTCAAAGCCACCCCGCCGCGCCCCGCTCCGGCGCGGAGCCGAGGGGACGGCGCTCCCTGAGCCACCTCTGTCCCCTCCGACACGCCAGGTCTGCCCAGCGTGGCCCCTCCCAGCGTCCGGCCGGAGCCCAGGCCCGACGTGTCCCCTCCGGCCGCGGGGACGTTCCTGCTCTACGCCCAGGGCCAGCAGATTGGCTACCTGCCGCTGAACGGCACCCGGCTGCAGAAGGACGCGGCCAAGACCCTGCTCTCCCTGCATGTACGGTATCCTTGGGGTGGGGACGAGGTGCAGGGATCCTGAGGGAGGTTGGGACACCACTTGGTGTTTTCACCTCTCTGAAGGACTTGTCTGAGCTGTCAGGGTTTGAGGGGGTCACCTCTTGGGGGTTGATGTTGGTGTTTGGGGACATTGGCTGTGCTGGCTGCTTTGGTGGCGCTTCGGACAAGTGACAGGACAAGGGGGAATGGCTTCCCAATGATGGAGGGCAGGGTTAGATGGGATATTGGGATGAAATTTTTGACTAGGGGGGTGGGGAGGCCCTGGGACAGGTTGCCCAGAGAAGCTATTCCATCCCTGGAACTGTCCAAGACCTGGTGGGAACAACCTGGGCTAGTGGAAGGTGTCCCTGCCTATGGCAGGGGTGGAACTGAATGATCTTTGGGGTCCCTTCCAACCCAAACCATCCTGGAATTCTATGGATTCTATTTTCACCTCCCTCCAGCCATCCTCAGCAGAGAGACAGGTCTCAGACAGGTCCCACACCTGGCACTGCTCCCATAGGGAAGGAGTTCAGGTGTTCTCAGAGCTCTCCAGGGGTGGTCACAGCCCAGACTTCCAGCTGCAGGATTGGCCTTTTTTCCTTCCTTGGACTCCCCTTGGAGCGTGGCCATGTGCCTCTCCAGCCAGGCCAGCCCAAGGCAGAGGAGCACTGAAATCTGGGCCAGGACCCTCCCTGCACCCTGGGGAAATGAAGAACTTGCAAATATTCCCTCTCCCCATCCTGAAGGTCATTCTCTGGGCTGGCTTCCCTCTTGGAGCACCCTCTCCTTCAGGCAAAGGGTTCAGATCCATCTGGGTGTGGGTGTGAGCCTGCACTAAGTGGCCTAAAATCCTCTGCTGCAGGATTCAGCTGGGAGGGCACAGTGGGAACCCTTTGGAGCAGAGTTCTGCTGGGGAAATGGGATTTGTGTGTCGTTCCCCACGTGCAGCGAGCCCCAGGCAGCTCTCAGTGCCAGCTGGTGGGTTGAGGTCTCTCCCTGAGCCTCCTGGCAGGGAGGATCTCACCCCAGCTCCCTGTCCCGACCCTGGCAGGGCTCCATCGTGGTGGGGATTGACTACGACTGCCGGGAGAGGATGATCTACTGGACGGACGTGGCCGGCCGGACCATCAGCCGGGCGGGCCTGGAGCCAGGCTCCGAGCCAGAGACCATCATCAGCTCAGGTGTGCTCCTGTCCCCAGTGCCACCTGCCCAAAGCCACATCTGCTGTTCCCGTCACAACTCTGGGGTGCTCCTGCTGATGCCTCATCAGGCTACCTAAAAACAGAGGCCAGAAAAAATGAAGAGAATAAGAAGTGGTTGTATTTATTGAAGGGCCTTCAGGTGCATTTTGGGCAGACAGAGCCCGCCCAGGGGCTACACCTAAAATGGACAACAGGTTATGGGTTTTCACGCTTTTATAAGTTTGGTCCATTTGCATATTGGAGGTTAAACTTCCAATTACAACTTCAGGTAATGTAATTTACCCCAAGTTTGCTCCTCCCCAACTCACTTCTGTTTACATCTCTCAGGGCTTGAGACAGTGAGAGGCCCTTAATTCCCAGGCCTGGAGAGGAATTGTTGTGTCTGCCCAAAATGGGAGAGCAGTAGCTGACACTTAGTTCTGAGTTATACACTAAAGAATTACAGGATTACAAATAGATGGAAAAAATAAAAGAGTTAAAATCTTAATCTTGGGCTGGGGATGGCTGAGTGTCATTAGAGAGCGTGACATGAACGCTAGAGACAACCACACTGGACTAGGGAAAGGAGGAGAAGAGAGAACTTTATTTTGAATTCAGACATTATATAGAGTTTTGAGAACAGTTAGGGATTGGAGAGAGGAGTCACCACCTCTCCAACCACACTGGTCAAAAGAAAAGTCTGTCACACTTTTCTCCTCCCAGGAGAAGGACTGAAAAACAAAAAGACAGTTAAGAAAAACATTGGCACGTTTATAGAAAGACCCGCGTGTTTACAGAAAGAATTTTGTGAGAACTTTGATCATAGAAACGAAAACATCAGAAGGCTAAAACTCAGGGCGACACCTGAGGGATCCCTGAGCGTGGCCATCCCCCTGCAGGACTCATCAGCCCCGAGGGCCTGGCCGTGGACCACCTGCGCCGGGCGGTGTTCTGGACGGACAGCGGCCTGGACAGGATCGAGCGGGCGCGGCTGGACGGCTCCGAGCGCCGCGTGCTCTTCGACACCGCGCTCGTCAACCCCCGCGCCATCGCCGTCGACCCCGTGCGAGGGTGAGCGGCACAAACCCCGCGGGCGTTTGGGGCGCGGGGCTGGGCGAGGCGCGGAGCTCGGCCCCGTCCTCACCCTGCACATTCTCTGAGAGGGATTGGCTCTGCTCCCCAGCCCCTCTTCTTGTTTAATAATTCAAGGTTGGGCTAAAATTGCTGTTTGAGTATCAGGATTGTTTTGGGAAGCTGTGGGAACACAAGCTGTGCCTCCAGGGTGCTGTTGGGATGCAAAATGTGCTGCTCCTCAGACTCGCCCTTTTGGGTCATAAACATGTCTGATATCGTTCTGCTTTGCTTGGAGAGGTTTTTTCCTAATCAAATAACAATGGTTCTGGCACTGATAAGGGAAAAACCAGGCCTTGCTCCTGGCAAAAACCAAGATAATCTCCCACCACTCCTCACTGTTGTGTGCCCTGTTTGTGCATTATTTCCCAAGCAACCTTTACTGGACGGACTGGAATCGTGAAGCTCCCAAAATCGAAACTTCCACCATCAATGGAGCCAACAGGAGGGTTCTGGTGCACACAGACATTGGTTTGCCCAATGGCCTGACTTTTGACCCCTTCTCCAAGCTGCTTTGCTGGGCAGATGCAGGTAATGTCCCCAAGGATGGATCAGAGAATGTCACACTGAGCCTCGAGGGAAAATCCTGGATGTCTTCAGCCCAGTGCTACCTGTGGGCTCCAGTGTTGTGCCAGCAGAGGTTTAGATTGGATTTTAGGAAATATTTCTTCATGGAAAATGTTGTTGCTCAGGGCTGTGGTGGAGTCCTTGTCCCTGGAGGGATTTAAAAGCCGTGTGGATGTGGCACCTGGGGACATGGAGCAGTGGTGGCCTTGGCAGTGCTGGGAAATGGCTGGACTTGGTCTTAGGGAGTTTTTCCAAACCTGAATTTTGTGATTCTACATATTTAGGTTGAAAATCTGTTTCAAAATGTAATAAATCAGGAAAAGGCTCTTCCCCCAGGGGGTGCTGGCACTGCCCAGGCTCCCCAGGGAATGGGCACAGCCCCGAGGCTGCCAGAGCTCCAGGAGGGTTTGGGCAGCGCTGCCAGGGTTGGGATTGTTGGGGTGTCCTGTGATCCTTGTGAGTCTATTAAATACAAAGAACATATTTGGTGTGGCATTTTCAGCGGGGTGGGGAACATTTTGTGTTTGAACAGGCACCAAGCACCTGGAATGCGCATTCCCGGACGGCACCGGCCGCCGCGTCATCCAGAGCAACCTCAACTACCCCTTCAGCATCGTCAGCTACGCCAACCACTTCTACCACACGGACTGGAGACGGTGAGCAGGGAAAATCCCAACCCCTGCACGGCTGGGAATGCTCAACTCCCCTCCCTGAGAGGAATCCCAGCCTGCTCCCAAATCCTGGAGCCTCCCCAGAGCTCTCTGGGCCCCTGAGCGTGGCTTCAGCAACACCTGCTTGGAAATCTCAGCACGGAGGAGTTGTTTAGACACAAGCCCAGCTCTCTGGGAGGGACAGAAACAGTGGTTTGGGTTTGTTTTTTGGTTTTTTTTTAACTAAAACTTGGCTCAAGTGTCTGGATCTCGATGAGGTCCAAGGAAAGATCCTGTTCTCAGCCGTTCCCTTTGCCTCTCTTCCCCGTCCAGCTGGAAGCTCTCACAACTCCCATCCAATCTTAGATTACAACAAACACTTAAGGGCTTGCCACGCTCGGAGGAGACTCTCAGGGAGATAATCTCTCCTTGGAAGGCTCTTTTCTGTGGCTGCATCACCAGAGAGAAATGCACTGACTGAGCTGGAGGAGGATTTTACAGGGCAAATTTCTTTCCACTTGTCCTGCAGGTGTTCAGAGCGAGCTTTTGAGCTGCCTGTTCTTAAACACACACAAATAGGGGAAAAACCCCAAGTTTCATAGGTGAATAAAACACTTCTTCCTTTTTTTTTCACCAGGGATGGGGTGATAGCTGTAAATAAAGAAACAGGCTCCTTCACTGATGAGTATCTGCCAGAGCAGCGATCCCACCTCTATGGAATCACAGCGGTTTATCCCTACTGCCCTGGAGGTAAAACCCACCCAAACCCCATCCCCTTGTGAATTCTGATGGCTGCTGGGTGCCTGGCACACTAAAAATCTCCATTTCTCCCCACAGCCAGGAAATAGTAACTCAGTTTTTAAGGAAACAAGGATCTTTGCACCCAGAGGAATTTCAGACCCAGAGAACTGACGCTGCATACAAAGGGGAGAAAAGTCCCTCACCAAGGCCAATGAAGTGCCCTGCTTTCCTGCAAAAGGTTTTCAAGTATTTTTTATAGTTATACCTCAAGACTTTACTACTGTATTTTTTTTTACCAAGTGGAAAATGTTGAGATATCACCAAAAACAAAACAAAACAAAAAATTCCTGGGAAGCTCAAGCCATGACTCCAACTCTTGCTCATGCAAGAAGATATAAAATGTAGCTTTTTTTTTATTCCAATGTTTTATTTTATTGGAAGAAGAATGGCTTCATTTTTCATAGTTTTGACAATCTGACCAAGAGGTCCTTTTATCCAAAAAAAAAAAAAGAAAAAAGAAAATTAAGTGCCTATGGGAAGCTGTGGATGCAGTAAATTGCTGGGTCTAAATAACAAACAGCCCTGAAGACAGAGACTGTGTGTGCTCCAAAATCCTGCAGAACAGGGATGGGATGTGGCAAAGGCATTGAAGATTTTCCAGAGGATGATTCTGTGTTTTCACCACTGCCTCCATGCATGTCTTTTAGTATTTATATTAGAAGAATATGCTAGAATTGATCTGTCCATGCTTGTTGGGTCTTCCAAGTGCCTTCCTAGACCTACCCAGTGTAGACCAATACATGTTCAGAAATACCAGTTACGTTGTAATGCTTCACTTTTTCTAGGTTACTTCAATAACTGAATAAAAAAGGTTGGTTTAAGTTTCCCTTTGGATTCAGTTTTTCACTATTTTAGTTGTAGGGGAGTATTTCAGCGTGGGGAAGCAGCAAGCAAGCTGTTCCTAGGGCAGCACCTCAGGAAAAGAAGATTTTATGTAACATTCCCCTCAACACAAAGCCAAGCACAATGAAAAAGACACACACACACACAAAAAAATTCTATTTGCCAACTCAGAGCTCACCAGAACAATCTGTTTCCCTCAATTTAATTTATTTAAAGAAAAAAAACTTCTAATTAACCAGAAGTCAGAATTCAATTTCCTGTTTTCTTTCCAAACAGGCAAATCAATCCCGTTTCAAACTGCATGCCAGGGTGGGAGCTGGACGTGGTTCCTCATTGCATTAAGCACACACAGGAGGCTGAAAGCTTTCCTCCCTTCATCTCCCCACTTTGCCCAGTCTGTGGTCAGTCTTGGGGTCAGCAATGATGGCCTGCACGGCCACGATGGCTTCGTTGATTTTGGTCTGCAGCTCCCGGAGCTCCTCGATGTGCAGCAGGCGCAGAATTTGGGCAGCCTCGTTGATAACAGCATCTGGGGAGGGGCACAGACAGGAGCTGGGGTTAGCCAGCATTTTATCCATCATCTGCAGCTGACAGCAGGGATTTAAGGAAGCTTTAATGCTCTGCAGGTTGTTCCTGCTGGTGGTTTCCAGGCTGGAAGCACAGAACAACTTTCCCTGCTGCTGGAGAGGGACAGGGACACTCCAAACCTTCCCCTGCAGGGTCAGGGAGTGAGGGAATCACAGGCTGGGTTGGGCTGGAAGGACCTTAAGGATCATCTCCTTCCATCCTCCCACTGCAAGGCTGGTGTGAAACATTCCCAGCAGTGCCTTACGTGACATGGAGCAGAAGTGAAGCCAGCCTGAGCTCACCTGGCTGCTCCTTATCAATAACCCAGCAGGATTTATCAATAACCCAGCAGGATTTATCAATAACCCAGCAGGTTTATCAATAACCCAGCAGGATTTATCAATAACCCAGCAGGATTATCAATAACCCAGCAGGTTTATCAATAACCCATCAGGTTTATCAATAACCCAGCAGGATTTATCAATAACCCATCGGATCACACCAATTTGAGCTGCCTGGATGGGATTTCAGGCAGAAAGAGGCAGCTGGGATCCATGGAAGGAAGGAAGCAGAGCTGTCCTCTGCTGGCAGCAGCAGGATTCACAAACAGCAGGATGCATTCCTCCTTCCTTTAAAAGATCTTATTTCAACAGATTCCAAACAGCTTGGATTTAGGCTTGGCTGTTCCAAACCCAAAATGCTCAGGGATGCTCATAAATAACCAGCTGGGATGGAGGGAGGAATTCTTTCCACTCCAGGGTTTTTTACTGTCCACATCAGCTCTGGATTTGACAGTAATAACTCTGTCAAAGGCAAACATTCCCATTTAAAAGTCACATTAGGAGCAGTGCTCACCTCCCGTGTCAAATCCAAGAATGTGCTTTTCCAGAGCAACAGGCAGACCCTGGAAAAGGGGGGGAAAAAACAAAAAAAAAGTTAAAATTGTCATTTTAGATGTTTGGTAAATAAAACCAAGTACTGCAGCAGGTAAGTGGGGGAGAAAATATAAGTTTTGGTTATACAGAAATGTGTGAGAAGTTTAAAAAGTCGCTGTGGTTGATTAAACAATTCCCTTTGTGTCCTGAAACACCAAACCCGGGGTATTATTACAGAAAAATCTTCCAGCTTAAGAATCCCTCCTTGGATACACAGTGCCTGCATTCAATCCTTAAAAGGCCAACAGCAGGACTGGGAGCCATCACCCAATCCAGCAGCTTCCCAGCAAAACAAAACTGGGCTTTCTTAAAAAAAAATTCTGCCTTTTAACAGCTGCCAGCCTTTGAGCAGGGGCTGATTGCAAAGAGCTGCAGAAATTCTCTGTAATCAAGTTTTGCTGAGCTCACACCATCCCCACAAGCATCTGCTCAAGTGTTAAGTTTAGGAATAAAGCAAAATATTTAATTTTCTAAACATTTTCTCTATTAAAACACTCCAAGGTAAAATTTATTAGTGGTCATTCTAAGCATTTGATGTTTCCTTTGCCCTGTCCAGCTGCAGAAGAGTGGTCACACTAAATCATTAGTCAGGGAGCTTCAACATGCACTTAAAATTAGATTTAAACATTCCAAATCCCAGAATTTGCTTTTACTACCCCCAGTAAGTTTTTTCAACATTTGCCAAAAGCCTTGCATTTTGCACAACAGAAACATCAGAGTTCAATACCATTAATTTCTGCAGGGATGGGGCTGTAAAGCTTTTAGACAGTGAAAATTTCCTTTAAAGGCTTTTATACACATGGAGAAAGAAAAAAAATAATCTGAGTTGATCTAAACACAAACTGGTGGCTGCAACTCATTTGTAAAAAATGGGGTTTTTCCATAGTAAAATCCATGTTCAACTGCAATCTTAAAACTCCATCTCCACTAAGTTAAACTTGGTGATCAAAATGCCACTAAAGCCACTTCAGAAAGATTCCAGAAATATCAGACTTCCTACATGGGGTTTTTGGTAAGAACTGAGGTTTGTACTTAAAGTCCCTGACTCCATAGGGTGTTCCTGAGGAAAAAATGTCATTTTTTGTCCTTTTTTTCCCCTTTGTGGATGAATTCCCCAAGTGTCACCTGGTAGCAGGAAATTCCTTGCCCTCCCTTCTTCCCACACTCCCTGAGTTTGATCCTTTTTGGGAAGCTGCCTGTGGAATTCCCTCAGCCCATCCCACAATAAGCTCACAATCCTTTGTGCAGCAGCTTCAAACAGGGAATAAACTTTAAAAAGAGCAGTTTTACATCAGGAACTACACAGACAACTTCATTTCCAGCCTCATTCTCTGCACATTTAATTTATGAATGCTGCACAAAATTTGGCCATTTACAAATCAGTCAAAACCTGAAGAATAAATCTAATTTTCCTTTTTTTTTTTTTTTTTTTTTTTTCCAT
>VWZP01007855.1:309947-320163 GCA_013396995.1 Dicaeum eximium | reverse complement strand
TTTTTTTTTTTTTTTCCAATTCCCAACCCAGCCATCCTCTCTGCTTTGGAGCTATTTCCTATTTTTTCCCCTGGCACACAAAGATGATGGCACAGATTTTCCTGCTTCTAAACCACCCCCTTTTCTCCACACCCCTTGGAATGTGGCATTCCTAAGGAAAAAACACTCCCAGGTTATCTCCCAGACAGAGACATCTCAGCCCTGCTGGAGCTTTGAAGATCTGTCAGATATGAACAATTCCCTGGCAGGGAAAAAAAAATTTAAAAATCCTCTGTTCCTCCAAGAAAATCCCATTTTGATCCCAGCTGTGCAGCTATGAAAACAACAACTAAAAGCTGCTTTTTATTAACATTACAGGCCCTAAAATGAAGACATCAGGCTCAGCTGCTTTCCTATTTTCCTGCTCTTTTGAGCAATTTTATGGATTTGCAGGTCCAAAGCTTTGATTTACCCTTCCAATGCTTCTGGCAATTGCTGCAACTTAGAACACCTGTGATTCCCACTTGGCAAACACCATCAGCAGGGTGATGATACTAAAGAAATAAATGAGTAAATCATGGATTGTTGTGAGCAGCTGCTAAAAAAATGAAGAAATTTGGGGTTTTTTGAGCAGCTGCTTTAGCAAGGACACTCATACACCTGCAGAGCAGGTGCCTTTCCCAGCCTTTCCCAGCCTTTCCCAAATGCTGGAGAGATCTGGAATGAGGAGGAAATCACAAAGTAAAAAGCCACAGTCATCCCCTGGAACACCTCCCCAACAGACAGCTCGTGGTTAGCAAAGAATTCTGCAAAAATCTGAGTTTAAGGGCAGAAATTTCCTTCACTGCTCCTTTTTTTGGGGGGGGGAATAAAGGAGGGAGGAGATGGATTTCCAAAATCCCATTCCTTGAACACACAGGAGGTGTCCATATGAAGTAAAACACTCCACACAAGGAATATTTCAACTTCTTGATGCAGCCAGCACTGCTAATTGCAAGGAAAAACAACATTGTGCATTTCTCCTCACACCACAGGCCTGCTGCACTGAACAGTCAGGATAATCCTCTGGAAAATAACTCAGGGAAGAGCTGTTCCATGATTTCTCACACTGTGCATTTGTATCCAAAGGGAACAAAACCACCTTTGGTTTGCCCTCCATAACCCCCCAGAGCTGCTGGGATCAGGATGGTTGGGATAAAGGAAGCTTCCAGCATCCTCTAAATGAAATGTTGGGACAAAAGTGTTTTTGACTGAAGGGACAGAGCTTCATCTTCATTAATTAACACAGAGTAATTAACCCTGGCCATGGGTACCAACCTCCTTGGACTGGCTGGCTTTGGCTATGGCATCCTGTGTCAGGCGCTCCTGAACCAGAATCCGAATTGCCTGGGGGAAACATGGAAAGGGGACAGGAATTAATTCATGTCCTGAGGCATTTCTGTCATTCCAAGGGAAAAGGAGCCAAAATTATAACCTCAAACCCAGTTTTGTGACAGTTTTTTTTTGGTTTTTTTTTTAATTTGAAAACTCTCCCAGCCCTTCAATCTTTCCATTTAGGAATAACCTTGGCAGGTAGGATCTCACCCAGGTGAGAGAACCAGAAGTGACAAGGACATTGATTTCACAGCATTAATTCCTGCCACTCCTGGGACAGAAGCTGCAAAATATAAGGAATAGCCTGGAAAGCTTGGGATTTTCAGCCTGGAGAAAAGGAGGCTCAGGAGGGTGACAGGAGGGAGGAGCCAGGAGGGGAACAAGAGACAGGACAAGAGGAAACAGCCTCAAGCTGTGCCAGGGGAGGTTTAGGTTGGATATTGGGGAAAATTCCTTCCTGGGAAGGGTGGACAGGCATTGGAAAGGGTTTCACAGTGGTGGAACCCCCATCCCTGGAGGGATTTCAAAGCTGTGTCCAACGTGGCACTTGGGGACACGTGGCAGTGCTGGGAATGGTTGGGCTCCATGATTTAAAGGTCTTTTCCAACCTAAACAATTCCATGATTCCAAAATGAGCTGAAAACAACCCCAAAGCAGCAGCACCAATGCTCTTTTCCTGAGTTCTCACACCTTTAACTGTGCAGCAATGGGAAGGAAATGCTGCCTGGGGAAGGAAATGCTGCCTTGGGAAGGAAATCCCGCTGCCAGCATCTTTTAGGAAGTGCTGAACCACCTCCCATCTCCACAGAAACCTGGAGCAAGGCTTCCCAAGCAGGCTTGGAAAAGACTGAGAGCAGAAAAGAATTAATTTTAGCCTTGGGAAGGAGAGCAGCCTTGACTTTGACAATCCTGGTGCTCATCTGTTTTCCCTGGCTCTGGCACAGGGGTGAAATCCTATCAGAGCTCTCAGTCACTGATACCTACAGCTCCAAATGCCTCCAAAAATAACTGCAGGAATACCAGGCAGGCAGATTTCCACAGGAAAGGAGAATTGAGGAATGTCAAACACATTCCTCAGACTCTCCCTGATGAGCAGCCAGAAGTGACAGAAGCAGCTCCCTGTTTCTCCCCCAAGGATTTCTCCCAGTTTTGGTCATGATTAAAGTTTAGTTGATACCAGAAAGTTGTCACTTAAATACTTCTAGAAATCTGTCACTGCAGGAAGTGGCCTGGACAAAGGAATGGTTTGAGGAGGAGTTTCATTCCAGCAGTGAAACCAGACCTTGTGGAAGAGGATTCCAAGTGCCTTTGGAATTAGGAAAAATCCAACTGTGTCCCACAGATGGTTTTTGATCAACCTGCCAGGTTTAAATGAAGAAAATGGGATCTAAATCTCTGCTCCCCCTGCCCAGATGTCTGTGGAGTGCCTGCACCCTCTGGCTCTCCCAAAACTCCTGAGTGTCCAGGCCTGGACAGGGATCAGAAATTCCCTGCAAACCTGATTATTGTGGGGGAAAACCAAAGAGTTTGATTGACACCTTCTAAAATCATCATCTCAACCCCAAAAACCAGCTTTGCATTGTTCCTGGAATGGGGATTTTCACTGCAGGAATTCCTGGAATTAAAAGCAAGACAATTCAGGCTGGTTTTGCCCAAATCTGTCTGAACAAAAGAGATGTGGAAATAGTGACAGAAATGTAAATACATTTATGCAGAATTATGCACCCAGTGAAGTTTGCCAGCCCTGGGAGAAGATCTGAAGGGATTTTGGGAAGAGCTGAGCTCATTCATGCTGCAAATCCTCAGTATCACCACACCCAGGGTCTCCTCTCCCTACTGATCTCCCTTTTCACTGANAATAATAATAATAATAAACAACAATAATAAACAAACAACAACTTCAATACCCACAGCTTTTGGTTTCTCCAAAGTAAGTTTAGCAAATATCACAACTATTGTCATGAACAGAACTTTATGGGTTTTTTTTTCCAGTGAAATGCTTTTATTTTAATGGCAAACAAAACTAAGTTTATTCCCATATTATGACATGAACGAGTAGGAACTTGGGATTCTACACTCTCATTAAGAATGTATTTATTTGTTTTAAAAAATACAGTATGGGTTTGATCCCAAATCCACAGAGTTCCACCACAAAGNCTGCTCCCCCTGCCCAGATGTCTGTGGAGTGCCTGCACCCTCTGGCTCTCCCAAAACTCCTGAGTGTCCAGGCCTGGACAGGGATCAGAAATTCCCTGCAAACCTGATTATTGTGGGGGAAAACCAAAGAGTTTGATTGACACCTTCTAAAATCATCATCTCAACCCCAAAAACCAGCTTTGCATTGTTCCTGGAATGGGGATTTTCACTGCAGGAATTCCTGGAATTAAAAGCAAGACAATTCAGGCTGGTTTTGCCCAAATCTGTCTGAACAAAAGAGATGTGGAAATAGTGACAGAAATGTAAATACATTTATGCAGAATTATGCACCCAGTGAAGTTTGCCAGCCCTGGGAGAAGATCTGAAGGGATTTTGGGAAGAGCTGAGCTCATTCATGCTGCAAATCCTCAGTATCACCACACCCAGGGTCTCCTCTCCCTACTGATCTCCCTTTTCACTGATTTTTGTGGGGTTTTGAGTGTTTTTTGGTTGGGGGTGATGTATGAGCTCTCCACGCTCCCTAAAGATTGAAAAAGGATATTTTGGGAAAGGAAAGTAGGAAACCATACTGGAGAGAAGGAGGAAAAAATGGATGGGGTAACTGCAGGCTGAGAATTCCTTAAAAAAACAAGTTACCATAACAGTNTTAAGAATGTATTTATTTGTTTTAAAAAATACAGTATGGGTTTGATCCCAAATCCACAGAGTTCCACCACAAAGTCAGAAATTTTCTTAAAGGCATAAAAAAGATGGTTAAGAAAATTAATTAGCCTATTTAGGGCACTTAAGCCCCATAATTAGCTGTCAAAACTAAATTAAATTCATTCCAGTAATGACAAGAAGTAAACAGTTCACAGGACCAAAATAAAAAGGAAACTTTTAACTGTAGCTCCTCCCTTGGATGTTGTTTTATAACATCCTTGGCATCATGAACTTTTAAATGTTCAAGTTTCTCTTCATTTCTAGCACTGGAACAGAACCTTCTCCTCTGTGGATGTTCCTTAAGGAACTCAGCTAAAACTGTTTACCAGGATAATTCTCCCTGCAAGAATTTCCATGATTTATCTTCTGTGTTCTCACCTGCTTGAAAAGACACAGAAATGTTGGTTTTTCTTGGTTTTTTTTTCTATTTTTGCCTAAAAATTCATATTTATCAGTAACTGCACCTCAGGCTATGATCACACACCAGGCACTGGGGAAAAGAAGGAAAAAAGGAGGTGGGAAAAGTGTGAAACTCACCTTGAGCATCACCAAGTAATCATCATGTCTCTGGATCTGAAGCAGATTAGCCAAAGCCATCACTCCAGCCTTGAAATCAGGATTATTCACTGGAAAAAAAATAAGGATTATTATTAAAAAGAAATGATAATTTATTCTATATAAATTATACGTTTGTTAATGATAATAAATATAATTTATTATTTTGGTTTAACTGATTCCAGCAGGCAGAATTGGCTCCCTGATTCCACAGCATTGGATTGCTCTTAAGGATGGACAAGGGCAATTCCTCACCATCCCTGAAGAGCTCAAAAAACAAGGATGTGGCACCTGGGGACATCATTTACTGGAGAATGTGGCAGTGCTGGGTTAATTGCTGGGCTCAGTGATCTCAGAGGGCTTTTCCAATCTTAATTCCATGATTCCAAGGCCATGGATACACAGCACTGAGGAAACAATTTGGCTACAGAGCAATCAGCATGAGGCTAAAAACCAGGTAAAGTGTTTGAAAATAAAGCAAATTACAGGCAGATATTCCCTTCTGTACATTTTTATTATTTTGTATATTTTTATCCCTGCTGCTGGTGAGGGGAGGATCAATCCCTGCCTTTTTGGTGATGGAGGAATGGAAAAACATTTGGAAGATTCAGAGTTGATTTTAGCAGTTCTTTCCCACCACTTCCATTTATTATTGGAAGGAATATATTATTCCTATTATTGGAATTTATTATTATTTATTATTTTTTTCTTGTGACTGTGCCTAGCAGGGAAAAAAAATTAAAATTAATATGTCAAAACAGCTGGGGAAGACTGAGCCAACATAAAAATCCTGACAGCATGGAAGTAACCAGCCTGCCCTCATGTTTCCTTGGATATTTTTATTTTTTAAGGCATCTTGCTACTTCTCCCTCACCCACAATAATTAATTACAATTTACAGAGCAAAGCTGTTCATGGAAATGTTCAGATCTGCATTCCTAAAGCTTTAAAAAAAATCTACACCATGGGATGAACCAAATTCCAGCCTGAGGAACACAGAGCCCATGGAGCACATTCCCACCCAGGAGCTTGTGGCACACTCACCATCCAGGTTAATCAGTGGCTCTGCATTTTTTGCAGTGTTGTCAGCATTTTTAGCACCATCAGGGGTGGAATCCTTGTATTTATCAGCTGCAAAATGAGGAGGAAAACACAAAACTCATCAGCACTAATGGCAAAAAGAACCAACTCAAAGTTTAGCACGCAGCTGTGGTGTCACAGCTGGATTTTTGGGGTGTGCTCCTTGCCCAAGAGCCTGGTGGGATTATAAACTGAGATTTCTGGGTTTATAAACTGGGATTTTGGAGGTCCCCAATAATGATACCAAAAGCTGCCACTGCAGGGAGCTGCCCCAAGAGCTCCCAGGTGCAGAGAGGTTCCCACTTGGACACTTTAGGGCAGGATCCTCTTCATTCACAGCCTCACCCCACAAGGCTGGACAAGCTGCACCTCCCATCATCCTGCCACTTTTAAAATCCATCAGTTCCACTGCCAGGGCCCCCTCAAGAATCAGGGGATGATGTTGAGCAAATGAAACATTTCCAGCTCGGGGTTTGCTCCACAGCCCACACTGGGGTTTGCCAAGCCTTTGGAGGGTGGAATCTCCTGAACTCCTCCCTTTTCACACCATCCCAAGGAACAGGCAGCTCATTTTGGCCATCATGAGGGACTGAGAATCACATCACAGGTGTTTATATCCCACCCCTGCTCTGGGCACAGCTCAGCCCTGCAGGAATTAAAGGTCATGGAAAAACAGCACTTTGGCTGTTGTTATTTTGCCACCAGTAATTACATTTGTATTCCCACTTTCTCCACAAGGAGATGGGACTGCTGTGACTGGGGAGATTTAACTCCACTTTTTCATAACCTTGTCCTAGTTCCCAAGGGTTCCACATCCACTCCTTGTTAAAAAAAAAAAAAAAAAAAAAGGGGGGGTCTAAGAATAACTTTTCTGAATAAATGTAGTACTAAATATAATGCATTTAATACACTTCAGAGGAAGTTCTCATAAAGGAAATCCCACAGGGAGAAGGGGGTAAAGATCTACAAGGGGATTGGCTCTGTCCAGAAATAAAATAGAGTAACAAATGCAATTATGCTGCTCCAGTCCTGTGAGAGCTGAAAAGAAACAGTTCCTGTGAGTATGGGGTGGAAACAAGCACATAAAATTGTGTTTCATTTTTTAAATAAGCTAAATATACTTTTGGACACTGTCTGATTTTGATGAAAACTTAAAACCAGTGTGAAATGGCACAGGGGAAGGTGTCCCTGCCCGTGGCACTCGGTGTGTTTGAGGGCACTGTGACATCACAGCACATCTGGTGACAGCCTGGGGGTGACAACCCACGTCCCCAACGCTGCAGAGCTCCAGATGCCACCCAGGGATGGCCTGAGCAGGATCCCAGCGGGATGCCCAGCCTGGAGCAGCTCCTCTTGGTGGCCCTTGGGCTCAGCTGTTTCTACCCTTGCAGCACCCCCCGCTCCTGCCCACCCTCCTGGGCCACCCTGGTGTGGGATGTGCCCCCCCTGGAGCTGGAGGAGGAGGACAGTGCCCACAGGGGCATCACCATGCCAGAGGTGCTTTTTTGGAGCATCCCAGCCCTGTGCCTGCTGCTCCTGGCAGTTTTCCTCAGCAGGAAAGCCAGGACCCGCTGGAGAAAGGTGAGGGGGGCCAGCAGGGTGGTGCCAGGTGGCCAGCAGGGTGGTTCCAGGTGGCCAGCAGGCCATGGGGACAAGGAAGGGCCTTCCCAGAGTGTGCCCAGCCCCAGCAGGCAGAGAAGGGTCCTGGGCACTGTGGAGAAATCCAGGCCAGGCTTTAGCATTGCTGGGGATCGGGATGGGACGGGGTTTAAGGATCCAACCCAAAGAATCCCACGGTTCCCACACCAGCCTGAGGTTTCTCTGTCCCTGTGCCTTGCAGAGATGTGTCAGGAAGGATGGATGCTCCTGCAAGACCTCCATGCTGCTCTCCCAGCTGAAGGAAAACCCCGAGTTGCTGAAGCGCTACCTGAAGCACCTGCAGAAGTGCAGGACATCCTACGTGGAAGTGCTCCAGGTCAGGCTGGCTGAGGCTGGGAATAACCCTGGCCCTGCTCAGGGGCTTGGCCTGGGAGCTCTTCACAGGTTCCTTTCAACCCAAATCTCTCTGTGATCCTCCAGAAAAAAGAGCACGAGTTTCCAGGAGGAGATGACACATTCTGCTCTTTGAGAACAAATTCCCAGCTCTAGGAAGGCTCCCAGGAAGGCTGGACAGGGCATGGAGCTGTCCCCAAGCACAGGGACACCACAGCTTTGACAATAAAGGTTGCAGATGAAGCTGTCTCCAAGGTCAATGGAACATGGAATGCTCCAAGCAACAGAGGGAGTGACCCCACCCTGGGAATGCTGCAAAGCTCTTCCAAACCAAAGGGAAGGGATTCCTGGCTGTGAGGGTGGGCAGGTCCTGGCACAGGGTGCCCAGAGAAGCTGTGGCTGTCCCTGGATCCCTGGGAGTGTCCAAGGCCAGGTTGGACAGGGCTTGGAGCAGCCTGGGATGGTGGAAGGTGTCCCTGCCACGGATCTTTAAGGTCCCTTCCAAGCCAAACCATCCTGGGATTCTGTGAATTTAATCAGAATCCCCCATTCCCCTCCCATTTTGAGGTATTAAATGGATCCCCTCATACCATTATCTCCATATTCCAGCCTCACAGCCAAGCCAAGAAGCCAATCCACCGTTTCCTGTCGTTCCTGTATTTTGAAGGGACAGTTCACATCCTTCATGTACTGGGGAGTAAAAAAAAAAAAAGGATTTTAGTGACCTGGATGAATCAGTTGGGAGCACAGAACTGCTCTGTGAACAGTCCCTTCCCCACAGAAAATATTAATTTACAAGAGGTGTCACTGTGAAATTCCTGCTGTGGCACCTGATCCGTGTTGGAGTGTCCCAATCCACCTCCAGCTCAAGTCTGACACCTGCTAATGGAATTTTCTTTTTAATTAATGGTTTTTATTGTCAGACTGTACCAAAATGCCTTTGCTTTACTCCCTGCTCGTGTCACAGAGCAAGTGGAACAAGGGAAGGGGGAACAAATTGGAACAAAGACTGGAGTGAAGGCTTCCACAAATTTTCCCTTTTTTAAGGGATTTTGTACAACAAGAAAAGACAAATCCAGGCTGAGGTTCTGTCCCAGACCATGAGATCCAGCCCTGGCTGCTGCCAAGGCTCCCAAAAACCAGGACCTGGTGACATTCTGTTGTGTCCCTTTGTGCAGGGACAGAAGTGCCACACAGCTGGGAAAAGGATGCCAGGGGCTGAAAAGCAGGAATTCCTTGGAAATTATGGGGAATTACTCTCAGCAAGCACTGCCAGGAATTCCAGATTTTCCCATTTACAGATTTCCCATTTTACCATCATTTCATGGCACTGGAATAATTCAGGTTCCCTCCTGGGCAGTGAGGAAAGCAAGAGTTTCCAGGAGGGGGGGGGAAAAAAAATCAGGATGAATGGGCACTGGGAATTACAGAGCAGGGAAATGGGAAGCAAGAGGAAAAGCTCAAGAGCCTGGATCCAGAAAATCCACCTGGAATGGCAGGAGGTGCAGGGATGAGCTTTCCCTCATCCTCCTCCTTTTGGTTAATGCAGACAAAAATTTGTTTATTTGCAGTCAGTCTTTTTTCTGCTTCAAAAGCGGAGTCAAACCAAGCAGAAATTAAAAAAAAAAAAAACAGATTAGGATGGATACCTCACCTATTAAACAAACAAAAGCTGAGGGGAAACCATGCCCAAAATTCCCCCATTGTAATAAACTCCCTCAGTTTGGCTTCAATAATGCATTTAAATTCCCAGAAATGGAACAGGACAAAAAAAAAAATCCAGATTTATTTGCTAGAGCAGCTGGGAAGGATCATTCCCAGCAAGGAAATACCTTCTCAAAGGATTTGGGCCAGTCCTCACTGTGGATGTTCCTCAGATTCCCTCGGTCCTCGATCTTGTAGTGCCTGATTTTCTGGTCCTCGAGCCACACAATGAAATTCCTGAACTCTGTTTCATCTGTGGGGGGGAAACAGAGCAGGAATTAAGAAATATCTTAAGTTTTGAGCTGGTTCATACAGGTCTTGATGCCTCTGAGCACTTTTACCATTAAAATCCCATGCTTAGATATTAAAAAAACCACAAAAAATTGTGCATTCTCTGACCAAAAAAATCAGCCCTGAGTGTTTTTCATTTTTGCAACTGACTGAACTCATTAAAGTCAGCATTATTTTTATTGGAAATACAATTATAATTTACAAAGCACAGACAGAAAGGTGAAAAAACAACAGATAATTTGAGTTTCTAACTCTGTTTTCAGCACAAACACGACACATGCAGCACTAATCCCCAATTCCTCTCAAAAAAATATGATATTAAAAAAATAAAAATAAAAATAAAAACAAAATAAAAGACAGTAAAATAAAAATAATAAAAATAA
>VWZP01007855.1:263455-280654 GCA_013396995.1 Dicaeum eximium | reverse complement strand
GAACCCCACACACCCATCCCTGCACCCACAGCACCCCTAAACCCCTCCCTGCCCTCTCTCACTCCCTGCCTGGATCTTTCCATGTCCCCGGAGCCCCCCAAAACCCCGGACCCCTCCCAACCCTTCCCTCACCAACAGCCCCCATTTCCCTGGCACACACCAACCCCTCCCTGCCCCCCAAACCCTTCCCAACTCAAAAGTTCCCATTTAGGGCACAGCTCAGGGGATCACTCCGTGGTTTTGGTTTTTTGGGGTTTTTTTTCAGTCAATATAAGCCCACGTGCCCAGTTTGGGGGATTTTTGGTGGAAGATTTCGGAGGCATGAGGGAGCTGGTCGGGTTTTTATAGGGCTTTTTCCTTTTCCTCCATCTGGCCCAGCCCAGCTGTGTCCTCATGGAAATCCTTCACTGGGAGGGAGGGAGGGTGGGCAGGCCCTGGCACAGGGTGCCCAGAGAAGCTGTGGCTGCCCCAAATCCCTGGAATTGTTCCAGGCCAGGTTGGACAGGGCTTGGAGCAACCTGGGGCAGTGGAAGGTGGGACCAGGGGGTGGAATGGGATGGGATTTAAAGTCCCTTCCAACCCAAACCCTTCTGGAATTCTATGATTTTATGGAAGGAAGTTTCTGTGTCCCCCAAGCAGGGCTGGGACAGGGGGCACAGCATAGCTGGGGAGGGGCACAACCCCCAAAACAGCCTGAAACAGCCCAAAACAACCCAAACCAGCCCAAACCAGCCGTGCCAGCTCCCACAGCAGCAGCACCGCGGGACGCAGCTCCCTTAGGGAACATCCCCAAAGGGTGACAGCGGGACCCCCCGGGGCACAGGGGGGACACGGGGGCGGTGTCCCCCTCCCCCGGGCGGCTCCGCAGGGCCCCGCCAGAGCCGCGCCGGCTGCCACAGCCGGGTTTCCCCTCCCGTTTCCACAGCAACCCCCGATGACTGATTTCCTTCGATGACTGATTTCCTCCGCTGCCCTGCACAAGGAAACCCTGGCACATCACCCCGACATCCCAAAAACCCACCCGGAGCTGTCCCTGCAGCCCTGGCACCCCCCTGGCAGAGTCCCCCCACCCCTCCGCAGTGACCCCGGCACAGCGCAGGGACCCGCGGTGCTGCATTAATTAAAAGCGTTGCCTCCAGTGATAATTTCAGGGCGGCAGAAATTGCCTAAAAAGCCACCAGAACACGGAGGGATTTTCGTAATTATCACCAGTTCGTCACTGGGGTGGTGCTGATGGGCACATCCAGCCGTGCTTGTTTTGGGAGGGCTGATAAAAAGAGAATTGCAGCGCCAGGCACCCACTCCGGCTCAGCCATCCCTGCCTAACAGCAGGAGAAAGCAGGGGGAGGGAAATTAATTAGTAAATTAAGGATACCACTGCAATATTTCCCTTTTTTAACGTGAATTTTTGCAGATGGCTCCATAAAACTGGCATTTACCCGTGCTCACCCTACAAATCCCAAATGCCCGACTTCTCTGCCTGCCCCGGAATAGTGATGGGAGCTGCAAAATTTGGAAGTGGAGCGACTGGGGAAGAGATGGCCTCAGGGCAGGTTTTTTGTCAGGGTTTAAATCCATGGAATGGTAGAGCAGAGCCGCAGAGGGCTGCCAGCAGCAGGGAGCATCCCGGGAAAAGGCCAGCCTGGGTGCCTGGGGACGCGATGGGAACTCAAGGACCTTTCCCTCCCCTGGGGACCTCCCCCGTGCTGAGATGAAGCAGGAATGGAGGTCAAGGCATCAAAGGGAGGGGGATTCATTAAATTCAGCCCCATTTAGCCTTTTCTAAGCACAGCTTAGAGCTCCCTCCCCTCCTCAGCCCTGCCAGACGGGGCTGGCCGGTTCAACAAACCCTTCCCCATCTGGTTTTAGGAAAATGCCGGGGTTTTGTAGGGCAGGGATGAAATCTGGAGGCTATACTTAGCAGCAGACAATGCAGTCCCCCTCCCAGAAGTGGCTCATTCCCTCGTGCTCCTCCCTCCTGCCCCGAAAATGTGGGATCTTAGCAGAAATCAGCAATTAGGGCCCCGGACCTGCGGATGGTCAGCGCCCGCCCCGCCGGGGCCCAGGGATATTTTTAGAGGACAAAGGGAATTTGCTGGGAACATACAATTATTTCTGGAGCCTGTGGAAAAGGCACTGGATGCTCCTGGCACTGGGGATGCTGAAGGTGCCAGGGCTGGGGGGCAGTGGGGGCACTCCAGAGGGGCACAGCCCCACGGCCCCACCCCTGTGCCTCCCGCAGGGGTTGGAGGAGGGATGGATGGCCAAGGCAGGCAGGATCCAGGGCCACAGCCCGAAAATGGGACATGGCTGCATCCAGGGCCACAGGACAGTGCTGTGTGTTGGGAAAAACCACTCTGGATGCTGCTTCCCCATGGAAAACAGGCTCATCATCATCATCATCATCATCATCATCATCATCATCATCATGGAATCCCAGAATGGTTTGGGTTGGAGCAGACCCTAAAGCCCATTCCATTCCAACCCCTCCATGGGTAGGGACACCTCCCACTATCCCAGGCTGCTCCAGCCTGGCCTTGGACACTTCCAGGGATCCAGGGGCAGCCACAGCTTCTCTGGGCACCCTGGGCCAGGGCCTCACCACCCTCCCAGCCAGGAATTCCCAAAATCCCATCCATCCCTGTCCTCTGGCAGTGGGAGCCATTCCCTGTGTCCTGGCACTCCACACCCTCTACCTGTGAGAGGATAAATCCACTAAGGATCAAGAGATGCTCCAGAAACTGGAAATGGGGACATGGAAAGGTTGTGGGTGTTGGTACCTTCCACAGTTTTCCTTGGCTGGAGGAAAGAGGTGCCAGGACCAGCAAACCTGGCAAAATCCCATGGAAAAGAGCTGGCCAATTCTGTTCTGAGTTTAATTAGCACCAGAGGGAGATGGGAGGGTGGTGCTGGGTGCTGTGCAGGGGAAAGGCAGCACCAACCTTCCATCAGGCACTGGAGAATCCACGTGTGCCACCCAAAAACATCAGCTCAGGATCCTGCTCAGAATCACACCTCAAACCAAGGCTGTGGAGCTTCCTCCTTTGGGGAAAACTCACCTGGGAGCTGCTCCCCAGCCCCCATCCCACTGCCCCCAAGGAGCAGAGGAGGGATGAGAGGGAAGCAGAGGATGGGCCCACTCATCACACAGTGAGTGCAGCCCGTCCCCTGCCCCAGGTGGGGAGCAGGACTGGGGTTCTGGGGGGCTGAGAAAGGCTCTGCCCCCCCAGCTCCACAATGAGGGGTTCACCCCTTCATCCCCACAGCTCCTGAGGGTTGGGGATCCCCCTGAGCATCCCACCAGGATCCTTACTACGGACACTCCGTACTCCCAGTTATTTCAGGAGCTCCCCCTGCGCCTCTTCCCAACTCCAGAGAGTTGGAACTGGCTGGCACTTCCACAAAAATCACCAAAAATCAGGATTGAAAGGCTCAGCCCATCCACTGCCCTGCCTGAGGCAGGAGTTGCCTTAACCTGAGCTGGGATTACCGGAGCAGAGAACACAATAAATGCAACGTTATCCTTAAATTCAGCCGTGTTCCACCTCTCCCTTAAGCCTGGGAGCATTTTAAATCTCCAAGAGTCAAAGTGATGCAAACAACTGTCACTTTATTGTCACGTCCAGCCGTACTGCAAAAGGCACACAACAAACTTCATTGGTACAAAAAGAATTTCGCTCCGGGGATTTTCGCATGATTTTCCTTGAGTTTTCTTCTTTTTTTTTTCTTTAATTTTTTTTTTTTTCCCTGCTCCTTTTGCAACACAGTCACTGGGCTCTAGATCCTTTCACAGAAAGGATTATTTTTTGTGCAGACAGACAGATCCTTATTGCAGGGGGAACAGCCCCAAGGGCAGGCGGGCACGGCCACCCCCGGCCCCGGCCACCTGCGGAAAAACTGGGAATAAATGGCACCTCTGTGTCCCCCTGCTCAAATGGCACCTCTGTGTGTGTCCCCCTGCTCCCTGGCACTGCTGCTGTTTGTAGGGATAATTCCCATCACAGCCCTCAACATCAGCCCAACTCCAACCCCATCACCCCACTCCAGTTTTGGGTGCTCCAGGATAATGGGATGGGGCTGCCCCCTCCCCATTTCTGAGCAGTGCTGAGCATTTCTTTACACAATTTATCCCTTTTTTCCCTCCAGCTCCGAGTTTCTGCAGGGTGAGGGTCCCATGGAGGGCACCCAGAGGTTGGCAGAGGGGGAAAAAGAGGCTGGGGATGATTTTGGGGAATTTCCCTGCCTGTGCCAGCACAGAAACTCACACTGCTGGTGCACACACTGCAAACCGAGCCGTGGATGTGGGGCTGGACTCACACATTATCCCAGCACCCTAAGAGAGGTTTTTGGGGTATTTGGTGGGGTTTCCCCCAAACCAGAGTGAGGCACACAGCCCCGAGCCCCAGCAGCACCCCTCCAGCTGCCCTGTGTGGATTTAGGGAGGTAAGGATGCTTAGGGACCCCCATCCTGCCCTGCCAACATTGGGTATTGACATTATTTTCCCTTCAAACCCCTCAGGCAGGGCCAGATCAAGCTCTGGGGTGGGGACACGGTGCCAGTGCCACGGTCCCACAACAGCTCTCCCATATCCCAACATCCCAAGAGATTTTCTTTTTTTTGCACTGTGCCTATAGATACGCTCCACTTCTTTTGGTACCAGCTCCCCTTTCTCAGCTCCCTCCCCCAACATTCCTTATAAAAATAAGATTGTGCTTATTTATAAAATAATTATAATTTTTTTTTTGGTTTGTTTTTTTAAGAAAAGCTTCCAGTTAAAAAAAAAACCAAACAAACGGTGGTGTATCAAAATATGGCAAAACTTTGGCTGTCAATGGCTAAACTCTAATTAAAAATATCTACTACAAAGGCATTGTGCTGTGATAATTAACTCTGCAATGCTTCAGCCTCCAGTACCAACAGCAAATATTCCACCTGGGCTGTCTGACTTCCCTGGGACACGCTCAGAAACCACCCTTGGATTTTCCTAGCACGTCACCATCATCCTCTGGCAGAATGATTCCAGCTGTAAGACACCTAAGGAGACATGAAAAGCCTTGGGAAAAGAGAAGGGAGATGCAGTGGGAAGAGCCACATGGACAAAGCAGGTGGATGCACATTCTCCTCAAGAGGAAAGTCTGTTTTCTCACCTTAGTGCTTAGGAAAAAATAGGATTGTTGATAGAGTTAGTGAAAGAAGAGAGGCAGATCTTTTGTATAAAAGGTGTTTCAGAGCAGGAGTAAAATGCAAATGGTCTGTAAGATCCAGACATATATAAACATACATACCTCGATATATTTATATATGTATTCTCTAGATATTCAACATTTGGGATGTGTTATTGCATTATCTTTATAGGGGACTTATTTTTTTCCATCCTCCTTTGCTTTCTATTTTTTGGGGGGGTGGTTTTTTTTTTGGTTTTGGGGTTTAGCTCTCAAAAAAAAAAAAAAAAAAAAAGAAAAATATAAAAAACAATTTACAAATGGCTCTGAGAGCTTCCAGCCATCATCCACCTGGCTGGGACTGCTGTGGTCTGACCTCCAGCACGTGTTTTTGGAAAAACTGGGATCATGCTCTGCCCCAGGAGCTGCTGGCCATGCCTTCCTCCATGGAACATCACCATGCCCAGAGATCCCTGGCTGGTTATTGCTTAATTCTCCCTTCCCATACTGGCCTTTAGGGTTATTTACATTTCTTTGGCTTGGCTTGAACATGACAGTCTGGCACTTTCCAGCCACCCCAGAGTCACCTGTGGGCAAGGAGGGGGAGAGGCCACCTCGCCACGAGAAAACACCGGTGGCTTCTGCCGGCTCCAACTGAGCTGTGCTCCTCCCAGTCGGAATAAGACAACTTGTGTTTGGCACAAACTCCTCTGGAATCGACTCCGTGCCCGGGGATCCCCATCCCGCCCCCGATCCGGACAATCCTCCAGATCCCAGGGTCTGCAGGGAGCAGGGCAGGGCTGGGGGAAGGCGGCGTCGGAGCCTCCCCACGCTCACACCACGAACTCGGGGACTTCGTCGTGGGTCAGATCCAAGGAGAAATACTTGCTGGTTCTTTTCACCGGGAAGGTGTCCTGGATGTTGATGCACTGCTGGGCCAGGCAGCCGTTGCAGTAGAGCCCGTCCTCGTCCAGGCCGTGGGCGCAGCCGAAGGTGAAGCTCTGCGCCGTGTCCTGGCACAGGTTGGCCAACTGCAAGAAGTCCTTCTGGTAGAGCCGGATGTCGTCCAGGCTCAGGCTGTGCCGGTCCGTCGACGTCTTGGGTTTCCTGCACGTCGTCTGGGAAAAGCCAAGAGGAGGCTCAGGATGTGCCAGGGAGCCCCGGGGGCTGGGGGATCCCAAAGGCTCAGCCCCACGTACCTGGGGTAAGGAGTCGGTGCTCTGCCCCCGCAGCTTCACCACCGTCTCCGAGGAGCTGGAGGTGGAGGAGCTGATCTCCTTCACGATGAGTCCTGCACAAAGGAGGGTGCAAAGGTTATTTTGGGGTGGCTCAGCTCTCTTGGGATGCACTCCTGCTGTCCATGGGGACAAAGGCTCCCTCAGCGCAGTGCGGTGCCTTCAGCCCAACAGCTCCACTCGCAGCGTTACCTAAAGCGTCCCAGATTGGCCCCAAAATGGCATCCAAAGCTGTCCCCAGGGAGCCTGGCATCCCCAAAGACCTCCCAGTAGTTCCCAGCTCAGAAATGCAGGTGATTTTCTGGGTGCAGGCACAACTCCAGAAAAGATCATGGAGTCCAACTGTTCACCAGCACTGCCAAGACCACCACTGACCCATGTCCCCAGGTGCCACATCCACAGAGCTTTTAAATCTCACCAGGGATGGGGACTCCATCAGCTGCTCTGAGCAGCTGTACCAGGGCTGGACAACCCTTTCCATGAAGAAATTTTCCCCAATATCCAATCCAAACCTCCCCTGGCACAATTTGAGAGAGGTTCCTCTTTTCTTTACCCCGTATATCCTTCAACCCATTGGGTGAACAGTTTTTCCCAGCATCCCAAACGGACAACCTTGGGCTAACTCTGCTCTGCCGAACACCAAAGAACCACGGAATGACCAGGCTTGGATGGGACCTTAAAGACCAACTCATCCCAGCTCCCAAAGGTCTGACTTGCACTGGGGGATTGGGAAGAGCAGCGGCCACCACCTTACCCGAGTGCCCGTTGAACTTGCGGGACAGCAGCATGTCCTCGGTGATGTAGACACACATGTCAGGGCTCACCTCCATCTCCCCGGCCTGCTCCAGCTCCCGGGGGTCATCCACCAGCATCTCGATTTCTGCGGGCACGAGCAGGCAGGACGGGTCAGCTGCGCACCTCAGAGCCCCTCCAACCCCGGCGCCCGGCAAACCCTCACCGTCATCCTGGGAATCCTCGTCCAGCCGCTCCTTCCCGCCGCTCTCCACGCCGGAGGTGTGGGAGCTGCCGTGGCTGGTCATGGAGCTGCACGTCTTCAGCTTGCGGTGGGCGCCGGCGCCCGAGAACCCGTCCTCGGGCCCCGTCTCGCGGGGTTTGGGGTCGGCCTCGATGCCGGAGGTGTGGGAGCTGCTGTGGGAGGCCGTGGAGTGCCGGGACAGCCGCTTGTGCCGGATGCTGCCGGCGCTGCTGCCGCTGGCGCGCGAGCGCTTCTCCAGCTGCTCCATGTCCAGGTCCAGCGTGTCGCTGATGTAGGATTCCCGGTACTGCTTCTTCTCTGCAGGGGGACACGGAATCAGCACCACTGCCACGACCCCCGGGGCAAACCAGACCCCCTGGCACACAGAGGAATTGTCACGACAGACCAGCGTGGTGGCACAGATGGAGATGGCTCTGTCCCAGTGGTATTAGGGAAGGTGGGGCAGGAGCTCCAAACCTCCTGTGCTGGGCTGTTCTTCCAACAGAGGAGGAGGAGGGAGAAGGGAAGGAGGAAGAGATGTCGAGGAAGAAGAGAAAGAGGAAGGCAAAATAAGGAGGAGCAGGAAAAGAAGAAAATAAATGAGGCGGAAGAAGATGTGGGTGAGAAGGAAGAAGATGAAACAAAGTCGAAGAAGATGAGGAGGAGGAAGATGAGGAGCGGAGAGAGGAGAATAAGGAAGAGAAAGGAAGATGAGAAGGAGAAAGATGAGAAAGAGGAGCAAGAAGAGGAGGAGGAGGAGAGAGAGGAAGAGAAAGAAGAGGAAGAGGAGGGGGAGGAAGAGAAAGAAAAAGAAGATGAAGAGGAGGAAGAGAAACAGGAAGAGGAGGAAGAAAACAAGAGAAGAATAGGATGAAGATGAGATGGAGGAAGAAGATGAGAAGGAGGAAGAAAAAGACAAGTAGGATAGTGAGGAGGAGAAAAACAAAGAGAAGGATAAAGATGAGAACAAGAAAGAAGATGAAGAGGACACGAAAAAGATGAGAAGGATGAGAAATAGGAAGAAGTTAAGGCAGAAGAGGAGGATGAAGAAGAGTAGGACAAGAACAAATAAGAAAAGAAGGAAGAGGGGAAAGAGGAAGATGAGGAAGACAAAGAGAAGATGAGGAGAGGAAAGAAGAGGAAGAGGAGCTTTCACAAGGATGAGGGACACTGGGAAAGCTGTGCTGAAGCACCGGGCAGAACTGGGACACCAGGGATGGCAGCAGGGCTCGTGCCCACCCCTAAGCAGCCGCGGGGACCGTGGGCACGGGGCTGGCACAAGAACCAGGTGCTCTCACAGGTGAAACAGCTCGTGGGAGCCCCGTGGGGCCTGGAGCACCTACCCTCGTTCTCCTCCAGCCTGCGGACCTGGCGCAGCACGGGCTGCAGGTTCATGTAGAGCCGGTGGCTGCTGCTGAGCAGCTGCAGGAGGTGGCGCGAGCGCAGCGGGCAGCCCGTGTAGTAGATGAGCTTCCGCGCCGAGGGCAGCCCGTCCGGCAGGATCTCGAACTTCTTGCCCTGCGTGGGACAAGGGAGGCATCAGCCCCGAAGAGGAGAATGCTCCAGTTCCCACCCAGTCCTGCTGCAGCTCCTCGCTAACCCCACAGGTTGTCATCGCCTGCTGAGGGTCTGTGCAAAAGCATCCCACGCCCACATCCGAGCCCAAGAGAGGCCCTGCCTGGGGATCGTGGGATCACAGAGGGGTTTGGGGTGGAAGGGACGTGAAAGACCACCTAGGCCAACCCCCTTCCATCTTCCACTATCCCAGGGTGCTCCAAGCCCCATCCAGACTGACCTGGGACACTTCCAGGGATCCAGGGGCAGCCACAGCTTCTCTGGGCACCCTGTGCCAGGGCCTCACCACCCTCCCAGCCAGGAATTCCCAATTCCCAAGATCCCATCCATCCCTGCCCTCTGGCAGTGGGAGCCATTCCCTGTGTCCTGTCCCTCCCTCCCTTGTCCCCAGTCCCTCTCCAGCTCTTCTGGAGCCCCTTCAGGCCCTGCAAGGGGCTCTGAGCTCTCCCTGGAGCCTTCTCCTCTCCAGGTGAGCACCCCCAGCTCTCCCAGCCTGGCTCCATAGGGAATGGTTCTCCAGCCCATGGAGCATCTCCATGGCCTTCTGTGGACCTGCTCCAACAGCTCCATATCCTTCCTGTGCTGAGGACCTCAGAGCTGGAAGCAGTGCTCCAGGTGGAGATGGTGTCACTCACCACAAAAACCAGTTTCCCCACATTTGTCCATGGGAAGTCATAGAGCAGCTGCTTTTCCTCATCCAGGTTCTGCAAAAAGAGGAGATGGAGCCATGGCTGAGGATTTTGGTAGGGGCAGGGAGCTGAGCTGAGCCATCACCTTCCTTCAGTCACCTACCTGGAAAATCTGGATGCCCCGTGTTGTCAGCCCCAGAGTCAGGGAGGCCTCCACTTCCCTTTTGTCCTAAGGGAAAAGGAATGATTTTAAATACAAAATTTGCAGCATGAAGTGGATAAATCCACCCCACCTCAGCCCAGGGATCCTCCCACAATCACCCCAGTCACCATTCTATGATTATTGTGCCAAATTAAAAATGGGAAGTGACTTTGGACACAGGCAGAGAGTGACACGATAAGGGGGAATGCCTTTAAACTAAAAGAGAAGAGATTTGGATTAGATGTGAGGAAGAAATTATCCCTCTGAAGGTGGGCAGGCCCTGGCACAGGCTGCCCAGAGAAGCTGTGGCTTCCCCTGGATCCCTGGAAGTGCCCAAGGCCAGGCTGGAGCAGCCTGGGATAGTGGAAGGTGTCCCTGCCATGGCACGGGGTGGAACTGGATGAGCTTTAAGGTCCCTCCTAACCCAAACCACCCTGAGATTAAATTAAAACACCTCAGCAAACAAACTGCTTTGTTCCCTAGAGAAAAAAACCCAGCACATATTTCTCAGGGAGGGCATTCCCAAAATTCAGATCCCACCAACCGCAGGGCCAGGGCTCACCTTGTACAACCTGTAGTAGTGCACGGCCACGTCGTCCAGCCTGACGGCCTCCTTGATGTACTTGAGATGGGCTTCTGAGGCTGTCAGGGCAAACTGGTCCTTGTGCATGTTGGGGACGTGCTTCAGGATGTAATCCTTGCCCCTCTTGGCAACCACCTGTGTGGAGGAGGAGAGGAGCTGGCCCAGCTGCCCCGTGCTCGCTCAGGGCTGGGTGCCGGCCCCGGCGCTCCCGGAGCGGTGCTTTCAAGGGAAAAGGGCAAATTGGAGATTTGTTCTAGAGACCTCCAAGCAAAAATAAAATAATTACAGCAGCCAGTGATTTCTTGCCAGTAGGATTTCCCACTGGGAAGTGTGCTCCATGTGGCCATTCCATGGTGACACCATGGCTTGCTGCGTGACTGGGGACATGGGCCCAGGGCCACCACTCATCAGTGATGTGTGTGCAAAAAGGAGAAGTGGGCAGATTTTGGGACAAAACTGAGAAAGAGGCTGGGAAGGAGAAGAAAAGGCATCAGGGAGAGCTTTGAGCACCTGAAGGGGCTCCAAGAGAGCTGGAGAGGGACTGGGGACAAGGGATGGAGGGACAGGACACAGGGAATGGCTCCCAGTGCCAGAGGGCAGGGATGGATGGGATATTGGGAAGAAATCCTTCCCTGTGAGGGTGGTGAGGCCCTGGCACAGGGTGCCCAGAGAAGCTATGGCTGCCCCTGGATCCATGGAAGTGCCCAAGGCCAGGTTGGACAGAGCTTGGAGCAACCTGGGATAGTGGAAAGTGTCCCTGCCCATGGCAGGGGGTGGAACTGGATGATCCCTTTAAGATCCTTCGAACCCAAACCATTGTGGGATTGTGGGATTCTGGTGCCACCAGCTCCCCAAGGGCTGGAACTGATGGTGGTGGGGCAATGCCCACAGAGAATCCCCCAGGAGCATCCCTGCAGCTCCCAGGGAATTCCTCACCAGTCCCACAGCAACCCCAACCTGCAGCTCCTTCCAGCCCCACAGCTGTCCCAGCTTATTTACAACCAGGATTAGCCCAGCACCAAGCTGAGAGCAGGGAGCACACCAGGATTCCTTACCCAGGCAGGGAAATAAGCCTCAGGCTCGAAGTATTTCCCGTAGTGCTTGTTCCTCTTGAAGTCGCCCAGGTCGGCCTGGAGGGCGAAGGCCGTGAGCAGGAAGTACGCCTCTTCCCTCAGCACGCACTGCGAGTGCAGCACCTGCTTCCTCAGGTGCCAGTAGTAGTAGTACCGAGCTGTCCTGTCGCTGTGGGACACAGGGACGAGTGGGGACACCCATCACCAAAGGGGTTTTGCTCCCTCCTCCCTGTTTGTTAAAATTCCCGCTCAGCGGCGCGGACGCGCAGCCACTTCACCAGCCAGGTGGAATAATATTGGAAAAGTCTGGTATCTATCTGGGGTGCGACGAGAGATTTTCAGAGACAGGGATGCTCTTTGGACACGTGGTTTATTGTTTGTGGGGACAGCCAACTTGACTAGTTCTGGCTGGAGCGTGGTCTAAGAGAGTGAACTTCTTGTTACAATCCCATTTATCCTCTTCTATGCTGAATACTCTGGTTAACTTCAACTAATCGGTACAGGGTACAAAACCTACAAAATCTACATGCAGCTTATGGGAATTATTATATTAGCATACTAAAAACCTGGTAAACTCACGTTTTTTCCCTATTACCTGGCAGGGCTCAACCCATTATCCCTTTGTCTGGGGAGCTGTATTGTTTAGTCATCAGGGGCCTCGTCTTTAGATAACCTAATCACTTTCTTCTTGCTTTGTATTTTATAGTTTAAATTTTGCTTTCAGCTCTATCTCTTCATTCTTAAAATCTTTCACCAATAAACCACCTCTGCAAGGCCTTCCTTCATCATCCTTCCCAACAGAATAAGCCCCTCAAAAAGTCTCTGCAGGTTCCACCGTGTCCCCAAAGCCCTGGGAATCATTTTATCCCCAAAGCAGGAGCTGCAGCTCCCACCCAGCTGTGGGTAAGATCAAATCAGGCTGTGCTAAACCCCCAAACACATTGTCCCCACCCCCAAAAGGCTTTGTCATCGCTGCCTGGGGGCAATGTCCCCATCTGCCCCTGGGAGAATCCACTCAGCAGCCACCCATAAGCAGCCCCAGCTTTTGGGATGTGCTCAGCACCCCAGAGCACCCCGAGGCTGCACACCCACCCCGGCCCTACCTGATGAGCCGCCCGTTCTCCACGTAGTACTGCACTCGGAAGTGGATGATCATGGGGGGGCCAAACTGGTCGATGCCCTGGAAGGGAGGAGGTTTTCAGGAATCCTGAGAAGATCCCAGCATCACACCCCAGCCCCTCACCTCAGCTCTCTGGGGTCGTGTCTGTCACAGCCACCCCTCGCCTGCCATGGCACTGATGGCATTTTTGTTCCTCAGTTAAGAGTTTGACACCCATTTTTCCACACAAAAAAAAAAGGTGGAAATGAAGGGGATTTGGATTTTAAAAAGCAGCTGGCTGGGTGTTCTGCAACACCTCACTGCTGCTCTCCCTCTCCCAGACCATCATCCACCAGCTCAGCACCAGCACTCGAGCCTGGACACCACCCCCTCAGCACTGAAAGAATGAAAAGGGGAGAAAAAACCCAAATTCTCCCAAAAGGGGAGAATGCTTTGGGGAGAAAAAACCCAATTTGATTTCATAATTTGGAGGAAAAGACCTCAAAAATTCTGCTGAAGGATAAGGGAGGAAAAGAAAAGTCAGCAAAAAAAAAAACCCCAGAGCTCCAGGGATGGAGCACAGAGGATGCACCCCCAGCTGGGGCACATGGTGGCACTTAGAGTGACAACCCCAGGGATGTGATTTTGCACATCCACCCCCCAGCCCCACACTGACTCAATGCCCCCCCACCCCTTGGCAGCATTCCCGGGTCCTGGAAGTGACCTGCGACGGGGACAGAGGTGGCCTTACTGCCGTCAGCTCTCCATGCAAGACCTCACCGCTGACCTTGCTGGCCTCCTTCTTCCACTCCTTGGGGCAGTACTTGTAGAGTTTCTGGGCCAGGTCCATGTACACATGCTCATTGTCTGGGAGGGACAGAGGTGGCATCAGCATCCCCACGTGTCCCCTGCCTCCCACCATGACCCATGAGTGGGGAGGGGGTGGGGAACTGTGACCTCCTCGTCACCAGAAGCATTAATTTTCACACTTAAGCCCCTGACTTACTCTGGATGACGCTGAGCCCGAAGAGGTGACAATCCTTCAGCCTCAGGAGGTCACACACCTGCACCAGTAACTCTTGGCACAAAATCTTCACCTGTAAAAAAACCCTTAAATGAGCCCTGGCTGTTTCTGTGCCCACCTGGGCTGGGCAGGGAGCACCAAACTCCTCAGCAGGACCCCGAGCAGGATGGGGGGTGACAGGATGGGCCATGGGGCTCAGCTTTCCACAGGGAGTCCCCAAAAGCCTGGACCAGAGTTCTGCCAGGGGTGGGCTGCTCAGAGGACCATGGGGCAGCTCGAGAGCAGCGGGTGGTGGAATCACCATGGGGAGATGTTTTGGGGGCAGAAATCAGAACATTCACGGGCTCATTCCACCCCTTGGACACCTTCCACCATCCCAGGTTGCTCCAAGCCTGTCCAGCCTGGCTTTGGACATTTCCAGGGATGGAGCAGCCACAGCTTTTCTAGGAAACCTGTGCCAGGCCCCCCCCCCCCTACTCCTAGGCAAGGATTTATTCCTATTATCTAATCTAAATCCTTCCTCGTTAAGTTTAAAACCATTCCCCTTATCCTATCATTATCTGCCTCTTTCCAAACCTCTCTCCATCTTTTTTATAAGCTCCCTTTAAGTCCTGAAAGGAATTTCAACATGTTCCTGACTCAAAAGCAACACTGGGTGGAGGTGAATTAAAAAAAAAAAAAAAAAAAAAAAAAAAGAAAAAGTGGGGGAATTTCACATTCAGTGCTCCATCCCTGTCAGAGCCAAAGCCCCTCCTGTTCATTCCCTGGGCTGGAGGAGGCTGAAGCGCCATCCAGAAGGGATTAGTGCAGTGATGGGGCTCGTGCCATGCCGCGGGGTGCCAGCAGCAGCTCACCCTCCCCAAACCCCGCTGCTGCCAGCATCACATCGGCCAAGGAGAGGCAGGAGAGCGTAAAACACCGCCTCAGCCTTTTTGGGGAATAACTCATCTGCATTTCCCCAGCAGGGCAAGGCCAGGCAGGCTCCACATGAAACCCAGGAGCAAACCCAGGGCGTGCAAACACAACCCTNA
Source organism: Dicaeum eximium (assembly GCA_013396995.1). Classification (NCBI taxonomy): domain Eukaryota; kingdom Metazoa; phylum Chordata; class Aves; order Passeriformes; family Dicaeidae; genus Dicaeum; species Dicaeum eximium. The sequence continues at coordinate 266,064 of VWZP01007855.1, read as the reverse complement.
AAACTTTAAATTTTCTGCTTTGTGATATTATACACTTTTATTTAAACTATACACTTACAATTTTAGTGCTATTATATAATTTTGGAAGCCTTCTTCATGGCTTCAGGTCAAATGTAGCATTTGCTTGGGGGAATTAGTGTCTTTTAGCACAGAAAGTCTAAAATTCTCAGTATCTGGGGCTCCAGCATGGGGTGTGATGGAAATGTCAGCTCGGGGGGTCCTTACGTTGATGATGATGTTGAGGGAGTCGTCGTTGGGGAGGAAGATGCACACGCTGCGCCGGTCCTGCATGACTCTGTTGTTGTGGAAAGGCAGCTTGTTCATCGTGCTCTGGGCAGGGGGCTCGGGGTGGCTGCTGGGGGGCACCTCAGCGGCGGGCCGGGGCGGCCTCGGGCTCCGCGGGTGCCATCCCTGCGGGAAAAATGGGGATCAGGCCTGGGCGTGGCACTCTCAGCTCCCCATCTGCACCCCCATCCTTCCCACACACCCACCAGCATGGCCCCACATGGGGAGGGCTCACGGGGTGTCCCCCAAAACCCTTGAGCACACCCCACCATGGACACCCCCATGGTTTTCAGCCCAGCCCCAAAGAGCTGAGCCGGCTGTTTGATACTCCCGGTTCGGGATCAGAAAAACCTCAGGAAGGGCTTTTCTGGCATAATTAAAATAAATAGAAGTTTATCTGCTGGGAATAACCCCATTGGGCCAGCAAGGAGCAGTGCTGGGAGTGGGAGGTTTCCCTGCCAGCCATGGAAAGGCAAGGTGGGGTCCCATAAGAGGATCCCCACAGCCCTTCCAACATCCTTCCCCCCAGTTCTGACTCTTTACTGGGGTGAAATAAAACAATCCAAGCACCAACAGGGATTTGCAGATTGGAATTGCCGTTCAGAGCCAACAAATCCATCCTAACACTGACCTCAGGAAATTCTCATTTCTGAGGGTGAATATTCCCAAAGCACTTTTTACCCCACCATCCACAAGGACACGAATTCCCACGTGACACCATGAGGATGGACTTTCAACTCTGACCTAGTTCAGCCTTTTCCTACCCCAGATTTACACTGGCACCCTGACAGCAGAGTGTCTCCCTCGTCACCAAATATTTGCTTTGGTCTAAATGGAAGCACCTCTGGCTTCCGAAAGCCTGGAATTTGTGCAGCAGCACGGGGGAAAGTGCCCCCAGGTGACTTTTTGTTGGTGGCTCCTGGGGTTTTGCAGAAGTTGGGAAATCCAGAGGCGACGCTTTCCCATGGCCAGGGCACTCTGGGACTGCAGCACAGAGGCTGTGTCCGTGCATCGTGGATTCTGTGCCTGGAATCCATGGATTTAAATATGCACTGTATCCGTGCATTGCATTCACGCCTTGGGATGGGGCATTGCAGCCATGTACTGCAGCTGTGCATTGCAGCCCTGCATGCTGGCCATGCATTGCTCCTACACATTGCTCCATGCATCGTGGTGGTACAGCATGGATTCTCTGCATTGCATCTGTGTGCATTGTGGCCCTCTGCTGCATCCATGCATTGTGGCATGCATGCACTGAGCTGGAACACCGTGGCACCCATGCATTGCATCCGTGCAGCACAGACGTGCAACCTGGCCGTGCATTGCACCTGCACATTGCACCCATGCACTGTGGCATCCATGCATTGAGTTGGAGCACCATGGCATCCGTGCACTGCATCTGTGCATTGCAGCAGTGCATCATGGCATCCATAAATTGCAGCACTGCACTGTGGCATCCATAAATTGTGTTGGAACTTCATGACACCCATGCATTGAGTTGGAGCACCATGGTATCCACGCATTGCATCTGTGCAGCACAGATGTGCCACCTGGTCGTGCCTTGCCTTGACACATTGCACCCATGCATTGTGGCATCCATAAATTCTGTTGGAGCTTCATGGCATCCATGCATTGAGCTGGAGCACCATGGCATCCATGCACTGCAGCAGTGCATTGCAGCAGTGCATCATGGCACCCATGCATTGCAGTACTGCATCATGGCATCCATAAATTGTTGGAACTTCATGGCATCCATGCATTGCATCTGTGCAGTGCAGATGCACAACCTGGCCGTGCATTGCACCTACAAGTTGCACCCATGTGTTGTGGCATCCATGCATTGAGTTGGAACCCCATGGCATCCATGCACTGCAGCAGTGCATTGCAGCAGTGCATCATGGCACCCATGCATTGCAGTACTGCATCATGGCATCCATAAATTGTTGGAACTTCATGGCATCCATGCATTGCATCTGTGCAGTGCAGATGCACAACCTGGCCGTGCATTGCACCTACAAGTTGCACCCATGTGTTGTGGCATCCATGCATTGAGTTGGAACCTCATGGCATCCATGCACTGCAGCAGTGCATTGCAGCAGTGCATTGTGGCATCCATAAATTGTGTTGGAACTTCACAGCATCCATGCATTGCATCTGTGCAGCACAGATGTGCAACCTGGCTGTGCAATGCATTTACACATTGCACCCATGCATTGTGGCATCCATAAATTCTGTTGGAGCTTCATGGCACCCATGCATTGAGCTGGAGCACCATGGCATCCATGCACTGCAGCAGTGCATTGCAGCAGTGCATCATGGCACCC
>VWZP01007855.1:228706-263084 GCA_013396995.1 Dicaeum eximium | reverse complement strand
TGCATCTGTGCATTGCAGCAGTGAATTGTTTAAATTGCAGCACTGCACTGTGGCATATGGCATCCATGCATTGAGCTGGAGCACCATGGCATCCATGCACTGCAGCAGTGCATTGCAGCAGTGCATCATGGCACCCATGCATGGCAGCACTGCACTGTGGCATCCATAAATTGTGCTGGAACTTCATGGCACCCATGCATTGCAGTATTGCATTGTGGCATCCATAAATTGTGTTGGAATTTCATGGCACCCATGCATCGCAGCACTGCATTGTGGCATCCATAAATTGTGTTGGAACTTCACAACATCCATGCATTGCATCCATGCAGCACAGATGTGCAACCTGGTCGTGCACTGCATTTACACATTGCACCCATGCACTGTGGATCCATGCATTGAGCTGGAGCACCACAGCACCCACGCAGTGCATCCCTGCCCCACAGCTCAGCAGCGTGGCCGTGCCTGGCACCTCTCCATGGTTTCCATGCTCTGAGGCTGTGCCCGGACGTGGCCGATCCCGACGGGAACCGGCACCACCACAGCCACGTTGGCTTCATGGCTCATTCAAGATCCCGGCGTGCACGGAACGGGGCTGAAGGAATTTGGCAGGTCCTGGCCCAGCCGGGCGCCAGCGGCTCCCGGGCACCGGCGTGATGTGACTTGTGCGGGCTGGGCTGGGGAGGGGCCGTGTTCCCAGCAAAGCGGCCGTGTCCCGGGGCTGCTGCAGCACCCTCCGTGTCCTGCTCCCACCCAGAGGGCTCCTCAAGTCCCACTGGTGCACCAGAGCTTCTTCCCATGGCAGCTCCGTGGGCTGCAGCTGGCTCAAAATTCCAGCCATGGGCAGCACACACTGCTGAGCTATTGGAGAGCCCATCACTGGGATTCTCTGCCCCACATGGGCAGGACACCTTCCCCTGTCCCAGGCTGCTCCAAACCCTGTCCAACATGGAAAATTTCCAAGCCACGGTTTCTCTGGGCAGCCTGTGTCCTCCCTCATAGCCAAGAATTCCTTTCCAATATCCCAACTAACCTTGCCTTCTGCCAGTTTAAACCTATTCCCTCTTGTCCTGTCACTCTCTGGCATTCTGGGGCTGTTCATCCCCACACACCAGTCACTGCATTTCCTCCTCCTCCTGCAGCCTGGATTGATCCCAGAGCACCAGGGATTAAACCACACGAGCTGGCGTCAGCAGAGCACAGACATGGGAGGGGAGAAAAAACCCAAACCGTATATTTTGGTATTTGTATAGAAAACATCCCAATTCCTGCTGCTGAATGCGAACATTCCATCAGCCCACCATATAGGGACGGTCCCTGTGGAGATTCCCTCAGTTCCAGGTGCTTCCCACGGGCTCTGCCAGCCCTGGGAGCTGCAGGGAGGACACACAAAGCCCTTTCCAGGGTGCTGTGCCTGCAGCAGCCCCGGCCAGACGCCGGCAAATTCTTTCCAAGCATCTGCTGCTCATTCTGACAATGTCGGCTTTGATTCCCTGGGACCCCGCGCCACTGCCCTCGCCGAGTCACTGCTGCTCCAGAGGAAGTGCTGGTAGGAGGCACAAACATGGAAGCATGGAATGGCTTGGGTTGGAAAGGACCTTTAAAGATCCAGCCCAACCTTCCCAGCTCCAAGCTGGAAAGATCTGGATTGGAGGCAGAGCCCCCCTGGATTGCCCCACAGCAGAGGGGCACAGATCACCCCACACTCCAAGCAGGAACCTCCACCCCGGGCAGCCTTCCAAAGGGTTTTCCATCCAAAGTCAGCTGGAAAAAACACTGGGAATGAGGACTTGGGCATGGATCAGCAGAGTGAAGAGATCCAGGTCTTCCAGCCGTGTTTTCCCTCCTATGGGGAACAGAGCCTTAAAACTCCACAGGAAGGCACTGCAAACTGCTCGTGACTCCGGAGAAAATTCCTCGATCCACCCTGTTTTCCAGGCCCAGGCTGCTGGAATATTGTCTCTCTCCCTGGCGCTGGTGCCATGGGATAAATCCTGTCACAAAGCTCCGCTGCAAAGAAAACATCCCGCAGAAAACCTGGGAAAAGCAGCCGGGGCTGGCGCTGCTGACTCGGCGAGGGATTTGTTCATCCCGGGGTCCTGCAAACACATCCGAGGGCAGGCAGAGCCTGGGCTTGGGTCAGATGGAGGTGCTGGAGCAGGCCCTCATCAGAAATAGAAATTTGGATGTAATTCCAGGGTGGGTGGGGATTGAACACCGCTTGAACTTGCTGGCTGAGGTGAGGTTTTCTTCCAGATTCCGTGCTTGTGAAGCAAGGCTGGGTGGATGTCCAGCATTTTTCCCTCTCCGTGGATTTAAATGGATTTAAAAGAAGCGGATGAGTTTCCATCCTCGTGGGTTTGGGTCAGGTTTGTCCCTCTGTGGTACCCACCAGACATCCCAGTGCCCCCCGTTCAACCAGCCCCAATCCAGAGCCTCCAAGCAGATCCCATCCATTTCTCCATCAATCAAATCCATCCCTCCTTGCCAAAATATCCGCTTTTCAAAAAACTCAGCCCTATCAGACATCTCCATCCTTGGAGGAACTTAACAACCATGTGGCTGTGGCACTTGGGGACACGGGTTAGTGGTGGCCTTGGCGATGCTGGGGGAATGGTCGATTACAATCCTAGGGGCCTTTTCCAACCTAAATAACTCCACGATTCCCTGATTCTAACCCACCTCCAGGCTTTTGTTCCAGCCCTCCTGAAGCAGCCCAGGGGCGAGGGAAGGGACCCAGCCCAGGACCCACAGGTAGGCAGGGGCCATCCCGCAGCCAGAGGCTGCCCAGAGCGCGGGGCGAGACGGGAAGATGAATTCACGGGGCAGGAATTTCTTGTTTTGAAGAGTCTGGAGTGGGTCTCACCCCACATCACAGGCACAGGTATGCACAGAGCTGTTATTACAAGTTTTAGGGCCGTCCCTCAATGCAGCTTCTCCGAACCCAAAAGCCAGATTAATTCCTGCTTGCGGTTGCCCCGTAATTAAAATCGTCTCCAATTCTTCATGAACTCAACAGTTTCCTCCTAATGAAGAGAGGCAGATGAAAGAGACCTTCACTGGGAAAAAGGACTCGGTTATAAATATTCCATTACTTCATCCACCACAAAAGCTATTTGGATGCTGGAAACTCAGCCTGGGCAGCCGGGGGCCAGCCCCCACCAGCCCCAGCAGACGCCCCTGAGTGCTGGGGGTACCCAAAAAGCCTCTCCAAGGAAAATTCCTCCAGGAGCTCGCCTGTCTCCACCTCTTCAACATTCTTCCTCCCCCTCGGCTACTGCGATGGGCAGGGATGGCTGAGCCATGTGGATCATCCTACAAATGGGATGATGTCCCCTCCTGCTGGGGATGAGCCCCATGGGACATCACATTCCATGGGGAAACACAGGCTGAGCCATGGCAGCTCAGGAAACTGCTGCCCTGCCTATCTTGTCATGCACGGAGCAGAATCCAGCCTGGAAGTGCTGATTTTCCATCCAACCCACAGCAGAGCCACCCCAGGCCTCTTCATTCCCTGACTTTGGAGCACTAAAATATAAATAAAGCGTCCCTGTCTCTGCCAGGGATGGACACAGAGATGGATTTCTCCTGGCAAGGGCTCCAGGGAAGGGAGGGACAACCCCTGCTCTTCCTCTTCCCTCCTTTGCTCCAGAACCAGCCCCTGCCAACAGATTTCCTTCCAGGAAACTTTGCCTGAGCCTTTGGGATTAGAACAATATCAGGACTGGTTTGGAGAGGTTGTGCTCAGGGCAGCCCAGCTCTCCCATCCAGCTCCAGAGCCTGTCCCACAGCGTTCCCAGGCATTTTAGGAACCATCCCCCGGCACCAACAAGCCCAAACCTCCCAGAGCTCTGATCCCATTCCCAGGATGACAGGAATCACTTCCAAGGCTGCGATGGATGTGGAGCATTGCCTTTGCTCCCCTCTCCGTGGGCAGGCTGCAGCCCACACCAGCAGCAGCTGCCATAAATCCCTTGGGATTTGCCTGCAGGATCCCTGGACCACAAAGCAGCCCCAAAGGCCAGAGTCACCATCCCAAATCCCTCCTCCACAGAAAGCACAGCCCTGAGTCTCCAAACCATGGAGCTCCTTATTTAGAAATTAAAGTAATATTTTAAATTTAATGAACAATATAATATTATATAATTACTAATGCCACGTAAATATTAATATTAATAATATGCAATGATGAATGTTTACATTATTTTCCATAATGACACACCCCCAAGATGCTCTGACCCCGAGCAAACCCTTCCTTCCCAGTAGGAGGCACTTTTGGGGAGCCCCATTCCCAATATCCCGCTCACAGGCACACTCCTCTACATGGGACTGATGCCCAAACCCATCCCCACTCTGGGGAATGCACAGTCCTTGCTGCACACAGAGGAGAGAAAAACAGGATGCAAAGTGCTCTGCAGACACACAAGAACCCAAAAACCAGCTCCATTTTATGCCAAAATATTCAAATCCATGCCTGGACTCTCCAGAGCTCCTGCTGCCCTCTGTGGCGTCCTCGCCTCCAGCTCCAAATCCAGCAAAACAAAGCCAAACCAAGTTCCTGATTTTTTTAATCCTGGGGTGGGCAGAGGGAGATTTGTCTTCCCTCAGCAGCGCTGCTCTCCAGTTTTCCAGCTGGGAAAGCTCCTCAGCCACGCCACAGCCTCCATCAACTTCCCTGCCCCGGCCGCAATCGGGGAAAGCTTTTTGGGAAAAATATCCTAAGCCCACTTTTCAGTCAAGGGGGGAAAAAAAGCAGCATAAAACTCAATTAAGGAGCAGGCAGATATTTTAACCAGCGCCATGGTTTGTATACCCCATCTGGAGTCCAAAGGCTGCCGGGTTTTTTTTTTTTTAGCAGGATGGAACTGACATCATCTTAATTTCAAATTCCCATTTATTTTTACATCTGGTCTGAATTAATCTTTCTCGGCGTCCTGACTTTCATGTAATGGAATAATTGCTTACAGACTCGAGGTTTAAAGAGCCTGAATAAACCCAGTTTAAAAAAAGAAACCCCTTTAAAAACCGATAGTAAAAATCCAGTACCTAGAACCAAACTCCAATATGCCTTCGGGATTGGGAATTTTAAACGGAACATCTCTCTCAGGCAAGAGAGCTCGAATTAATCCCAGCTCTATCCAAGATTCGGAGAGGGAGAGCCAGCCCTGTGGAAAAACACCAACACAAACCAGCCCAGAATTAGGCAGAGCAGCAAAGCTCCGTCAGCGCCACGCGGGAGCATCTCTGGAAAAGCAGAGTTTGGCTTAGAGGGAAAAACATCCTGATGGCCACAAAGGCACTGGCCACGAGCAGGAAGAGGAGGATTCAGGAATGGGGGCCAGGGGCACGGCAGGGTCGGGATGTGCCTCACTCCCACGGGCGAGTCAAAGGACACAGCAACACCAAGGATGGTCCTGGGAAAGCTCAGCCCCGATTTCCCCACTGCCACGAGGGCACTGGGTCAGATAAAGCTCGGCTTAGGAGCTGCAGGGATTTATCCTGGCCGCTTCCAGAACGTGTCAGGGATACGCACTCCCGGTGGGGAACACAGGGAGGGCCATCAGTGACACCTCCAGGGACCAGCTGGCACCCCGAGCACCTCCACGGGGTGAGGGGAGCCTGGGGACAACGGGGTCCCACAGGTGGCTGTGACCCAGGAACAGGAGGATCCATGGATGAGCAGACCACAGGTAGGGGAACCAAGAGATGGTGGGAACCACGGCTGAGAGGATCTGTGGGTCACCACAACCCATGGAAAAGAGCTGGCATGGGCACAGAGGACCCAGGGGTGAGGGGACCCACTGGGGATGTGTGAGCCAGGGCTGAGGGGACCCACTGGGGAAGAGGAACATTGGGTGAGTGTGGCCCAGGGACAAGGGGGCCTGTGGGTGAGACCCAGGGGTGAGAGGGGACCCACGGGCAAGTGACACCCAGGGACAAAGGGACCCATGGGTGACTGTAACCCAGGAATGATGGGACCTGTGGGTGAGGGGACCTGGGGGTGAGTGCCACCCATGAGCAAGGGGTGTCATGGGTGAAGTGACCCGTGGGCGAGTGTGACCCAGGGACAAGAGGACCCATGGGTGACTGTAACCCAGCAATGAGGGGACTCATGGGTGACGGTGACCCACAGGTGAGGGGACCTGTGGGTGAGTGTGACCTGCAAGCAAGGGGTCCCACGGGTGAGGGGACCTGTGGGTGAGGGGACAAGGTGGCCCGAGGGAGTGAGCGAGACACGTGGGCGAGCGTGACCCAGGGGCGAGGGGTCCCGCAGATGTGGGGACCCGTGGGCGAGTGCGCCCCGTGGGCGAGCGGTCCCGTGGGTGAGGGCGGCTCTGGAGCGCGCCCTGTGCCGGAGCGGGTCGGGGGTGGCCGTGGCCGTGTGGCGGCCGTCGGGGGCCGTGGGGGGGTTCCGGCGGAGCCGCGGCTCCCGCGGGCGGGCGGAGGAAATGCCTCGCATTCCTGCAGCCGGGGCCGCTCGCACCGCTCCGGCTCCAACTCGCCCCCGAGCGCAACAAGCGGCCGCGCCGGGCCCACCCGCGGCACGGCCCCGCGGGGGCGAGCCGANACCGCCCCGAGCGGCACCGGCACCGCCTCCCGCCCCGGCGCCGTGCCCGGGACAGCGGGGAGAGGGTCGGGAACGGGGCGGCCCCGGGCAGGAGAGCCGAGTGGGGCCCCGGAGGAGGCGTGGGGAGCCGGGCAGCCGCCGCCACGGTGGCCACGGAAGGCTCTGGGAAGAGCCCGAGCAGCGCAGCCCCTGTGAGGGCACACGGGCACCGTCCTGAGGGACTGGAGCCGGCCGGAGGTGCCCGGGAGCGGGGCTGAGCATCCCTCGGCGGGGACCTCGGGGAGCGGGGCCGGAGGAGGCTGCGGATGCTCCGAGGGCTGAGGAACCTCTGCTCTGGAGGGCTCGGAGAGCTGGGGGCGTTCAGCTTGGATAGACCTCAGAGCCCCTTCCAGTGCGGCTCCAAGAGGACTGGAGAGGGAGTATGGATAAGGGGAATGGCTCCCCACTGCCAGAGGACAGGGTTAGATTGGATATGAGGGAGGAATTCTTCCCTGTGAGGGTGGGCAGGCCCTGGCACAGGGTGCCCAGAGAAGCTGTGGCTGCCCCTGGATCCCTGGAAGTGTTCCAGGCCAGGTTGGACAGGGCTTGGAGCAGCCTGGGACAGTGGAAGGTGTCCCTGCCCATGGCAGGGGTTGGAACGAGATCTTTTTTAAGGTCTCTTCTAATCCAAACAACCCTGGGATTCTGTGATCTCCAAGGGAAGGGACTCACATGTCCTCTGGGGGGGTCCCAACACACTTGTGCAGGGGACCCCTCACACCCATCCCGGTATCCCCAGCCCTGGCAGATCATAGAATCCCAGTTCTCAGGATTTAAGTTGAAGCAAGAGCAGAATTAAACCCCATTCCCATTAAATCCCCCACTGACACCGTAGCAGCTGGATGAAGGTGACTGGGGCTCACTCACGTGAGGCCTGGCCACGCTTTGGAGCTGATGCACACACAGATCCCTCTCCATAGGTGACCCAGGCCCGGAATAGCAACAGCAGCAGCACCATAAATTAGCAGCAAAGCATCTCCGAGCCGCTCCTCCTTCAGAAGTGCCATCTGGCGAGATTGTTTTTGGAGTAGTTATTTATTCCTCACTTTTAACTGTCTACAGGCGTTTCTTGGGCTGACCTGCGAGGCCGCCTCGGCCCCCACAGTCTCTCCGAAGCTCTGGGAGAGAGGAGCCGCTTGTTCCCAGCCCTAAATAAAGAGCAGCTCTGCTGTGAACACCCTGACACTCCTTGCTGAAATCTGTTTGCAGCTCAACAGATCGTGCTGGGTAATTACATTATGGGAGTGCACGGTACCAGTGCTGGGAATCCAATGCGCCGCTCTCCTCATGGAAAAAAACAACCTGGCTCTCTGCAGAGCTGGGGCTGCAAATCCCTTGGGTTTGGGATCACTCTCATGCTCCTGTCCGTGCCAGGTGGAATTGGGAGAGGGTTTCTATCCCACACCTCCTGTTCGAGTCCTTACAAAGCCACTGGTGCCACTGCCAAGGGCACGGGGAACATCCTGTCCAAGCAGGCCCTGTCATTCCAGCCAGAAATGCCCTTTTCCCCCAAAAACTCCCTCTGGAAACACCCATCCCGCAGTTAACACAGGGGGATAACCAAGCAAAGCCACCCTTTAGCTCATTTATCCGAACCCACAGAACATTTTAGGGCTGTGGGGAGGCACAAGCGGGACGCGGCCCCGTCGCTGCGGCACTGGGGAGGACGAGTGGGCCCTGCTGAGCCCATCCCAGCCCCATCCCGAGCCCTGTGGGATCCAGGGATGCAGGAACCCAGCGCCTGCCTTGCTGCAGAGGCTAAATAAAGCAGCAGGAAGAGCTCTCGGGTGCCAGCGAGGCGATGGATAAACACCGACATGGATGGCGCGGGAGAGCTGGGAGAAAAATCTCGGCTCATCCCAATGGGAGATGCTCCCAAGGCTGGAGGAGATGCTCCAGGAAAAGCCATCCCAGGCTGCAGCGTGGGGAGAGCTTGGAAAGATGGAGCTCAGCCAGTGTTTGCTCTGCCTCTCCTCTCTGGGAGGCACCAAAGACTCTGGTGACATTTCTCTCACAATTCTGGAATTAACCTCCCTCAAAGTCCCAAGGAGCAGAAATACAGAGGGAAAATGGGAAAAAAAAAAAAGGAATTCTTTTGGGGCTGTTTTTGTTTCCTTTTTGCCTAGCTAATGGGATCGCTAGACCTATCTCAAAATAATAATAATAATTTTTTTTAAAAAAAGAAAAAAAAGGTGGCGTGGTTATGACTGAAAATACCATTCCCATGCAATACATGGATTTTTCTCGCACTGGATGTATTTATATGGAAAGGACAGGAAATAGCAGTGGCTCACTGTGATCCTGCATTATCACCAGTCGAGTGTCTCCCATCCCAGAATTTCAATGCTGCCATTGTCACTGGCAGGGATGGACACGGAGACGTGGGAGCTCTCTTATCTCATAGCGTCCCTCGGATTTTGTTAATGGCATAAAAATTATTGAAAAAGCAACAAAATAACAACTAAACACATCCCTCTCTGCATCCCATTCCCTTCCCAAAGGCTGATGGATCAGTTGTGCCAAGCCAGGCTTGCTGCTGTCGGTGCCCAGCATCCATTTCTAGGGACTTTTGGGATGTCCTGCTAGGAAAATTTACCCTGGAGCAGCAGCTCAGGGACCTCAGCACTGAGCACAAGCCTTGTGGGGTGCATTTGGGGACAGGGGTGTCACCGCTGCTCGATGACACCTGGCACAGCACCAGACTCGATCCTGATGGGCCCCTTCCAACTCAGCATATCCCAGGGCTCCAGCTCTGGCTGCAGCTGGGATTTAGAAATTCCTCCCTGGACAAGAGAGGAAAACAAATCCCAGCTACTGTGAGCAGGCTGTGCTGGGGCTGGGAAGGTTTCTCAGCCCATAAGGGGAAGAAATTAAATAAAGAAACCCCAGCGTGGAGCCACAACAGCCGGAGCGTTGCTATAAACTCTGGAGAGGAGCTGGACCTCGCTCCCATTCCTGCATTTCACGGGGATTTCCAAGGAAGCTCTTCCTCCCTCCCCATCCAGGCTGGCGTGGGCAAGTCCCTGTCCCCCCAGCACAGAAGCAACCAGGGTGGAGGGACCCTCTCCAGCATTTCCTGGGCTGTTTAGGAGAATCCCAGCTGATTTTTGGCCATAAATACCCAATTCACGGAGATCTAATCAAGCCTCTGCTTCAATTTGGTTTATAATTAAAAGCCTGAGCACTCACTGCTCCTCAGGGGTTTTGCCCCAGCGCTGCCCCTGGGTGTACCCACTTGGGGACAGCTCCAACTCCATCTATCCCAGCTGAATTTTGGGAAAGCTGGTGCCCAGCGTGCAGGAAAGGGGAAGCATCCCTGGGAATGGCCTGGGGACACCCCAGCTCGGGAGCCAGGTGAAGAGCGGGATGGCTCCTTGAGCATTCTGGAATTTTGGCAATCCCAAACCAGCCCTAGCTCCCTGGGAATTCAGGGGATGCTCCCAGAGGGGTTTCCATCAGATTTTAGCTGGGAGAGGATGTACCTACATTTAACTGCCTCCCCCCAAATCTCCCTCTGTATTTACTGTGCCCAGCCTTTGCCTGGGAAGTCGGCAAGGACAAAAATAAAAAGGACTTGCGTGAGATTTAAGCCCAAGGAAGCTGGAAACAGCGAGAAAATCCAGCCTGAATCCCCAAGTGTTGGAACCATCAAGAAAATCCAAGCGTGCATCCGGCAGGGAAGCATCCCCCGGCTCGGCAGTGCTGATACGGTGCGTCCTGCTAATCTACCCCGCAGGATTTACAGCTCCTCCAGCCCAGCATCCTCTTCAGCAGCAGCAGGGATGCGATTGGAGATTCCTCGGGATGGCTGGAGGGAAGGAACGGCGGCATCACCCCCCCCAGACTGAACCCCCCGGTCCTCACCCAGCCCGGGGCACCAAGCTGGGGTTTATCACCAAATTATTGATAAATCCGGGGTGAGGTGGGCAGGGATTTTCTAGGGAGTAAGGCTGGTTTTCTACAGCACCCACCCCGGCCAATTCCCAAACCCACTCAGCATTTCCCTCTTTTATAAGCTCGTTTCCCCCCTCCCGTCCTTTTTGTTTTGTGGGGCCCCAAAAGGCTTTTTCGTGGCTCTGGACTTGGGGGTTATTCCTAGAGTTTGCTCCCAGCCTGGCAGAGCTGCTGAAATGCCATGGAATTGTGGTGTAAAGCAGGAAAGGGCGGCGGGGAGGGGCGGACGGGGAGGAAAGATCACAGGAGCGAGCGGGGGAATATTTTTAGCCCGTCTGTTCTCCGGATTCAACACCACTCCATGATTCCAATCCCATCTGACAGAGGGACAGACGCCTCAGGGCTGCTGAAACGGGAGAGAAACCCCAGCAAGGGCCCCCTGAGAGGGGTCACCAACAGCCCCGATGCCACAAGACATCCGAGAATCCCCCCCTCAGTGTGGTGGGGTGGGAGGAAAACTGGGAATTTCTCTGCTAAAAAAAAAAAAAAAAGAAAAAAAAAGTGGAATTTGGAAAGATGCGAAAAGCCGGGGCATCCATCAGGGGCCAGGGCGCTCCAAAGGAGAAGGAGAAGGAGAAGGAGAAGGAGAAGGAGAAGGAGAAGGAGAAGGAGAAGGAGAAGGAGAAGGAGAAGGAGAAGGAAGGAGAAGGAAGGAGAAGGAAGGAGAAGGAGAAGGAAGGAGAAGGAAGGAGAAGGAGAAGGTGTGGGAGGCACATTTTCCCCCTGGCATACTGCTGATCCAGCTCCTTGCTCACCCGTGTCCATGTATTTTCCATGGCAGCAGGGTTTGGTTCCAAGTTTGCAGGAGCCATAGTGAAACCTGGGAATGAGGTCACGAAGCAGAAGGGTTTGCTCCAAACCTGACCCAGGGTGGATCAGGTGGATCCAGGATAAAGCCAGGAAAAGGGGCCAAGCAGGTCAGGGGGGCAGGGCTGGGTTTGCTCTGTGCCCCTGCCACGTGCAGGAATGGATTGAGCACAAGGGGTCATGGACCAGTACCACATTCACAGTGGGAGGACTGGAGATCCTCCAATGCACTTCCTGAAGCGAATCCAGCGGAACCCTCACACCCTGAGCCACTTAAATTAGGATTTCCCCATAATTTAAACCCCAACTCCATCACAGAAGGACGCAAAGGCTCCCATCCCGTTCTCTCCATCCACACCGCCCTGCCCTGAGGTGGCACTGCGGGATGTGCTTCCCTTGGCACGGTTTGGAACAACCCTGGTGCCAGCACAACTTTCTGGGGTGCTCTGGGGAGCAGCTGGTGCTGTTCCCATCCCCAGGGAAACGGGACACTGACCTCGTGCTTTGTAAACAGGATTGCAGCAGGGAAAAGCCAGCCCAGGCCCCCCATCCCCTCCTCCACAGCCAGGGAGCCCAGGGAGCTTGGCCGTGGCCCCACGTGTCCATCAGGCGTCCATCAATGATTTACTGCTGCTCTGAAGAGCTGTTTGTGCTCCAGGGCTTCCCACCAAGGTCAGCACTCCATTTGGCAGGGGAAGGGATGGATGCCAAGGGGGAGAGGGGATGGGAGTCCCAGGCAGGGAGAGGCAGAGCCCCCTTGGACCCCAGCAGCACCAGGGGCTCATCCTGAGCATCCCCGCTCCCGGGGACCAATCGTGGAAACGTGGAGCAATTTGGGTTGGATCTTAGAGCCCAGCTCATTCCATTAAACACTTCCACACCCACCTAACCCCACTGTGGCACCCCAGGGGTGCCAGGGCTGGTGCCAACATCCCCTGCTTGGGGTTTGGGTCACAGCAGGGCTGAAAATCCCCTGTGGAGACAGCGGGAATCACTTCCCACCGGGGTCAGCGACACGGCGGCCAGCACAGCCTAAAACCAGTCCTGGGAGCACCAACAGCAGGGTGTTGGGGTTGGATCCAAACAGGCACCTCACACGAAGGGTTCCAAAGGTGCAGGTGCTGCTGGGCAGGATTTGTGCAATTCCTCTGCTTTTTGAAGCCGCCGCGGTGTCTCCCGCTGCCCGCTCAAAAGCAAAATTGATTTTTATGAAATGGACTGAGGCGGCCTCCAGGAGGATCCATAGCTGGGCTAATATTTGCCTAATGGGCTCCCACAAATAGCTCGTTAATCCCTTGGTGTTTATTAATGGCACACAGGAGCCAGACAGCTGCAGCCAAGCTCCCTGTGTCCCTGAGCTCAAAGGGACCCCAGATTCTCGGGGTCTCCAAGCTCCCCAGGTCCCTGGATCCCTGAATCCCTGAGCTCCCAGGGTCTCTGTGCACATTCCTGTAGTCCCATATCCCTGGATCTCTCCACTGTGGTCACCCCCTTTTTTCTCCCCACTTCTCCCAGAGCCTCTCCTTCCCCCTCCCTCATTCCATCCCACCCCAAGGGGATCCCCCTCTGCTCCATCACCCCCCCAGGGCTAAAACCCCCATTTTTGGGGCTGCACAGTGAACCAGCACTGGACACCAGCTCTGAAACCACCACGGGCTTTGGCTGGGCTTTATCCCAGTCCAGTTCCCTGGGGAATCTCACAGGGGGCTGTCACCACCAAGGGCTCTGGCACCCACGGGACAGTCTGGAGCTGGCACCATGTCCCAAAAAGCCTTGAAACCCCACAGCTTTAGCCATGGATTGGGAATACCTCCCTGCTGTTGCAGCAAACACTTTCTTTATGTGTTTATTTGCCTATTTAGCTGTAAATTGATATCAGAGCTCAGGAATGTTCTTGTAAACCTGTAAGTGAGCAAATGCATTGAGGGCTTGCTAAACCACAGTGCATTATCACAGTGTGTTTTTCCAGACAGGATTTTGAGGTGCTCCTTTGGCAGGGAAAGCCTGTGGATATGTGGATATACATTNATGCATTTTATAATATATAATATATTTATATTTATATTTATAACATTTATATATAAAACCTGAGCAACCTGGGCTAGTGGAAAGTTTCCCTGCCCATGGCAGGGATTTGGAATGAGATGGTCTTTAAGGTCCCTTCCAACACAAACCATTCTGGAATTCCACAGTTCCCTCTGCCCTCCCTCCCTTCTCTGCAGCAGGAAAAGACATCGTTTTGTTTTGGTTTGAAGGGCAACTTTCAGTGGAAACCTTTCCCAGACACCGCTTCCCCGGGAAGCAGCAGCTGCAGCATCTCCGGAGGTTTTCCCCTGCCAGCTCCACACGCTGCTCCCATCCATGGCACAGAGGAAAGGACATGTTTGAATGGTAAAAATGTCACCTCCAGCTTTCACCCAGCAGGGTTATCCTGCTCCAAAAGTATTTATCCCTCAGGAAGCCAGTAAAGCCCCTCCTGGAAGAACGTCATCTCCCAGAGCATCACTAAATTGAATTTCTGGGAAGCGTGGCCCTGAAATGACATCATTCCCTCGTGTCTGGGATGTGCAGGACACCTGAATGGGCTGAGGGGACACCAAGGCAGGTCAGGCTCAGGGATGTGGCCCAGAGCAGCCTGCCCAGGAAGGAACAGATGATTTCCATCCCGGAGGATGGGAGCTCCTGGGGCGAACACGGCGCCCAAGCCATGCTCTGTGGGCGGTGTGGTACTCTGTGGATGGGCGAAGTGCTGAGCCCAGCCTGGAGTCCTGCACTTCCAGCAGGGAATTTGCTCGATGTTCAGACCCCTCCTTCCCTTCCCAGGCTCTGGGAAAGCTGGGATTCTCAGCAGGAGCGCAGGCACTGGTTTCATTAAAGCAAACTGGGAGGGGAAGAGCTGGCTCAGCCTTCCCCAGGGCTGAGTGTGGGAGTTGGTGCAAGGCAGGAGGGAGGAATCACAGCTTTGGGGATGGATCTGGGCCACCCCAAAAATGTTTCTGGCTGCTCTGGAAGCTCCCAAACCTCTGCCCCATCCCTGGAAGTGTCCAAGGCCAGGCTGGATGAGGCTTGGAGCCACCTNCCTTCTCTGCAGCAGGAAAAGACATCGTTTTGTTTTGGTTTGAAGGGCAACTTTCAGTGGAAACCTTTCCCAGACACCGCTTCCCCGGGAAGCAGCAGCTGCAGCATCTCCGGAGGTTTTCCCCTGCCAGCTCCACACGCTGCTCCCATCCATGGCACAGAGGAAAGGACATGTTTGAATGGTAAAAATGTCACCTCCAGCTTTCACCCAGCAGGGTTATCCTGCTCCAAAAGTATTTATCCCTCAGGAAGCCAGTAAAGCCCCTCCTGGAAGAACGTCATCTCCCAGAGCATCACTAAATTGAATTTCTGGGAAGCGTGGCCCTGAAATGACATCATTCTCTCGTGTCTGGGATGTGCAGGACACCTGAATGGGCTGAGGGGACACCAAGGCAGGTCAGGCTCAGGGATGTGGCCCAGAGCAGCCTGCCCAGGAAGGAACAGATGATTTCCATCCCGGAGGATGGGAGCTCCTGGGGCGAACACGGCGCCCAAGCCATGCTCTGTGGGCGGTGTGGTACTCTGTGGATGGGCGAAGTGCTGAGCCCAGCCTGGAGTCCTGCACTTCCAGCAGGGAATTTGCTCGATGTTCAGACCCCTCCTTCCCTTCCCAGGCTCTGGGAAAGCTGGGATTCTCAGCAGGAGCCCAGGCACTGGTTTCATTAAAGCAAACTGGGAGGGGAAGAGCTGGCTCAGCCTTCCCCAGGGCTGAGTGTGGGAGTTGGTGCAAGGCAGGAGGGAGGAATCACAGCTTTGGGGATGGATCTGGGCCACCCCAAAAATGTTTCTGGCTGCTCTGGAAGCTCCCAAACCTCTGCCCCATCCCTGGAAGTGTCCAAGGCCAGGCTGGATGAGGCTTGGAGCCACCTGGGATAGTGGAATGGGTCCCTGCCTCTGTCAGGGGGGTTGGAACTGGATGGTCTTGAAGGTCCCTTCCAACCCAAATAACTCAGGGATTTTGGGATTCTAGCCCATTTTGGAGTCCCACCCCACCAGTGGGTACAGCAGCCCTCCCCTCCACACCTGGTAGGATCTGTGTCTGTGGGATTATCAGGGCAGGCCCCCATCACCAAAACCTCAATCCACTCTCCCATGAGCTCACATTTTCATGGCACCCTCAAAATCCCTGGGTTCCTACCCCAAACATCCCACAGCAGCTGGACCTAGCCCTCTCCACCTTCAAACCCAAGCTGTTTATGAGCTCTGGGAGCACAATAAACCAAAAGCAGCTGTGGCTACGACCTCCTTTTATGCGATTCCTTTTTTCCCTCCTCCTTCCACTGAATTTTTATGATCCAGATATAAAGCCCTGGGAAATAAAGGTTTAAAGGAGAACTCTGACACCCCTTACTACAGGAGCACAAAATTCAGAGCCCTGACGCTCATCCATCCCAGGAGATTATTTCCAATTTTTTTTTTTTTAAGGAAATACTAAAAATAAAGCACGTGGAAGCCAGTGATGGGCAGTGAGGGAGAAATCCCAGGTGCTCCTTATTCAGCCTTGCCCACTTCATGTTTGCATAACTCTGCCCTGAGCCAACATTTCTTTGTCCAAGGCCTTCCCTGAATGAAGGAGAGGGGTGAAGGATGCTGTGGGCATCCCAGGAAAACACTGGGAAACTGTCACCCCACTGCCACCCTGCTTGTGGCACCATTCCCAACTGCTCCAGCAGCACTTGCTCTATTTAAAATTAATGCTTTTTTTTGTTTTGCAGAGGGATCAGGGTCCTGCTGTGTTATCCCATCCAATAAATCCAATCCTGGTTCACCCCCAATCCCATCAGATTGCCTCCATCTCCAGCCATGATTTTCTGCAGTGTAGGACACCCCTTCCCTTTGCACCTTTCCTGGTGCAAACTCAGCCCTTAGACCCTTTGTTCTGAAGGGATTCCCTAATTTTGGGCCTTGGCAGAGGGGAGCTCTCAAACTCAGCCATCCCAGCTAATCAAGACCCCCCAGACAGTTCCCCTGATTTATGGAATCCCAGAATGGTTTGGGTTGGAAGGGACCTTAAATCCTATCCCATCCCACCCCTGCCATGGCAGGGACAACTTTCCACTGTCCCAGGTTGCTCCAAGCCCTGTCCAACCTGGCCTTGGACATTTCCAGGGATCCAGGGGCAGCCACAGCTTCTCTGGGCAC
Organism: Dicaeum eximium; assembly: GCA_013396995.1. Lineage (NCBI taxonomy): Eukaryota > Metazoa > Chordata > Aves > Passeriformes > Dicaeidae > Dicaeum > Dicaeum eximium. The sequence goes on along the minus strand of VWZP01007855.1, from coordinate 246,499 downwards.
CCTGTGCCAGGGCCTGACCACCCTCCCAGCCAGGAATTCCCAATTCCCAATATCCCATCTAACCCTGCCCTCTGGCAGTTTGAATCCATTCACACCCCCAAATCCTCCCATTTACATCCCAAATCCTCCCAGTGGATGTGCCAGCACATCCCACACTCCTGATTTCCACAAACCCTCAGCACTCACTTGGAGCAACTTGTTTTATGTCATCAGTGATTGGAAAGATGCTGCCTTGAAGGAAAAAAGGATTTGGGCTGTCAGAGCAGGAATTCAGGGCTCTGTCTAGCCTTATGGAGTTCTGGAAAGCCTGGAGGTCCCCAGGGCTTACCCCAACACCAACTGCTTGGCTCATCATCCCCAAACCAAAATTCTCCCCAAATAAAATGAAAAAATCACAAATTCCCCAATTTTGTGCCCTGTTTGTGAGGAAAGAGCTGCAGCATCACTCCCTGGAGCAGCCAGGACTCCTGTGCTCTGCCCCTGGATGAAGGCTGGTGCCACCTCCTCATCCAGCCTCACCCCCAGTGGGGATTTTCCCCTCTTTACAGCAATATTCCCTATGCCTGAGGCTTTCCCAGTTTCTCAGGAACATGGAATGCTGCTGCAAACATGGATCTGCCCAACCAGTGCTCCTAGGAGGCGACCAGCTGAACAAAGTAGAGAAAATAACACTCACAGTTTCTTTTTCCAAGTGCAAATCCCTGGTTTTTAGGTATAATCAGGACAGTTTCCAAGGCACAAAAAGCCTTTTCCATTCCTCCATCTCCAAGCTCAGCAAACAACCCTACCTGCAGAGCCAGCTTGGATTTATCACATTCCCATGGCTGTTTATGGCAGAGCTGGATCTCAAGCTGTTCCATGAAGAACACCAGGCCTACCCTCCCTTGAGCTAGGCTTCACACCCAGCCTAAACCTAAGCCTAAACCACATCTCATCCCTCAGACACCCCGATTACCCTGTGCAGGGATTGCTGCTACCAGCTCCTGGAATTGTGCTGCTCCTTCTACACTCCATGGAGAGATCCTTTCCACCCCAGCCATGCCAGGAAAGGACAATATATCTGTGGGAATCCCATCAGAATCCCATCCTGGAGCTGCCCCATCCCAGCAGCGTGGGAAGCTTCCCACACCAGTGCCCAGGCCAGCCAGGTGGGGTGAGCCTGGAGAAGACATTTAACTACACAGGGCTGGGTGTTTTTCCAGTTGCAGAGGCCCAGCTGCATATTCCCTCCCTGTTGCAGGTGCCATTAGTGCTGTTTGACTACTAATTGGCAATTAATAACGTCTTTGCATTGTGCAAATGAGTTCTAAACACCTGCAGATCGATTATTTTGACACCTTCGCAAAGCGCAGCGGTGTTTGGGGGCTTGGATGATGTTTTGTTTTTTGGGGTTTTTTTTTGCTATGAGGTGGAAAAATGGGTGTTTAGGGGTGCAAAAGGATCATTCCCACAGCACCCAGCACGAGTGGCCAGCCCAGGCAATGGCTGGCTCGGGAATTATTTCCCTGGCTGACCCATGGGCTGGGTGCGATGGCTGCGGGGCAGGGCTGGGGCTGCTGGTGGCCAGCTGATGAAAAGCCACTGGGATCAGTCTGTCTGCCCATGGCCAGGACGTGCCAGGCTGGTCCTGCTCCAGGAGCCACGGAGGAGGAGGGAATGACATTAAAAACAGCCTCAAATCCCAACAGGAGCAGCAGCCGAGTGGGATCGAAGGCAGCATTGCTTATGCTAATGGTGGAGAAGAGTCTGCAAACAGCTCCAGGTGAGAAGATTGGGCTGGGATTTTCCATGGGCAGACAGCCAGCCCCAATCCCTTTTATCTGCTCTTGGGAATGTCTGATTCCCGGGGCTGCACGGCTGCCCCTCACCCTGAGGCTCTCCAGCATCCTTGTGGGCCCCATTCCCCAGGTTGGGGTTTTTGGGGGAATTTGGCTGCCCCTGAGCACCTCATTCCTGCCAACATCTGCAGGAGACTGGGGAAAAGCTGGATAAGCAGCACAGGGTCCACCCACGGTGTTCCAGAGGATTTGGGGTTATTTTTGGGAAAGGCAAGGAACACAGTGTCATTTTGTTTTCTATTTCTAGGGGCTTTCATGTGGGGGAACTGTTTCTCCTCCATAGCCCCATCCCAGCAGGATCAGCTCCCTTGGGATTGTAAATAAAAGCCATGGTGGTGGCAACCCCTCCTCAGCCATTTACCTGCTTTAAATCCATCAGGATGCAAAGCTGAGGTGATTTTTCATAGCACAAGCTACTTGCAGTCCAAGCTGTGTTCCCACACTGTCATTCCCTTTAATTTTGGGGGATCAGATCGTTCCTGTCAGCCCTGCTAACTCTGCTGGCTGCCCAGCAAGTCTTGCTCTGGGCTTACAGAGGCATCTCTAGGAAAGATAAGCAAGATAAAGGAATTACACACCCCAAAAGAAAAGAAGAGACTCCCCCAGTGCAGTGGGAACACCTGCCTGGAATTCCGTCTCCCTGATTCCAGGACTGGTTTTGCAATCAGATCTCCCAGAGTATGAACTCACACAAAGAACATGGAAAACCAGCAAAGGGCCCATTTTTCCCTCATCTGGGCAATTCCCAGGGATAGATTTGCAGACCTGGAGAGCAGGAAAATATAAGTCACTTGTGCAATGGGCTGTGTGATGCTGTCAAGTGCTCAGGGAGATCTTTCAGGGAAGGGAAAGCGAGTTGGGAACAGAGCAAAAGTAATTTTTTCCCTGTTTCTGCCCAAAAGCTTTGCCTGACACTGAGCAGACCGTGCTCAGAGAATGCCTCAATAAACACTTTCCTTCCCAGGCTACACATGAACTTCTCACCAAAAAAAATAATCTGTGTTCCTTTGATGAATCATTTGCATTCAAGGTAATTAAACTTTAATCAGCAAAGCCAAAGAAAATGAGATTTTTTTTTTCTCCAGCAGAGATGAGATAGAGCTGGACCTGATTCCTATCAGACCCAACACTGCCCAGCTCCTCGGGTCTCCCCATCTCTGTGGGAAACAGGACGAGGAAGAACAAAGGGTGTGAGGAAACAGCAGGATAATCCATGGGTTTTCCAAGTGAAATGGCAGTGCTGAGTTCATGGGGATCAAAATTACCTGCTCCTTCCCTCTGCTTTCTGGTGCCTCGCTTGCAAACCCTCAGTGCTGGAAAATCCCTCCCTACCCAGGCGGGGCAGCCGAGGGCAGGGGAGCTGCTCATTCCTGGAGCCGGCGGGAATGAGGCTGCTCCCTTTCCCTTTCTGTCCCTTCCCTCTCCATCCCCAGCCTTGTCCCCATTCCCATCAGATTCCCATTAATATGCTTGTTCTTGTTCCCATCCTTATCCTTGTTCCCATCCCCTTCTCCATGCTCATCCTCGTCCTTGTGTTTTTCTCTGTCCCTATTCCCATCCCTATCCTCATTCCCATTTCCATCCCCGTTCCTTTTCCCAACTCTATCCCGATCCTCTTCCTGTCCCCAATCCCTTTTTCCATCTCCATTTCCACCTTCATTCCTGTATCCATTCCCATCCCTTTCCCAGTGGGGGACAGACCCTTTCCTCCAGCAGCCAGAGTGGTTGTAGGGTTTTTTGCCAGCTCTGGTTTTTATCAGGATTTCAGTTAAATCCCCGCTTTCCCAGCTAAATTCCAGGTTTTTTTGGTGAGGACAAAGCTGGTCCATGTGTCGGGCTCAGCCAGGTTGTGGGACCCAGCTCAGGCACTTCCCTAAGGGATAAAACTCTGGGAAGCAGAGAGGGGATGATCCTGATCTGGTGAGTGACATCCCTGCCCATGGCAGGGGCTGGAATGGGATCCCTTCCCACCCAAACCATCCTGGGATTCCATGGGTCTATGAAGAGCATGGATATGGATCAAAACCAGCCCTGGGGACAGTTTGCAAACCACCAAGAATTCCTCCTGTTCCCTGCAATCCTCACCACGCTTCCCCCTCTGCTAGTAACTCATTGGGATGTCACAACAGCCTGCACCCTTCCTGTGTCACAGGGCCAGCCCGTGCCAGGAAACATGGGCAGAAAAATAACTTAAATCCTTACATTTTAGGGCTAAAATTGGGTCTTAGTAGGGAAAGGTCTGGGATGGACCCTGGATCTTCTGCTGGGAGCAGCGTGGGTGCCCCTGCCACCCACTGCATGGACAGGGGACAAGAGCTGGGCCTCTCTGCAGGAGGGGTGATGGTTTTGGGGGTGGGTGGTGGGGGATATTTATGGGATGGAGGTCCCCAAAGTTTGCTTGGCAGGAAAGATGGGGGAGAGAGCCTGCTGTGAAGGGAAGGGAAGAGAGGAGGAGGAAACGCAAACTAATTAACTAATAAATATGCTGGGTTGGCTCGGGGCAGCAGGAGAGCAATCCTGAGGGCTGACTCACTCTGACTCAGGCAGAGCAGAGGAGTGGGATGGAATCTGGCTCAGGAGCATCTCCTGCCTCAGCCTCGCTGCCAGGACACAGGGACTGATCCCAAATCTGCCAGGCCTGAGCATCTCGTGGGGACCTCGGGGACCTTCTTCATGTGGGCTTTGCTTTCTTTGGAGAAATCACTCTCTAGAGGGAAACAAAGCTAAATTCACCAGCTGGAGCAAGCAGCTGAAATGGAGTCAGGCTTTTAGGATGCAATTCCCTGTCTCTCCATTTCCACCTTAAAATCAGGCCAATGCAGGACAGGTGGGAAATCTCCCTCCACACAGCCAAAGCAGCCGTGGCTGTGGGAGGAGGTGATGGTGTCACCAGTGTTGGGATCCCAAACATGAATCACAAAGCCATCAAAAATGTCCAAAGCCAGCAGGATGACCAAAGGGATCATGGAGTCATAGAATCCCAGAATGGTTTGGGTTGGAAGGGACCTTAAGAATCATCTCATTTCACCTTCTGCCACGGGCAAGGACAACTTCCACTATCCCAGGTTGCTCTTAGCCCTGTCCAGCCTGATCTTGGACACTTCCAGGGATCCAGGGACAGCCACAGCTTCTCTGGGCACCCTGTGCCAGGGCCTCCCCACCTTCACAGCCAGGAATTCCCAATTCCCAGTATCCCACCCATCCCTGCCCTCTGGCAGTGGGAGCCATTCCCTGTGTCCTGTCCCTCCATCCCTTGTCCCCAGTCCCTCTCCAGCTCTCCTGGAGCCCCTTCAGGCCCTGCCAGGGGCTCTGAGCTCTCCCTGGAGCCTTCTCCTCTCCAGGGGAACATTCCCAGCTCTCCCAGCCTGGCTCCAGAGCAGAGGGGCTCCAGCCCTCAGAACAACCCCATGACATTCTCTGGACTTGTTCCAGCAGTTCCACATCCTTCTGATGCTGGAGATGCCAGAGGCAGCTCTGCAGGTGGGCTCTCACCTGGGTGGATCAGAGAAGGAGAATCCCCCCTGTCCCCGCTGCCCAGGCCGTGGGATCAGCCCAGCACCCGGCTGCTTTTCGGCCTCATGGCTCACATGGGTGCCTCACATTGAACCTCTCACCCACCAACATCCCCAAATCCTTCTCCTCAGCGTGGCCCTCACTGCATGCTCTGCCCAGCCCGTGCTGGGGTGGCTCTGAGGGGATGGAAGGAGCAGGCCCCGGGGGAGGCCATGCCGGAGCCGCGGGCCTGGCGTGTCGGTGCAGGCCGCCGGGGAGGAGCTGCCTTCCCCCGGCTCCTGCTCGCCCCGTTCCCGCCCGATGACTGCTGCGATTGCTTCACCCCACACGCTCCTCCCTGGGGCAGAAGTCCCCCTTGGCACCCGCTCCCTGCTCCCCACGGTGCCGCCCCGGGGACAGGCACGGCCGTGGAGCCAGGCATGGGGGATTCGGGTGCGTGGCCGCACATCGAGGCGACCACGCGAGGGGTGGTCACGCCACATCTCTGCGCCCCCACTTCCAAGAGGCTGTGCCAAAATTTTTGGAGGAGATGAGGCTCCTCCAGAGAGGACACAGCCCTGCTATTCCCCCTCCACCCCACAGAAGTGACGGCGCGCTCTTGGAGAGACATGAGTTCGGTGAGAGGAGTCCTACCCTCAGCACAGGCATGAAGGAAGAGGGAGAGAAAAAGAGTTCTGCAGTCAGCTTGGGTTTTTTCCCACCCCCGGAGGCTTTTGCATAGACTGACTTTCTTTTTTTTTTTAATTTTATTTGTTCTCGCTCCTTTTTTTCTTTTTCAAAATATTTTCAACCGACGCGTTACTGAAGTCGTTTGCCTCCTGACAAAACCCGGGCTGCCTGCCAGCACATATTTCTGATAATTCATCCATTATTAAATGAAATCAAAGATAGGAGTTTAAAAAAAAAACAAAAACATGGGAGTATTTGTATCCGAGAGAGAAGCTGTTTACAGCTGGGCTGGGAGTTTCTGCCACGGCAAAAAGATCTCCCCAGGGAAAACCCACCCAAAATGCCTGCCCTGCTCCTCACACTGCCAACATCTCTGGGTGGCCATGCTAAAACCCAGGGGTTCTACAGAGTTTTGCTGCCTGGATAAAGGTGATTCCATCCTGACTTGGGTGGGTGCTGCTGGATATTCCCCTTCCTCAGGGAGAGCCTGTAACCCATGGTCAGAGACAGCCCAACTGGATCAGCCAGTCCTCTCCAAACCAGAGCGAGAGGAAAATCTGATGGAGAGGGAGGGGCCCAGCAATTACAGTCTTTTCTCTTTAATAACCCTCGCTGCTTCCCCGAGTCCATATTTACATCCTTGGCACCAGGGTAGTAATTAAAGTCTCTCCACTCAGGTCTAAACAACAGCAGAGCCTCCTGTCATTAAAAGCAGAGGCAAAGGTGAAAATAAACCTGATTTTTATGGCTGTGGAGCCTCAAACCTCTCTCTATCAGCTGGCTGGGCAGCAGGTTTTAGGGCCACACATCTGTGCTTTGCTAGGACATTGATAAGCTGCATCTATCTCCGTGGGATGCTGGGGATGGAAAAGTGTGTGGAAAATTTCTCCATGCCACTGGTCCCTTCTTGTGCCATTTTTTGGCCATTTCCACTGCCCGTAAGGGAATAAATGGGCCTCAGGGTCTGCAGGCACCAGCTAAAGGACTGAGCCATGGTTGTGCCAGGAGCTGCTCGGTGGCTGCTCAAACCCTCTTGCTTTAAAGAAGCTATCAAAAAAACCTGTGAGAAAATTAATTATTCACTTAGACTGCTAATTAAGCTGATTTGCTCTGTGAGGGCATTGAAGGAAATGAGCTGGAGAAGCTCTTAATTGTTTAAAAAGAGCCATCCTACAAACACTCCTCCCAAGCTGCTCTGCTTGCCAAGAGAGCCTGGTCCCGTGTTCCACCGGGTCCAGAGGAGTTTCATGGAGTCATGGAATGGTTTGGGTTGGAAGAGGCATTAAAGACCACCTTGTTCCACCCCCTGCCATGGGCAGGGACAACTTCCCCTATCCCAGGTTGTTCCAAACCCTGTCCAGCCTGGCCTTGGGCACTTCCAGGGATCCAGGGGCAGCCACAGCTTCTCTGGGCACCCTGTGCCAGGGCCTGCCCACCCTCCCAGCCAGGAATTCCCAATTCCCAATATCCCATCCATCCCTGCCCTCTGGCAGTGGGAGCCATTCCCTGTGTCCTGTCCCTCCATCCCTTGTCCCCAGTCCCTCTCCAGCTCTCCTTGAGGCCCTGGAAGGGGCTCTGAGCTCTCCCTGGAGCCTTCTCTTGTCCAGCTGGACACCCCCAGCCATTCCAGCCTGGCTCCAGAGCCTTAGAGCGCCTTCATGGCCTCCTCTGGACTTGCTCCAGCAGTTTGACAGTATCTGTGCCAACATCAACCTTGCAGGTGATTTCAAATAAGGAAAGATCAACCACGAAGCATAAAGTGCTCCTGAGCCCTTGTCCCCAAAGTGTGTGACCCAATGCAATCCAGAGGGGATCCCTGCCAAAAACACCCAAGGAACACGTGCCATACACATCCATAAAAACCCAAAGGCTACAGGCAGCTTGGAATTCAGCAATCCCAGCTCATTCCTCAGGTTATGGAAGCTTGGAAGCAACAGGCACCAGGACCTGCACCCACTGCCCAAAGCACTGAGGTGGGTGGCTGTGGAAGATGGAGCTCTGGATGCCCCATGCCAAGGGATCCCTCCCAGCTGCCGGGCACGGGGTGGGAGCAGAGAGGCCCCCAGGACCTGACCCGGCCTCCCACGGCAAGGACTGGTCCCCTGCCCAGGCCCAGCCTGCCCTCCCAGATCCCACTTCACCGGGACCTTCCCTTCTCGTCCTGTAGGGGTTGGTGGAGGAAAACTCCCCATGTCACGTGGCAGAGAACAAAAGGAGCTGGTCTTTTTAACCGAAGGGATTCATCTTTGACAAGAACAGGGCGATGCCACACCAGCCTCGCTTCTCCCACAGGAATCCGTCAGGCACAAACATGGTGGGTTTGCTGAGAAGGAGCACATCCCATCCACTCCAACCCTTCCACCTCTGGCAGCTGCCAGGATGGGACAAATCTGGGGCTTGGCGCAGGCAAAAGATGGGAATCATACCAACAAAACTAAGGGAAAACCCAAGATCCGAGCAAACAGAATTGCACCGGGAATTCTGGGTTTTCCCAAGACAGGTTTTCCCAAGACAATACCATCCTCCACAAGAATTCCCAGGCATCTTCACCATTCCTGGCACAGCTCTTGTGCCAAAATGCCATGATCAAGGAAAAACACAGCCACAAGGAGCATGGCTGCCAATGCTTGGCCAACTCTGTCCTCAGCAGGAGAAGGCAAAGCTTTCCGACACCGTCATTTCCCTGAGATCTTCTGCTGAGTTTCCAGCAGGTGGGAAGGATTTCACAAGCCGTGGGAAACACTGGATAGGCACCTCTCAGTCAGCACCACAGCCCCACATCTCCAGTGTCCCCACCAGTAGCAGGTCACCACCTGCCCCGCCACTCCCTTCCATCCCCAATGCCATTGAAACAGGCCCTCGCTTTCCTACCTGGTGCTGGGAACATCTATGAGTCAGGTTCCTCCAGCAGCTCCATGGCGAGCTCGGGGTTGTCTCAGCACAGCTGGAAGATAAAGCCACCAAGAGAAAAGCTCAGTGTCCCTGCAGAGGTGGCGTTTTTCAAGGCAGGTTCCTCCTGCGTGGCCGCTGGGAGCCCATCCCGCAGGAGCCGTGGGGCTCTCCACGTCCTCCTGGGCTGGTGAGGCGCCGGGATCCCTGGGAATTGTGCTCTTCTTGGAAGGACCTACCCTTTTTGACTGGTGTCCAAGCCCAAAGCGCGTGTTCTTACCTGCTCCGTGGAAGACGGGGGAAGGCTGGAGCACCTTTCCGAGAAACACATGGATCTCAGCAGGGTGTGGGTCCCCTGCTCCTCACCCAAACGCTGTTGAGGAGGAAAGGGGGCTGCGAAGTTGTGGGACGCTGGAGAAAAGAGGTCGGAGGTGTGAACGCTGCCGCGGCCGGTGCCAGCGCGGCTCTGCCGGTTGGTTCACAGCGGAGCTGTGATCAACAGGGATGGGGATGTCAAGCTGGGACTTGTCTCCTCGGCAAGGAGAGGGAACAGCAGAGATTACTAAGCGATGCAGGAATGTGGTTTGTTTAATATGAGCCATCAACACAGAAGAGTAAAATAATGACAGATGTGTAATCACATTTCCTGAGTCTAAAACCATGAGATTGAGAATTTAAACACCACTTTTCCCAAGATCAAGAAGAGGAGCCGTTTGGCTAAGAACTGATTTGGTTACTAATTTCCTTGGCATTAAATCAGCTGTTTCCCCAATCCCTTGACAGGCTTTGCTCCAAGGATGGGGCTGGTCCCTGGCTTGCTTTGATGTGAGGGTAAGCAGAGAGGGAAGATGCTTTGGAAACAGGGATTCACCAACTGACCGAGCTGGCCTGGATCAGAGGCTCCTCAGCGTTGCTTAATTGGTTTATTTTAATGAAAGATGCCGAGATAAATTTCACATGGATCTTTATCGGGGGAGCGGCGAGAGGTGGGAGACAGAAATCCAGAGCTGGGGTAAGCCAACCTTCCAAGGCCAGGATGGGGGAACGGGGAGCCCTTTCCCCATCACGGAAAGCCAGAATTCCTGCGAGGTTGGATTGCAGAAGACACGTGGCTGAGGGACACCAGACCTGCAGCAGCCCACCAAGAATGGGGGATGAAATCTCTGCTCAGCCCCTGGACATGGCATTGTCCCAAAGGTCACGGGTGCAGGACCTGGAAGGGAGCGGTTCCACGGTGGGGTAGGGCTGGGAGGGAACGGTGTCATTTGCTTGTCAGATGTTTCCATTTGTCTCTTGAGATCAAAAGTGGGAAAAACAGCGAGTAGGGAAGGTGCTGCTGGCACAGGAGCTGCCCTTAGAGGGACTCCAGTCTGCTTCTCTTCCAAAAAGGAAAGGCTGAGAGACCAGGGGGTGTTCACCTGGAGAGGAGAAGCTCCAGAGAGCCCCTTCCAGTGCCTAAAGGGCTCCAGGAGAGCTGGAGAGGCATTTGGGACAAGGGATGGAGGGACAGGACAAGGGGGAATGGCGTCCCACTGACAGGTGGGATACTGGGAAGAAATTCTTCTCTGTGAGGGTGGTTTATGGAGCTGGGAAAGCCAAAAAGAGGATGCAGGACCACTCTCCCAGGTCATGGGAGACACAGAGAACATTTAAGGCCTAACAGGGAGAGCAAAGAACAAAACAACGAACAAAACAATTAATTTATTTTGTATTTTCCGTCATGTCCCAGTGTTGGAACTCACCGGTGCTGGTGGCCTTCATCCCTGCTCACAGCTGGAGGAGCTGTGCTGACCCCACAGCTGATGTCCCTGCAGAGCAGAGGTGCCATCAGCTCACACCTCCCTGCCTGGGAATGTTCCTGCATTTCCAGGTAATTGAACAAAGTGCTTCCTCCCCTGAAGGCTCTTAACGAGCAGCGTCCCCGTATCCATGACCACGTCCATGCTTTCCTCCCTGACTTCATTAGAGCCCACAAAGCTGCTGTCTCCTGCCATGGGAAAGGCTCCTTCCCCTAAATGGACTCTAATTAGCTCGACTCCCTGCTAGGAGCTGTTTTAGTGACACCCATGCCCCAATTAAGTCACGGTTTCACCTCAAATTGTGCAGGACTCGGGCATGACTTGTCCCTGGCTGGTGGGACCATGTCCAGCCCGGGGAACTGGGCACAAAATGCCCAGTGCTGGGGCGGTATTTTTGGTCACTACATAGGATCATGGAATCCCAGCATGGTTTGGGTTGGAGGGGACCTCAAACCCATCCCTTTCGTCCTCCTGCCAAGGGCAGGGACACCTTCCGCTACCCCATGTTGTTCCAAGCCCTTTCCAACCTGGCCTGGAACACTTAAACGTGGCCTTGAACTCTTATGAGGCAAACGGATAAATTGAAATATAGGGCAAGCATGCCATGCAGTGGATTTGGGAGGCTGTGGAAGCATCCATGGGGCAGCCACAGGAGGCACAGGAGGCACAGGAGGCACAGGAGGCACAGGAGGCACAGGAGGCCAGCCCTGCTCCACCACAGGCACTGACGGGTTCCTGGGTGCGCGGTGGCTCCGTCCAGGGCTGCCACTCCGCTGTCACTGGAGTCACCTGGGATGGGGGGATGCAGATGGGCTGAGTCACCCCCTCCCAGCTGCACACAGCAGTCTAGACGGCGGCTGATGGGGAGACATCTCCCCTGCGAGATACCTGAGCCACGGCCCCACATCAAAGGGCCCCGAGCTGCTCCAGTGAGGATGTAATTAAGGCACCTCACGGCAAGAGTTTCTCCCAGGGCTGGCTGATCTCCCTCCACAGCTCTGTCGGTTGGGGTGGTGGCCTCTGTCACCCTCCCAGGGGGATTTGGTGGCCTTAGCAGGGTCTCCTGTCATCTCCTGTCCCACAGTTTGTGGGAATCGTGGCTGTTTCATGCTGCCCCTGCTCTAAAAGTCAGAACCTCAAATATTTTCCAAGCCAGCCATGCTCTGCTCCAGTTTCTTGGCAAGGAGAGAGGCCCTGTGGAATGACAGAGGTGTCGGGAGCTCCTTAAACACTTTTTCCTCACAAATAGCCCCAAAAGCCAAGGAACTTGGCAGACTCTGGGAAGAGCAGGAGGAAGCTGAAGTCCTGGAAACCCTTGCAAACACCACCACAGCCTGCCAGAGACTCTCTCCATAGCCTGAAATGCAGCAGGATGCAATTTTCAGGTCAGGGAAAGCCCACAAAAGCAGACACATAACCAGAGGAACCAGCTCCGTGTTACTCCTCGCTGTGAAGAATCTCCTCTTTACCTGTGCAAAAAGCCCCAGAAAACCCAATGCCTTGCAGGTGGGAGATGCTGGATGGTGTTTCCCCCTTTTAGTGTAGATTTGTGCAGCTGGACTGTTGAACAGAGCCAGCAGCTGACCACAAAAAAAAAGAGAAAATTGGCACAAACAAGAATTTAAGCTCTGGTGGGCAGGGAAAAAGGATCCCACTATGGATCCTACCTGCAGCACCAGCAGGGCCAGGTGTAACATTGCCTTAACAAAGGCAGGGAGGGGCTCCTCAACCTCCTGCTAAAACCTAAGTTCCATAGACTATCCATAAAGCTCACATTAAAGGATTAAAGGCTGGCAGGAAGATCCCAGGAGGCAGCTGTCCTTAAAAAAAACCAAAAACACTACTCCATGAAGTAGAGCATTGCTGTTGTACTCTAAATGACAAACTCAAAGAAAATCCTATGTTAAAAGGTGGATTTCATCCACCCAGCTGGCTCTGCAGATGGATTACCCCACAAAAGGGAGTTATTTGGTAGGGTGATGTTCTCCCCCATGCACAAGTTCAACCCTCTGAGCCTTAGGTGATGTGTCACAGAATCCCAGAATGGTTTGGGTTGGAAGGATCTTTTAAAAATTGTCCAGTTCCACCCCCTTTCCATGGGCAGGGACACCTTCCACTGTCCCAGGCTGCTCCAAGCCCTGTCCAACCTGGCCTTGGACACTGCCAGGGATCCAGGGGCAGCCACAGCTTCTCTGGGCAGCCTCATAGGGAAGAATCAAAGCTATCCTTGTGCAGCCCTGATGGACTCATGGTCATCTTCTCTCATCTCAGAATTGATTTTCCATTTTGCAGGAGAAGCGTTTCCCCTCTGTCTTCTCCCTTCTCTATCCTCTGTCAAATCCAAACTCAACTGTGAACACAATTTGGGCTCCTGCAGGTGCACAAGGGCTTCATTTCCCAACAGAGACAAGCAGGGAAGGCTTACCTGGGAAGCGTGGTGGGATTAAAAAAGAACACCCCTTTGAAATGTGGAAACTTCGCTTTAAGCTGGGTAAGGATTTAAGGTTAGGAATATTCTAGGAGTGAGCCAATGCAAAGTGACTTTTATGATTCATTCTGTCTCCAGCCTGATCTGGAAGTTGCTGCAGATGTAGATGGTGGGTGACATTGAGATGAGAGGGACAATATAGATGCAAAGAGAATGAAAGGTGCAGTGACATGATTTTATGGGCTAGATAATATTCTACAGAATATAATAATATATGGAATATGAATATATACCCTGCCCAGACAAGAGTTCACCCATGTGTTCATCCCATGGGATGCTGGACAGAAAACCAGAGCTGGGCATCAACATCCCTTATCCAGGAGCACACAGGGCTGAGGGCAGCAATTATTCTCTAATTATTCAATTATTTCACTCCACGGGGTGAGCAGGAGGACCTCTGGCCCAATGCTCTGCTCCCAGAGCCATTCCCCTTCCTCCCACAGCTTTTGCAGCTCTGCCCCTCATAGAGGAGCAAAACACCAGCTTGACTTTGAGGCAGGAGGAATTACCCAACCCAACTGCCCTGAGCAGTTCCAGGGCACTGCAAAGGCAGGAACTTGTCAGAGCTGCAGCTGATTTGCAGATTATTTATTTGCTTATTAGATCACATTTGGCTGATGGCTGCTGTGATCCTCCAGAGCGTGAGTTCAGAGATCCTCCCTGGAGACCCACCAGCGTCTGGCTGGATGGCCAGCTCTGAGGCATCGCTAATTAACCAGTTTTGCCTTTCTAATTGGGCCCTGGAAGTCAGCCAGCAAGAGCAAGAGGCGTTCACCTGGCTGCCACCCTTTGATGACAGCAGAGGAGGTGAGGAGGAAGCGGTGGCCTGGCTGAAGCTGTGCCATGTGTCCTGTCACAGCCCCGACCTGCTGAGACCTCCTGTGGGGCCGGAGCTTTGTTCAGCCTGGAGGTGTGTGGTGGAAAAAGATCCTTCATTCCCATCCTACCGCCTCTCCTGGCATGGGATGGGGTGGAAGGGGCTCTGAAGGTGAGCAGGGCTTTGCACAAAGTGTCACCACAGTGCTGGCCAAGGGAATTTCTTTGTGTTTATTCTGGAGGGACATTCCAAACTCGGTCTGCATCAGAGCTGTTGTACAAACGGAGCATCCATCAACCTGCCCGGGAAACTTTCCCTGCCTGGAAAAGCTTGCCCACCATTCTGGTGCATCAGGCACCTCTTCCTATCCCACCTTCTCCCCATGCCACCAACAGTATCTTCTCCAGGGCCCTGATGTTCCTTCTCAAATCCTGCTCTTCCCATCCAACTTTCTCCACATGCCACCAACGAGTATTTTTCCCAGGGCCATGTTGTTCCTTCCCAAACCCTGCTCTTCCCATCCCACCTTCTCTCCATGCCACCAACAGTATCTTCTCCAGGGCCTTGATGTTCCTTCTCAAACCCTGCTCTTCCCGTCCCACCTTTTCCCTGCACCACCAGCATGCTCTTCTCCAGAGACCTGACATTCCTCCCCAGATCCTGCTCTTCCCACCCCACCGAGCCCGTGCTTTGCCTTGTCCTGCCCCTCCGAGGCACACACCCCTCTGGCACAGGGAATGCCTCTTCTTGACACAGCTCAAGCATTGGAAAAATGTGTCCCGGCTGGCTGGGGCTGGGTGAGCAGCATGCCGTGGGCAGGCATCCCAAATCCGCCTCTTCTCCAGCTCCATCCCTCGCCCTTCCTCGCCTCCCTCTTCCTCTCTGCTCTCCCCCGCCTGTGAAACAAGAGGGCTTTGTCTGCTCACCCCGTTCGAGCAGCACAAATGGTCTGAACTTTCCCTGAGTGAGTTTTTCCCCTCCAGCAGGATTTTGTGCTGTGCCGGTGCCAGGGATTAACTAAGAGCATGACTCAACGAACCAGTTCAGACCAAGCAAGAACAACCCTTCATTTTTCTTCCAAGGCTCTGGCTCAGCCCAGCACAGGCTGTTCTGGAGCATCAGAAAAGGGTAGTTAACTTGAAATATGACTTTTTAAACAGTTTATTACTTTTCCTGTCCTTTGTGTTGCAGCTGGTATGGGAGGATGATGGAAATGTAATCAAGGAGATCATTCCAAGGTAGTTTTTTCCTACATTTTCCGTCTGATTTCAAGGTTTCCCTGTGAGATCCTGGCGTGTATCTCACAGAAGTGACACGTGCCAGGGGATGGAGATGAACATTTTCAGGAAGGATGAGATCCCCAGTTTTGTTTCATAGAATCATGGAATCATTAAGAAAAGGCTACTAAGATCATTGAACCTAGAACGAAATCCAACTTAGAAGTAAATCCACCACTAAATCCCACCCCATGGTGTCTGTTCTTACAATGGGTCACTTGCTCCACTTCCTTCCACAAATAAGCTCATAATATAGCAATTAGCTCCAGCTTAAGCATCTAATAATTATTAACCTATCGCTGATGTATCTAACTTCAATATAAATAGGTTCTAACCCTCAGCTAAAATCTTAACTCTTCAAAATCATGATCCATGGGCAGGGCCACTCTGGGGGCTGGAGCTGCCCTTTGGGATGGAAGCTGCCGTTTTCATGGAAAGCATCATCAGTGTTGTGTTTTTCCTTGTCCTAGAGCTGCTTCCAAGCCTGAGAGCCCTGGTGCTGCCAGGAGCTCACCAGGAACAACCTGCACTGCTTGGGATTGCCCAGCTGGGCTCCCACATGTGCACTGCTCATCCTGGATCAGAAACATCTAGACACTGGTGAGGCCCTGGCACAGGGTGCCCAGAGCAGCTGTGGCTGCCCCTGGATCCCTGGAAGTGTCCAAGGCCAGGTTGGATGGGGTTTGGAGCAACCTGGGATAGTGGAAGGTGTCCCTGCCATGCCAGGGGGTGGAACTGGATGGGCTTTAAGGTCCCTTCCAACCCAAACCATTCCATGATTCTGTGATTGTGTCTCTCCCTTCGCTTTCTTGTGGAGGACGTGGAAAAGGAGAAGGAGGCAAGGCAGGAGAATGGGGAGTGAAGCAGCAGTGACCAAGTGTGGGGCAGGAAAGCCTCCTCAGGTTTGGGAACACCAGGGGTGGACAAGGGGTTGATGTGGAGCACTGGAGGTTTGTCCTGCCCTGCAGGTTTGTTTGTCCTGCAGAGGTTTGATGGCAACCTAACATCTACACCCAGGAGAAATCCTGCCATCCACTGGGACTGTGCCAGCAGGGGAAGGAGCCAGAGCAGTTCAGGGTTGTGCCAGACTGGGCAGTGACCTGGGAGTGCAGCCCAGGGAGAACAGCTCCAGAGCACATGGAGGTGGGAAATCAGCTCCTCATGCACCTGCAACGGGCTCCAGAGCAAAGAGGTGTCCAGAGGGGGGCTCTGGAAAAAGTGTCCTGAGGGTGAGGAGCACACAGCTCTGTGTGTCTTGTAGGAATTTCATGTTGGAATGTCCCCAGCCCCTCTGGAGCCTGAGTAGAGCCGTGTCACCGGCATCACTGTCTGTGCTCCTCAGCATCCAGCAAACAGATGGGCTGGGAATTGCCTCCCCTGCAATATTCCATGGGGATGGGCAATTTGAGTGCAGTGGTGCCTGAGCTGTGGCAATTCCAGCCTGATATCTCTGGTTCCCTCTGAAACACCTGCCGGGTGTGGCAGGCACCTGCTTTCAGCCTGGGAAGGAAAATCAAGGTGTCACCTGCACTTTCATCAAAAAACACCTCACTGGGCTTCCCAGAAAGCTGATCAGTGACTGGACACACTCCATGTCTGTGCCTGGCAGGAGGGACAATGTCTTGGGTTGGAAATGCAAATGTGGCTGGGTGTGTTCCATTCCCCTCTGTCAGAGCTGGGGCAGTTCTCTGCTGTTCTTTGGGCACTTTTCTTNCTCTTCTCCTCTGCATTCCCAGAGGAAGAGCAGGCCCAGCTCCAGCAGCCCTGGAGCTCCAGAGGAAAACTCCCCCCTTGTCCAGGATCAGAGCTGCAGCAGAGCCACATCTGTCACTGCAGGAGGAGTGACACCATGGGATGGCACTGCCACCAACACCCTGAGCACAGAGGGCAGCTCCTGCTCTCACTCTGCCAGTGGTTTTTTTGTTAGTAGTATTACATTTGTATTTTTTTTAATTTTCATAATAAAGAACTGTTATTCCTACTCCTATATCTTTGCCTGAGAGCCCCTTAATTTCAAAATTATAATAATTCAGAGGGAAGGGGTTTACATTTTCCATTTCAAGGGAGACTCCTGCCTGGCTTAGCAGACACCTGGCTGTTCACCCCAAGGCAGATCAGCAGTGGGCAGTGCCTTTGTGCTCTGCATCCCAGACGGAGCAGGGGGACAGGGATGAGCCGTGGGTTTGCAACATGAGGGATTTTCCATGGGGAGAACCAAGCAAAGCCAGAGCGGGTGGGAAGGAAGGTTTCCCAGAGCTGAAAAGTTTCATTTGGATGTTTTTCTACAGGAAATTTTCTGCTTCTAAACAACCAGCGCTTTCTGTTCAGCAGTGACCTCAGTGGGAAGAAAAATTGCTGCACAAAAGAGACGGGGAGCTGACGCCAGGAGCAAAACCTCCTCAGCGCTGGTCCCATGAGCAGTTCTGGGTGGATCCAGACAAAGCATTTTTCAGAGCTTTTGTAAAAGTAGTGGAATAAAAATCCCTCCAAATTTTGGTGGGTT
>VWZP01007855.1:212827-228608 GCA_013396995.1 Dicaeum eximium | reverse complement strand
CAGTTGGTTTGGACCCCCTACACCAGAACCTTCCCAGCTTCCTGGCTTGGCCACTACAGCAAAAGTATCCAGATCTTTCCCATTTCTTTATCTCTCCAGGCTCCTTTTGCTCACTCATGTTAATTGAAAAAACAACACCCCAATTAATAAACCCTGCAAGAACCCTGAGGGCCTCATTAAAGTCCTTCCCTGTGAGGGTGGGCAGGCCCTGGCACAGGGTGCCCAGAGCAGCTGTGGCTGCCCCTGGATCCCTGGAAGTGTCCAAGGCCAGGTTGGATGGGATTTAGGCACTCTTGGACAGTGGAAGGTGTCCCTGCCATGGCAGGGGGTGGAACAGGATGGAATTTAAGGTCCCTTCCAAGTCAAACCATTCTGTGATGTTGATCCACCTTCAGTAGTCTGATTTTATTCCCCTTCTGCATTATTGGCTCCTTTACTTCAGTGGGAATTGGGGCAATTTATATTCATAAATTCATTTATTCAGGTGTTCAGGGAAGCAACTGCATTTTGGTGACTACTGATGGCCCTTCCCAGTAACACCTTTCTCCAGATGGAAGAGATTTCCCAAAAGAAGCGTCACTGTTTTGACCCCTGAGCAGTCGATTTGGGATGAATTTTGCTCTCCAGAGCAAGCCACCATGGATCACGTCCGTGGTAGCAGACACCCAAGACAGATTTCCCAGTACAACAGCCAACAAAACCGAGCCATGTTTTGGCAAACTGTGCAATCAAGATGTCTCAAAAAGAGTTTTGGACTAAAAAGTCCTTTTTCTGCATGTTCTGCAATTATTTCTCTCCAACACGGAGCTCAATTAATTCCAGAGTACACTTGAGAGAAGAAGGGAGAGAAGATGAAACCTGCACTCTAATTTTCCAGAGCATTAGGCCTGGGGCAAAACACATCTCAGCTAAGCCATCCATGAGATTTGCTTCCCAATCCCAGGCTGGGGAGTTTTCCAGAGGACACATGGGCAAGGAATCCCAGCCTGGGAATCCCACTGGGATTCAGAAGTGGCTTTCCAAGAAAATGCCAACCAGGTGCTTCTCCACCCTCTGGGTGCTTTAGGACCTCATCCTAGAGTATGCTGCTGCATCCAGGACTGGGCATCTCCAATTCCCCAGTTGCTGCCATGACCCCACTTCATTGCTTTAATTTGTGATGTTTTCCACAATTTTGTACGGATAGAAATCCCGGCATCTCCTGCAAGGGATCCATGATGGAACTTAAGGGAGTTAAGGTTGGAAAAGCCCTCCAAGGTCATCAGACCCAGCCTTTAACCAGCACTGCCAAGCCCACCCCAAGTGCCACATCCACAGGGATCTGTAACCCTTCCCTTCTCCACACTTTTGTTTTTTTTCAGAGTTGAGCAACCGACACCAGCTTTTTGTCTGGGAAAAAAATTCTGGGAGAGGAAAAACCAGGGAAAGGCATCACTTGCAAAAGAGGGTTTGCTCGGGTCCATCTCCATGAGGAGCCCACAAATGAACTGTTGCAGCTGGAGGGTTTTCCTCCATGCCTTGGATTGCCGTGGGATGTTTGGAGCTGCTGCCTGCCAGGATTGCTGGGAGCGCACTCCACCTTTGCAAACTCATTTCAAAAACACCCTGGAATTTGCCAGGGAAACAAAACTCCAGAGAGAAACCGGACAACTGGATGAATCCAGACCTTTTATTCCAGCTCTGATTAAAAAAGATAACCCATCTTGTCATGGGGAGGGAAGTTCGTCCCTAAAGGAAAACTCAAAATGTGCCCAGGTGAGGAGGGTCAGCCATATTCCTGCAGAACACCTCAGTTTTGATGGAATCATCGTTCTCTGCCAGGAAAATCTCTTTGTAGCAGAATACCAGCCCCTGGGAGATGGGATGTGACAGAAACCATCCATCAGGACCGTGCCAAGGAGGAGGAGGTGCTGGGAGATTATCCCAAGTTTACCTTGGCTCCAGAAGACCCTTGCAAGTTGTCCATGTGTCTCTGAGCTGACATTTAAATTTGGGAGGTTCTGGCTGGCTACAGAGCTCTGATCTAATTCCATTCCAGCGTTTTCCTTGTCATGAGCTCGTTCCTGGCCTGATCCAGAGTCATATTTTCTCCGGGAACAGTTGTGTTTTGGATCTCCTCCTTGTCAGGGGCTTGTCCCAGGAGGGCTTTGAACCAGAAGGACTTTTTCCAGTTTTCAGGACTCGCAGTGACCTCATCGTGTTTTCTCGGCGCGGATCTGAAGTTTAATGTCAAGAAAAATAAAAGTATTAATCCAAAGATGAGGTTTGCAAGGGACGTGGAAAAGCAGCAAGCTGGGAAAAACAAGCTAGAAGACATGAAAATATCAGTTCAGTACCACAAGAATAAAAAAAAAAAAAAACCAAAAAAACCCAACTCACAGACAACCTCCCCCTCAAAAAAATGTGAAGAATTCCCACTGCTTCACAGGAAGTTGGTTACGCTTGTTGTTTTCTCTTCTTAAGACTAATATTTTGATTTTTTAAACTTCTGTCATGAGCACG
Source organism: Dicaeum eximium (assembly GCA_013396995.1). Lineage (NCBI taxonomy): Eukaryota > Metazoa > Chordata > Aves > Passeriformes > Dicaeidae > Dicaeum > Dicaeum eximium. The sequence continues at coordinate 226,106 of VWZP01007855.1, read as the reverse complement.
AGGCCACCTGCTCCATGCCCAAGAGCAGCCAGCTGGGTTTTGGATGAGCCTGGTTTTGGGAGTTGCCAAACAAACTCCCTTGGCTCTGCTGAGATCCACCCACGGGCACAAGGCAGGAGAGGTTGGGTTCTGTCTGCATCCAGGTGCTGGTTTGGGTTGGAAATTTGAAATTTGTGGAGCAGCACGGATTTTCATCCCAGCTATCAGCAAAGTGGGGTTTGATGCTGCTGCTGCTTCAGTTTGGGGTGGAGATGACACAAACACCCCCGGGAAGCTCTCAAAAGTCAGCTGGGGCTGTGCAATGCTAAGCTCAGCCCAAAAAGGGGTTTTTTAAAAATGTTTCTTTTAATTACGATGCTCTTCAGCAACAGCAGAGCAGGAGCAAGGGCTGCTTTTCTCTCCCCAGTCATCTTAGTGCCATCTATCTCCCAACAGTTCGTTTTAATTATGCAATTACAGTGTGTACAAAGCTTTCTGTGAGCTCCAGTGCATAATTAAAACAGATGGGGAGCTTAATGGGACCAACTCCTTTTTCTTCTTTTAATTAATGTGTTAACAGTTTATGGGCCAGCCTGTGGAGATCTGTTCGCCAGCAGCTCTGGGGGTCCACAAGTCCCCCTTGTGTCTGCAGCCCTGTCATGGGCGTGGAGGTGCTGCCCCAAAGGTGGTGGTGGTCTCCAGAAGGTCCCCACACACCTCAAGTGTCACCTCCGTGGTGTCCTGTCCTTGGTAAGGCATGGACACCCTCGAGGTGATGCTGGAGGGATGAAAGTCCTCCAGGAATGCACAGATCTCCTGCAGGTCTGGGATATTCCAAACATCTCAGGAGATCATCTCAAGTCTCTGCTGGAAGAGACAGTGGAGGAAGAGGAAGAGGCAAGCACATGGATTCCAGGGCAAAATCCACTCCAGTTCCAACTTGTGGGGATGCAAAGAGCTTTTGGGACAAGCTGTGGGGCCCAGCAGTGGTGGAAGACCAGGGAGGGGATGGGGCAGGACAGAATCCTGGAATCATGGAATGGTTTGTGTTGGAAGGGACCTTAAAGCCCATCCCATCCCACCCCCTGCCATGGCTGGGGCACTTCCACTGTCCCAGGGTGTTCCAAGCCCCATCCAGCCTGGCCTGGGACACTTCCAGGGGCAGCCACAGCTTCTCTGGGCACCCTGTGCCAGGGCCTGACCACCCTCCCAGGGAAGGAGCCCTCTGGTTGCCCAAGGTGACTTGGAACTCCAGGATAAGGCACCAGGAGGCTCTGGAATTTGGTGGCCTTGGGAATTAGGAGCTGTGTCCAGCTAGTGCTGATCAACCAGGCATCAAATGATGCAGGTGAGAGCACCCAAGAGAAGGTGGGTCCCCAAACTGCCTCTGTTTAACTTGGTGAGTTAAATACAGAACACCAGGAATGCTGATGGTTCGTGAGGATACTGGAGAAGTTCATGGGATAAGAATCCCCTGGGTTGCTAAACTCTCAAAAGCCCCATCAGGAAGCGTCTGAGCTGGACAAGTGAAATTAAATATCCATCTCTGAGTGACTCTCATGGGACAGGATGGGCTGGGACAATTAAAGGTCTTTTCCAACCGAAACGATTCCAGGATTAATTGAATCCATAACCAGCTTCAGCAGGGCAGTGCATGTGCTGCAGGCAAAAGTGCAAAGCCTGAGAGAAGGAGGGAAGGATTTGGAGAGCAGCTCCAGTGCTGTGGGCACATTCCAGGAGTGGCCTGATAAACTGACAAAGTTTTGTAAACTGGCCCTACAAATGGAGCAAATCTGGAGGAGAATCCCCTCCATCCCACCACTGGAGTGGGGATAAATCCCAACACTTGCCTTGGGCTCCATTGGGCCACTGGGATGAGCTTCTTGAGAGAAGAGCACTTTTGTGGGAATGATCCCCAAGCAAAAAGGTGACACTTGATGCCATTTAACAGGAAAAGCTCCCTGCAGAGATTTGCTGTGCCTAAGCCCTGGTGCTCTTCCAGGCTTGGAGTGCTGAGCTCCCACCAGGAGCTCCCACACCAAGTTTTTCCTGCCAAAATCACGGCTGAGGGATGAGCAGGGCTGGCCAGCTGAAATAATAATAATAATCCCATGGTCAAGGGGAAAACAAGGAGTTATTCCTGAGAGCCTTGGGGCATTGTGTGGGTTTGATTTCACAATTTTTAATGGCAGAGTGGCTCTGCAGCTTCATGGAGGACTCAGAGGTGCAAGGATGAGCCGTGCTCAGGGATGTGCACAGAGGGCAGCCAGGGCTGGAGGGGACAAGGACACACACACACAGATGCTGCAGGCTGGCTTTTCCCACATCTGCAGCCCAGCTGTTGGGCCACAGCTCAGCATTGCACAGCTTTTCCAGCTGAAAAATGTTAATAGCAGGGAGAGGGACACCTCAGAGAGGGCGAGCACAGCTCAGCAGCCGCATTCCAGTGCTGCTGGGAGAAGCTTGGCCTGGCACTGGAGGCGTTTGGACACGGGGGAAAGGACTTGGAGGAAAACATCCAAGCACAGGGATGTTCTCAGCCCTGCCAAGCTGTCCCCAGTGAGGGGCACTCAGCTGGGTCAATCACCTTGTGAACCCTCCTGTCCCCATCCCAGCTGTCCCAGTTCCCCTCCTGCCCCTCTCCAGCCACAGTCCCCAGCCCTTGCATTGCACAAGGAATTGCAAAAAACCCCATGGAAACTGCTTGTCTCAGCCAACCCCAAACTTCACTGTATACACAGCATAAAATTTAGTTGCTTTTAAACTTGCATTTTTTGGCTCAACTCTCCCGGCCACATCCTGAGCCCGAATGGATTGAATTACTGAGCACAAAATAAATTCCATCTGAGCGGGCTGCAGCCCTTGTCTCCCTGAACAAAGGCTGAGGTGTTTGCTTTGCCTTTTTTTTTTTTTCTTTTTTTTTTCTTTTTGGAAGAAAACGAACTGATTTTGTCCACGTGGAGGGAGAGAGGCTGGGACACTGGGAAGAGCCGTGGTTCCCTGACACCATCCATTGCCTCTGGACCAGCCCAGAGCCGCGATGCTGCTGCCTCCAGCACCTTGCTGGCAAATGTCACCTGATGCGGCAGTGCCACCTCTCTTTGTCCCTTTCTCCTCCTTTGGTGCAGCACCAAGAGGGAAGGACTCTGAGTGTTTGGGAAGGAGGGACAGGGCTGCTCGTGGGCTCCTTTGCCTTTAAATTGGGCAGGAGGGTTAGGGGGAATGAGGGGGAAGTAGGGAGGGGTGGCAAAAGAGCTGGAGGTGCCTCTGCCAGCCCGGGGGTGTCTCTGAGCCCCCCCAGCACTGCCCGGGCCGGGGGTGTGGGATGGGGCAGGAGGGGCTCGAATGGAGCCCAGGTGTGCAGGGCACATCACGGCCCAGGTGTGAGCATCCCTCGCGTTTTCAATTCTAAAAGGTTTATTAAAAAAAACCTTACCAAAAATTGCAACAGAAGGCCGAATAAAGGGAATGAAACGTGGTAGCAGGGGCAAAGTGTTCCCCACCGCGTGCTCGGCCACAAAATGGATGTTCCGCCTTTTTAACCCTTTTGCCCCTCCCAAACTTCTGTCCGTCGACTCCTTCTTCGCAGTCCAGTGGTGGAGATCACTTCTTGACATCTGGATTGGAGGTCAGGGGTTGCCACAGTAACGAGCCCACCCTCCCAAATGCCCCAGCTTCCCTGACCATCCCGCTGGAACAAAAGGAGAAAATAAAAAAAAAATTAAAAAAAAAAAAAGAAACATATCTGTAAAACTTCTCATACATAATATTTACCCCCTAATTGTGAGAGTCAACTCTTCAATACCCATTTATCAGAGGGAAGGCAGAGAGGAGCCACGGCAGCCCCTGAGCGCTGTCTCCAGGAGGGAATCTCCGGGCGTGGGAAGCGGCTCCGCCGGCTCTGCCGGTCCCTCCGCCCCGAGCCGCCCTCCCCACATCATCCTCCGGCCTGCACAACCATTCCATGCCCTCCTCCATGGAAAACATCCCCGCAGGGTCTCCTCCAAAGGGCCACCAGCCCACCCTGGTCCATGCTGGAATGAGCCCACCAGGAGGTGTGACCTCAAAACAATCAAAAATGAGGGAATCCCCTAAAATATTCTTTAGATACGCCCGGTGCTCATCTCACAGCCCAGTTCCAGCCCTGCAGGAGTGCTCTGGGAAAGGAATCTCTGGCAGGTTTTCCTTGCTGAGCCCTAATTTGCTGAGAGGAACCAAAATGCTTCGTGGTCTGTGAGATTAATTCTCTGCTGGGGGCTTGTGGACCCTTCACCTGTGCAAGGAGAGCTGCAGCTGGAGAGAAAAACTGGAGCACGTGTCTGCCCAGCATTCCCTGAGGATATTATTTACTGACTTTACCACTGTAGCCCTTTTTGGAGGGAAAATAAAAGGCCAAACGGGGTTACCAGTGACACCGTGGGGTTTGTGCTTTGCTAAGGCTGTGGTGGCCATGGTTTGGTGTCACCCTCCAGCTGTCCCTGCTGTCACTGGGCCTTTCACACCTTCCAAAGTCAGCTGGGAATAATGGGACAAGGGCTGAGGATGTGGGGATGGTCTTCTGGGACTCATCACATCCCATTTGGTGCAGAGAAAGGGCAGGAATCTCCTCAAGGACAGTCTCACCAAAAAGTGACGGAGGCCCTGGAGCAGGAACATCCCTTGTGGGTGGGCAGAGCCACCCAAACCCTCTTGCCCATCAGGGTGTGGCATCCTCAGTGCTGGGGCTGGACCACGTGGGGTTAATTCTCCCTCACACTCTCTCAGGATTGGAGTTTAATGAGGGATTAATAACCACTTAATGACTTGCACACACGCCGTGCAGGTGGAGCAATGATCGCCCGGTTCCTTTATCAAAACCCACATCTGGCCAGGAGAGCTTGGCACAGTGTCCAAAAGTGGCTTTGATCCCAGCTCCCTGTCACTCCCACACCCAGCTCTGGGTCACCCTTCCCTGGCGTGCCATGGGATGATGGAGCAGCTCCCAGGGAGCTTTTCCCACATCACTGTACAGCACTGACATCACCACTTCCACAAAATCCCAGAGTCACGGAATGCTTTGGGTTGGAGGGACCTTAAATCCCATCCCATTCCACCCCTGCCATGGCAGGGACACCTTCCACTGTCCCAGGTTGCTCCAAGCCCTGTCCAACCTGGCCTTGGACACTTCCAGGGATCCAGGGGCAGCCACAGCTTCTCTGGGCACCCTGTGCCAGGGCCTGCCCCCCCTCCCAGCCAGGAATTCCTTCCACAGATCCAAGCTAAATTTCCTGTTTTCCATTTTGAACCCATTCCCACTTGTCTTATCATGACAGTTCCTGATGAGGAATCCCTCTGCAGCTCTCTTGGAGCCCCTCTAAGCCTGGAAGGGGCTCTGAGCTCTCCCTGGGCCCTTCTCTTTTCCAGGTGAGCACTCCCAGCTCTCTTCCAGGCTCCGTGGAATGGTGCTCCAGCCCTTGGAGCATCTCCACGGAGATCTCCTGCAGCCAGAGTGCTCCAGCCCCTCCGTGGTGAGAAAAATATTTAAAATAGGGAACCCTTTAAAATAGAGGGTTCCCTCCTGTTGCTGATCCACTGAATCCCCTTTTCCCAGCACTGGAAACCTGTCCTTTAAGAGCAGGGCTGTTATTACAGTAAATGAGTTTGCAAACAAGGATGAGAAAAACAAACAAAGCCGAGCGCCAGCCCTGCCGCTTGTCACGGAAAGAGGGAAAACAGCAACTCGCTGTGGCCTGTGGCCTCCACCCCAGCCCCCCTGGAGCCCACAGCCAGCATTCCAGTAACTCCAGCTCTCCCAGATGCCTCGCTGCCATCACCCCGTCCCAAAATCCATCGGCGCTGGGAGCGGGGCTCCGCTTGCTCCATGCCTGGTGTCCTGCAGGGCACGGAATGGGGGACAGAGGCTGGCAGGGCTGGCAGGGCTGAGCTCCAGCTCAGCACTGGGATAGGCAAATCCTCCCTGGAAGTGGAGGAAGGATGGGGAGTCTTCTCAACAGAGGAGGTTTCCAAAAATATCAACGCAATCAAACACCCGCTGCCATCTGGCACGGCCGAAAGAATCCCACAGCCCAGATTTTGGGATAAAATGGGAAAGTTCATCCACTGAGTAATGGGATTCTCCTCAAGTCTGGGGTCTCCTCTGGCCCCACAGCCATGGGACAGATTTGTTGTCCTCTGTGCTTGGCTTCTCCCCAGTCCCAGCAGCGGGCACAGCACGAGGTCGGGATGCACCCTGGGAATCTGGGAAGCTGCAGAGGAATCTCCTGGCAGCCCCAGCGGGAGGGAGTGAGGGAGCAGCCCAGCTCAGACACATTCTGAGCACACAAAAGCATCCTCCTGACCCCTCATTATCCACGTCTGAGGAGCTGGTGCATATTAAAATAATCCCTTCAAAGAGACCGGAGGAGACGAGCGCTGAAGTATTGATGAGCCAAGCTGGCACGGGGATTGATCTTGATGGGTTTGTGGATTTTTTAAGAGCTTTAGAGAGGACACCCAGCACACAGACACATCCCCCTCACCGGGCTCAGAGGGCTCCCCATCCCAGGATGAGCCAAAGGCCCCCTCATCTGACCCCAGGCTGGTTCTGCCTCATCTGGTGCTCTCAGAGCCTTGGAAACAGAGGAGCAAACAAGAGATAAGGGCAGAATTCGATGCTGCAGATAAACAACAACTGAAATCAGAGGGGGAAAAAAGCAAAGCCTCAAATGAGATTCCAGCTCTGCCTCCTCTGGGTTTTCTCATGCAACACCATGGAAATCCCCCACATTCCCATCTTTATGTCTCCTCCTAAAGCCAGGACAACCTTTGCTCCTGCAGAGCATCTCAGCACCCAGCACAGGCTCTCCCCACTCCAGTGGAAAATTTTCTTCCCCCAGAGGGTGCTGGCACTGCCCAGGCTCCCCAGGGAATGGTGACATTCCCGAGACTGCCAGAGGGTTTGGGCAGCTCTGCCAGGGATGGACAGGGTGGAGTTGTTGGCATCTGGGCAGGGCCGGGGCTGGGCTGGATGGTCCCTGTGGGTCCCTTCCAGGTGAGGATATTCTACATTCTATAATTCCACAATTCTATGACCCTGACCCAGCACAGCTCTGCTCTGCTCTGCTCTCCTCCAGAATTCCTGTCCTGATACAGATCAGAGAATTTTTAGGACTCTGCTGTGAGACTTGCTGTGTCTTGTTTCCAGGCTGGCTGGTGTCTGCTCCTCTGGCTGGGCTTCACAGAAGAGTCAGATGGATATCAAGGGTTTAAAGTGACCCCCAGTCCTTCCTGCAGATAAGCCAGGGCTGGTTGGGGGGGAGCCTTGCCAGCCCAGCAACTCCTGGGCACTGACAGATATCACTGAAATCACTGAAAACTTCAGCACAAGCCCAAATCATCTTCATGTGCTTCTTTTAGAGGCAGAGAGGGACAGCTGCAGGAATCCCTGAGGAACCTGGAGCAGGATCTCCCCTCCTTGTGCTCCTGCCCTTGCCATCAGCTCCTCTTTCCCCAAGCAAACACTGCCCAGGCCCATGGGACCTCCCCATCCCCACACCTGGGAGAACAAGGAGGCAAAGAAATAAATGTCCATTATTTTCATGATCTCTTCAGTGCCTGGATTGTCCTTTTCTCCCCGTGTTTTTTTCAAAGTCACATCTCCAGCTCATGTGGTTCCTTGCGAACAAAGCTCTTCCAGCACAGCCTGGTTTCCACGTGGAAGCACCCTAGGACACCCCACATCCCCCAGAGCTGCTGCCCCCCAGTTAGTAGGTGAGTCCTTCCAGCTCCTTACCCAACCTCTGATCCCTGCCCTCATAAATCCTGGGAATGCACACAGGGAGCAACTGGAATGATGCCACCTGGGCAATATGGGAACAGCCCAAACCCACAGTGAGCAGTGATTTATAGCCTGGCTGCTCTGAGGTGACTCTGCCTGTGCAGGGAGGAAACTTATAGGGCCAGAGCTCTTTCCTCCCACACCTGAGCTGTCCTGGGGGTGACACTGAGCTGTGTTCCTGGGAAGGTCAGGGCTGGAAGGGACCTTAAATCCACCCAGTGCCACCCCTGCCATGGCAGGGACACCTCCCACTGTCCCAGGCTGCTCCAAGCCCTGTCCAGCCTGGCCTTGGGCCCTTCCAGGGATCCAGGGACAGCCACAGCTGCTCTGGGCACCTGTGCCAGGGCCTGCCCACCCTCACAGCCAGGAATTCCCAATTCCCAATATCCCATCCATCCCTGCCCTCTGGCAGTGGGAGCCATTCCCTGTGTCCTGTCCCTCCATCCCTTGTCCCCAGTCCCTCTCCAGCTCTCCTGGAGCCCCTTCAGGCCCTGCAAGGGGCTCTGAGCTCTGCCTGGAGCCTTCTCCTCTCCAGGGAACATTCCCAGCTCCCCCAGCCTGGCTCCAGCCCTTGGAGCAGCTCCATGACCCTTCCTAGACTCATCCCAACAATTCCCTGCCCTTTGTAGGAAATCAGAGAGCCTGGGATGCATCACACACAGCTCATGGCCACGGTCTGTCAGCTCAGAGCAGGGTGTTACATTCCCAGACGTGGTTTCCTCTCCCCATTCCCTGACTCTGTGACTCTTCTCCTGGGCTGCATCTGAACCCCTCAGCCCTGGGGCTGTGGATTATGCAGTGACTCAGATCCAGGATCAGGACTCAGAGGGAAATTTGCAATTCAGAGCAGCTCCAAGAATCTGAGAGTCTCAAGTGGGCAAGTGGGAGAGGACAAAATGTGAGACAGCATCAGTGACAGGGACAAACACAACTCTGAGTGCTCAGCCACTTGGATGCAAAGCAGTGACGCCTTCAGAGCTTCAGCCCCACCATTCCCAGCAGGAATTCACCTCCATGGGAGATGCAGGTGCCCCATGGGATCTTGCAGAGCTGGAGAGGATGTGCAAGGGTGGGAAACCTTTTCTGAGATCAACCTCCAACCCCCACTGGGAATCCCATGGGATGCTGGAGCATTTGGGTGGGGGGTCAGAGTCAGCAGGACTTGCAGGAAAAACCTTCTGGATAAAGCCAGGCTCCAGGAGCTCCATCTGGCAGCACTTTTTGGATTTACTGATGAAGGTCTGCAGGCATCCAGTGGGAAAAATCTCCATCAAGTGCTGCTTCCTCAGCCTTGAAGAAAATAATTGCAAGAACGAGTGAGCAGCTGACACAGGACACATTAATTTGTAAGATAAAGTAGAAGGGGTGAGCTCTGATGAGGTGAGGAGCAGGGTGGAAGTGTCAGCTCCCTCCAGGGTGAGGGATGTGACAAATCGAGGGAGCTGAGGTGGAGTTTCATCCAAAAAGGAGCAGTGACAAGCTGGCCACGAAGAGGAAAGGAGAAACGAGATGGGAAGCTCCAAAACTCAGAATTTCTCATGAGTTCGGGTGGGGATGCTTGTAAGGCAGATGAAGAAAAAGAAACAAATCACAGAAGAAAAATCTACCCCTATTGACACAATTTTTTGCACTGCTACAGCACCACCTGTGCCATGGCAGAGCCCCAGGGTGCAGAGCAGCTCTGGGAGTGGCAGTGTCACCCTCCAGGTGGGCAGCACAAAGCTCAGCACAGCCCCAGCCCTGGAGCTCCACAGGAAAACCTGGAAAAGCAGCTGAGCGCTGGTCCTGGGGAGCACCAGAGGAGGGAACAGATGGTGAACCTTGCTGGGTGATAAATATTGCAGGAGAGCCTGGACTGGCCTGTGCAGGGATTGGTCTGGGAATGGCCACAGCACAGCAGTGGAGGGGCTGGGAACACCAGGATGAGCTCCCAGCAGAGCCCAGCCAGGCACAGCTGCTTCTGTTGGTGATGGCGCTCCAAGGAACACAAGAAATTTGGGAATGGGGTTGGGATGTGCTGATTTGTAGCTGTGCCAAGAAGAAAGGGAGAGCAGCAGCCATTAGTTCCCAGCAGCTGGCAGGACACAGACTCTTATGGAATAAATCATGGAATTCTTTAGGTTGGGAAGGCACTTGAGGATTGTTGAGTCCAACCATCCTCCAGCACTGCCAAGGCCACCACTGAGCCATGTCCCCAAGTGCCACATCCACGTGGCTTTCAAATCCCTCCAGGGATGGGGACTCCACCACTGCCTTGGGCAGCTGGGCCAGGGCTGGACAAACCTTTCCAGGAAGGAATTTTTCCCAATATCCAATCTCAACCTTCCCTAGTGTAGCTTTTCCTCCTGTCCCTGTTCCCTGGGAGCAGAGCCTGACCTTGCTCCTCCCTCCTGTCAGGGAGCTGTGGAGAGTGACAAGGTCCCCCTGAGCCTCCTTTTCTCCAGACTACACAACTCCAAAGGCTTTGACCAGCCCAAGGTGACCCTGAGTGGCATCACCTGGAGGAGAATTCCTGGATGTTGTTCCAGCAGCAGTTTCCTTCCCAGCGAGGTCTGCTCTCATCTGCCTTCCCAAATGCTCCCAGCGCCTGCTCAGAGAGGCTGGGAAACATTTTGGGCTCCCTGCTCTCCTGGGAGGCTTCCTGAGGAGCAGGATCACGGATCCAGGGCTGCACTGGGAACGCCCATCCCGGAGCAAACACACAAGAGAGGTTTCAGCAGGAGGCACGTGTAGCTGAATTTCTGAAGGAGCAAGGACATGATTTGCTCCTGGACTAGTTGGGCAACCCAGCCTGGGCCTGGGCAAGGCCCAGTGGAGAACAAAGAACAGAGTTTGTGGCGCAGTTAGAAATTAGCTGAAGGTATGCAGAAGAATAAAGTAGATAGGGTGTGTGTAATAGATGTAGAAGTAGGATTTAGTACCTTCACCACCTTAAAAGTGGAGGTAGGCGATTTTGTTTACATTCTTTTTATGCTGTACACCAATAAGGGGATACCCAGAAATAGAAACAATTTTGGAGCCTATATAACCTGCCATTTTAAGCAAATAAAGGAGAATGTTATATCATCCCATCGGTGTGAGTAGCGTTACTCAGCTGACTTCCCACAATTCCAGGGAACTTCCCTCTTCAGGCACGTTTGTGCCAACGCCTGGGAAAAGCCCTGGAAATCAGGAAATCAGGGAACACGGATGTTTTGGCTCCAGCACCGCCTGGACAAGAGCTTCCCAGTGGAAAAGGCGCTGCAGTGGAGCCAGGGCGTGGGAGGGGGGCTGGAGCTGCCCACTCTGCCAAGGATTCCGGGCCAGGAGGGATTTCCTCCCCGCTGGAGCCAAGGGATCCTGATCTTCCATTGATAAACGGGGCTGCATCCAAGAGACAAAGAAAAGGAGCTGCCAGAAGCCAGGCTCTGTGGGCCCACAGTGCTTGTTCCAACAGCAGGTGTGGAATTTGGGGGGATTAAGGCCCAGCAGGGACAACGCCTGCTCTGACATCCCTGAGCTGTGTTAGTGCCACACCTGCAGGCAGGATTCCAGTGGGAAAAGGTGATGATGAGGTAAGAGACAGAGGGTGACAACCTCTGCTGGTTCATCATGGACTCAGTGGTCTTAAAGGTCTTCTCCAGCCTTAATGATTCCACGCTTCTCCATTTTCTTTCCAAAACAAGGAAATTTTTGGTCCAATAAATGAAATAAATTTTAAAATAAAGCAATTCAGCACTAGTCTGGTGTAATGTATTAGCAGTGACAGTGCTAATGACAAATGTGATTATTCCAAAGCTCCTACATATATCAGGGAAGTGAAACTGCAGAAATTGGCAACCCTTGGGCATTCTTCTTTTCCACCTGCCATTAAATCAATTTAAAGTTCCCATCTCGATCTCTCAGAATTAATTATGTGTTTTCAGGCAGCAATTACTGGAAGAAGGCCTTCATTTTGGGATTGCTCCATCTCCAGTGCCCACAGCAGGAGGGGGATGCAGGGACCAGGGTATTGGGGGGTGGATTTGGCATCACTCTGGGGCTACTTTTGCTCTGGAGGGTCTGAAGGTGCTCCTGGCCTCTGCCCAAAACAGGGCTCTGAGCAGCTCTCATCCCCAGCAGGAACAGACTGGAATGTTTCAGCTGGAAGGGACCTGTCACAATTATCAAATCCAACAGCTTGATCACCTCAGGCCTGACCAAAAGTTAATTATTGAAGGAATTGTGCCTCTTAAACATCCCTGGAAATGTTCCAGGCCACACTGGATGGGGCTTGGAGACACCTGGGCTCGTGGAAGGTGGAATGAGATGGTTTTTAAGGTCCCTTCCAATCCAAACCACTCTGTGATTCCATGGAACACTGACAGGCTCATTAAGGAGCTCTCTGGGCAGCTTCTTCTCCCTGCACACACCACTCCAGCAAAAGTGGAGTCATTCCTGCCCAGAAAAAAATCCATTCCTGGTGCACTTCCAACCAGTGTCATGTGCTTTGGGATTTTTGGGTTTTGTTTTGTTTTTCTTTTTTTTTTTTCCTCCTGCCTATTTTTTTTTTTAAACAACCAAGTTTGGAAAGTCACAGGAAATAAAAACAAGAAATTGCTGACAAGTGTCCCACTGTAATTGAGTGAGAACACAGAGCTCAGCTCTACAGATTCCCAGAAATGCAGTCCAGATGTGGCTCTCCACAGTGACTCAGCCAAACCACAACCCTTGAAATGACATCCCTGGGACTGGGAAACTTCCTCAGCGCCCCTTCCACGAGAGCTGGTGCCCAAAACACGCCCAGACAGAGATTTGGGAAAACACAGAGCTGGCAGCAGAGCCTGGAGGGGCCCTGTCAGCCCCCAGTGCTGAAGGTCGGCAGCAGGAATCATGGAATGGTTTGGGTTGGAAAGGATCTTAAATCCCATCTCATCCCAGCCCTGCCATGGCAGGGACACCTCCCACTATCCCAGGCTGCTCCAAGCCCTGTCCAATCCAGCCTTGGGCACTGCCAGGGATCCAGGGGCAGCCACAGCTTCTCTGGGAATTCTATTCCATGGCCTCCCCACCCTCACAGGGCGGAATTCCTTGCTGCTCCTCCGTGGCAGAGGGATATGTTTGGTGGCCCAGGCAGTGTCCCAGCACTGGTGCTTTGCCTCCCAGCCCCACAAAAAATGGGCAGGGGGGAATTGTCCCCTGTCCTCTGCACCCTCCCGTGGGACATGACAGCCCTTGGGTCTGTGCTGCTGCTGGGGCTCATCTCACCAGGATTTAACCGAAATGTGAGCTCTGCTCTTCCCAGAAGGGTGGGACAGGTGTCCCTTGGCCCATTTGAGTGGCTTTACAAGCTGTTAAAAATCCAGGTGTGTGGTGTCAGGGCAACCAGAGCAGAGCTGTGCTGCTGGGGAACATCCCTGCAGTGCAGGGTGATGGGTTTTACTCCCAAATTAAATAATGGAAGAGCATCCACTGGTTTTGAGAAATTTTTCTCCCAGAGTGGTTCACTGAGTGTCTTGGAGTGAA
>VWZP01007855.1:177652-203253 GCA_013396995.1 Dicaeum eximium | reverse complement strand
AAGGGGATGGATGGGGAAGGGGATGGATGGGGAAGGGATGGATGGGGAAGGGGATGGATGGGGAAGGGGATGGATGGGAAAGGGATGGATGGGAAAGGGGATGGATGGGAAGGGGATGGATGGGAAAGGGGATGGATCCCCCTGCTGAGGGCTCTGACAAACGAAGCATTCACTCACCCAGCCTGACTGAGCTAAAACCACCCAGAGTGTCCTCCCTGAAGAACAGAGATTTTGGGAATGTTTGGCTTTTATTCCTATGCAGGGATTTCATGGGTCAGCTCTCCAGTTGTGGTGTCACTGCTCGCAACAGATCCTGCAGCATCTCAAAGATTTTGGGAATTCTGGAGACAGGCACATGTCCTGAGGTGGCATGTGGGATGTCATTCCTGGGAACACACAGAGGCCACAGTAAAACCTGTGGAATACTGAGGAAGGAAAGGGGAAAGGAAAAAGGGGAAAGGAAAAAGGGGAAAGGAAAAAGGGGAAAGGAAAAAGGGGAAAGGAAAAAGGGGAAAAGGAAAAGGGGAAAGGAAAAGGAAAAAGGGACCACACTTCAGATACTTCCCAAATATTTGACAAGGGGATGAGAAAAGGAGGAAGAGGGAGAAATGGCAATTTGTCCTTGGAGAACCATTTATCCCAGAAACCCAGAAATCTTTACTCCAAACACACCTTTTCCTTGATTCTTGATACATCCATGCGCTGAGGAATTTAAAGGAAAAATCAAGAGAGAATCTTCCTGAGGAATCAGCAAAAAGGGGGAAAAAAGGGCACTGAGGTCCAGGCTCAGCAAAACACAAATCCTCTGGAAGGAAAAGCACAGCTGAGAAAAATCTTGTTTTTAATAGTGACCTTGCATTGATGGTTTCTCATTTTGCACTTTAAAACTCCTTGATGGAGTCGTAATTTAATTTAGGAAAAAACCTTTCAGAGACACAGGGATTTCACTGGTGCTTTTTCCCCCCCTGATGTTCACAGGGATTTCAGAGCCTGCCCTCACTTCAGGGACATCACCCACACATCAGCCACATCCACCTCAACCCCTCCTGCCCAGGATTCCTCCTGGTTTTTGGGAACCCACCTGGGGCAGGCAAAATTCCAAGGACCTAAAAGTTGTCCTTTTGGATCTGCCTTGCAGTGAAAGGGAATTTCTGTCAGCAATGCTAAATGGAGGTGAAATTTGTGAATTTGGGAAGTTTCAAGCAGGGAAAAGTGAGGGAAAAGGGCAGGTTCAGGCAGAATCTCTTCTAGAAAGTCACTGGATTAATCAAGGCAGGGAGTTTTGGAAGGTAAAAGCTGGTCCAAGAGTGGGGAATCAGCCATGGAATAAACTCAGGGAAGGGCCAAAGGTGATGTTGTCCAGGTCAAACCAAGAACAACCTGCAGGAAACACAATTCCGCCTTCTCAAGCAAAGGAACCTTAAAATTGAGATTGTACTTGGTGTTTGTAAAGACTGAAATTTCTCCCTCCCCATCAATCATTATCACAACTGAAACCACTGATTTCCAGCCCAACCTTTGGCAATCTGGCGAACAATTCCCAGATATTTCTTTCCCATCAGGCCATTCCCAACCCTTTTAATATCTAAAAATACTTCCAGGTGGACTTTTCCTTGTTTTTTTTTCCCCTTCTGCTGTTATTTCCCGTTGGATGTAACACACTGAGTGGAAGAGGAGGGGACTGAGGTTTGTATGAGCATCCTGAGCACCTGTGGAATTCTCAATTCCTTACTCCTGTCGGGGAGGAGCTAAGAGCACTACTGCACTTTTCCAGAAAATTCCACCCATTCAGAGCTACCAGATCCTCAGCAGCCATTCCCAAGGGCATGGAGAGGATGGGGAGGGGCCCATCTGCAGCTCCCACGCCCCTCGCACACCTTTTACACAACCACAGAAAAGTCACAAAAAAAAAAAAAGAATTTTAAGCATCATTTGTCAACCCCAGCCTGCATTTTTTGCTACACAAAACCACATTTTATTACCATTTCTGGCTAAGCCTGGCATGAGTGAGAGCTCCTTCCCAAACCATTGGAATCATCTACCCAAGCCAATCTTGACTAAAAATCACTCAGTGCAGCTTTACTTTGAATTATTATTCAAACCTGACTTTTCAAAAATACATTTTTTAGCTTCAATTTTTATCCATGGAAACAGCTGTTCCATCACTAAGCAGCAAGAACCTGACCAAAAAAAAAAAAAAAAGACACAAACACAGGAATCCAAAGCTGGTGGTTATTTTTTACTTGAAGACTCTCTGAAAAACAAAATTATTGTTACAGGTCAATAATTCTTTCTGGAATGGAACAGGCCTGGTCCAGGTGATATGGAAAGGGCAGTCTGGTTTTTACAAAACTGACATTCAAGCAACATCAAAACACACAAAGGACAGACTCTTACACTCAGGTTACATCGCTCAGCCTCAGTAAACATCTTTGGAATAGAGATTTTTAAAACAAAAAAAAAAAAATCAAGGAACTTAAATATTCACAGGACAAAACCATAATATTATGCAAAATAAGAAGGGTGAGATTAGCAGAGATAATCCAAGCAGGAGTTACACACAGGGGCTGGATTCCAGCTGGGAACAGTCACCCCTACGAGGCAGTTTGGGATTTGGTTCTGTGCCTAAGGCAGGGAGAAGTGAGCAGCAGGCAGAGGAAAAAAAGGAAATTAATGCTGGAAGTTCTTGTTCAAGCAGGAGCTCACAAGTCCAGCACAGCAAAGGAAAGGTTGGGTGTTCTTTTAAAAGGAAAAGTTAGCCAAAAGTCAGCAGGGTGTCCTCTAGATATTGCACCAAGTTTGGTTGTAACTGAAAAATCAGAAACCTCTGCACTTAGAAAAGTTACAATTAAATATATCCCACGTGGAGTGAGCAGAGTTCAGCTTTTAAAGCAGTTCAAACCTTTTTCCTACCAGCTCCAACGTTTCTGTCTTCTCAAACTCTCTCCAAAGTGCAAAACCACCACTGATCAAAGACAGTGCTACTACTTCTCCTCAGTATTTATTTATTTATTGCTTTATTTATCAGTGACAAAGGCTAAGAGATGGAAACTTTTAGAGAATTTAAGGCAATTCTACAAAATCAACACCTCGAGGGCAATTCTGGCACACAGTGCTCTTCATTCCAACACCAGGAGAGATTTTGTCTTTAAAAAAAGGACAGGGACACTCAGGTTTTAGCCAAAAAGACCCTTTCAAACATCAGTTTATCTTTCTAACACACAGCACTGAAGTCAAGTCATTCCATAGCACCAATGTGGAGAAAAGAAAAAAAAAGAGGGAAGTAGATGAACAATTGAAATTAAAAAACCCCACTAAATAACTACAAATAAAAACTAAACACTAAAAAACCCTAAATAACTACAAATAAAAGCTTAAAAACCCATAAAGCTAAACAAACAAACAAAAAAAATCAGAAACAGGCTTGTCAAAAAAATCTAAATGTGCTCAGTATTAGGCTCATCCTTCCCTTGCAAAAACTTTGGAATTTAATTAAAAGAAGATGGAAAACTCTTTACAACACTGGTCCAATGGGCATGTGCATTCTTTTTATTTCTATACAGAGTGAAAACAAACACCATACAGACAGGAATAAATTACTTTTTTTTTTTTTTAATAAAAAAATCAGGTTTAATGTTCCAAAATGGTTTTGTGAAAATAGGAGGAAAAAAAAAAGGTTCTGTAAAAGAAATAGAAAGGAGTTATTTTAACTTCAGGCCAGGTACAGCCTGCATGGATTTGCAGCAAGATTTGACTCAGAAATGATGGATTAAAAACAAGCAGAGTCCTGCTGGCATCCAGGAGGAGGAATGGAGAGGATTTGCACAGAGAACCCTGCATGTAAACTATTCCCACGTGGAGTTACAGAGACAGACAAGACTTCAAGGTGCTGCTTGTCACTCGTTCCTAGAGAAAAACTACTTTGCCAAGAAGCTCACAGAGTTTTCTACAGCTTTTTCTGGAAGAAATTGATGCAAGCAGCAGTTTCTGGTCAGCCAGAGGATCCCACTGCAGAGTGCTTGTGCTAAGTTCCATCAGCTCTTGGTAAGGAAAAGGGCTGGGGGGGTTTGTAGCACTCATTGTCATAGCAAAAAGCAGTTTTGTCACGTAAAGAGCCTAAACTAAAGGAATTTCAGTTCCATAACTAAAGGAACTTTTTCCCTCAGTGTTTCTTCAGGGCACAGCTAGAGAGATTTATGCTGAAGAACAGTGTAAGAACAGGGAACCCTTTTGGGAGCTTTAACCAAAACCAGGTGAGTGCATTTTCCTTGCTAGTGCTCCCTAATGCAAGAATGACTCTGGTTTACATTCTCTTCCAAATAATCCCTAGGGAATACCTCATTCCAGAAGCCACAGCAATTATTCCTTGGCACTTCCCTGCACACAGGCAGGAGAAGTTCCAGCTATTTGCAACAGCGAGTTTTCCTTTGGAATACCTGACGCTTTTTTTTTTCTTAATTATTCTTTCCTCCAAATTCATGAAATGCAGCAACATTCCCAAGCCAGGAGTCATTCTTCTCTTCAAGCTGAAGGATTTGACATTGATCTCCCTTTGAGTGGCTGACCTCAACACTAATCCTGGTGGAAATGCAGCTAAGATTTCTCCAGGGGAGCAGCACTGGGCACGGGGCGCTGCCGGACCCCACCTGGGGATGAGTCTCTCTTGCTCCCCTCCTTTCCCTCTGCTTCCTCCTCTGAGACATCTCCCTCATCTGCTTCTTGCTCTTCATACCTGCTTTTCAGCAGATGAGCTGACTCTGGACCTTGTTTCCCTCAAGGAGAAAGGAAAAATACACAAATAAATATCATTCCCAAGTAAAATCCATTTTTTTTAACATCACAGCAACACTGAGAGCTCCACTCAATTTTCTCTCCCTGCCCATGTGGACTTTCACGTCTTTCAGGTATGAAAATGCTCTCAAAATTGTTTCTATCCCTAAAACCAGTTTTAAAAATACCTCAGCTTCACTAAATAGGAAATCCCAACCCACTATAAACCCTAAGGGTGAGGCTTCAACCCCAAATGCAAAGTTCTACACTCCATGTCCCATCCTGCAGACACCAGGATTTGTTTGCTATTTTCCATAAATGGGATTTACCAAACAGCTTCACTGCATTACAAGTTTGCTGTGGGCTTACTTGACTGAGGCTGGAGCTGTGGTGGTCTGTGCCTTTTGGAGGGACAGATGCAGTCTGCCAGGAACACCATCATCTGAAACCAAAGAAAGCCAAGGTGAAACTCCAAAGGTGAAACTCCCAAACATTCTGCACGTTGGAATCGTTCAGGCTGGAAAATTCTAAGATCAAGTCTAACCATTTACCCTCAGGTGGATCCCATCCAGCCCCACACTTGGTGTGACCATTTCCCCCTGGATTATGGGGGCTCCATCCTGCTGCCCCCATCCCTGTGTTCCAGCTCAGGGTACCCCAAAATCCCAGCCCAAAAGTGAGGTGGAGGCAGCACGAGTGAAACATCAGCCCCAAGCATTTCACTTACAAGTCCCAGGACCATTCCTAAGAACAGAGTTGCCAATCCAAACACAGCATAGGAGCCCCAGACTGGTATTCCAAGGTTTTCTGTTAAATAGCCATGGCCATGCTGGAATAAAAGGGAAGAGAATCATTTCAGGGAGAGCTGAATTTCACACTGAGGAGGAAATGAAGTAGAGATGTAAGCAAATACCCTGATCCACATGGACAACTTGAACAGTGCTGACATGCTGCTCATCCTGAAACAAAGCAGAGAAGAGGAACTGAGAACACTTTAAAATCAGCCTCAAACCTGTGTGAAACAACCTCAGCTCATCCATGGACAGCTAAAAATTCAAACCTGGATGAAACAACCTCAGCTCATCCATGGACAGCTAAAAATTCCCAAATTTCTTTTAACTTGGATCTGCTGACATGTGAATTTCAAGTTATTTTTCTGTTCTATCTGGACCAATGGTCTATGAAAAGCCAGCTGGAAGTCCAGTCAAGATATTAAGAAGCATCAGGAGGATTTATTAAAACAAAAAATTAAGCTATTAAAAGAAAATCAGGTTGTAAGAGCTGAGAGATCCTCAGACACTTAAGTTTGGTGTCTGAATACAGAAAATAATAGAGAACTTATTAATGCTAAGTTAATACCCAGTTTCACATTCCTTGGTGTGGGATAATATTTTGTAAAAGAACCTCCTTCACAGCCAGGAATTCCTTCCATATATCAAACCTGAATTTCCCTTCTGACAGTTTGAACCCTTTTTCCTGTTCACTTCCCGATGGAGAATCCCTCTGTGATCTCCTTGTAGAACCCCTCCAGACAGTGGAAGAAATTTCCTAGGATTTAGCTGGGCAAAACCATCTCAGTGCCACAGAAACCAAACAACTTCAAGGGTCAGCAAGGTCCCTGCAAGAGTTTAGGAAACAATGCAGTCGCCAGCAACCTCCTCAAGCCTTAAAGTAAACCTTGCTGGGGACATCTCTGCTGTGGTGACAATGCTGTGGTGACAACCCTCCCTCAGCTGAGGAAGAATTAGGACACACACCCACCACATTCACAGAGAGCAGGGACACACCTCAGGACATCTGATAATAAATTCTTACAAAACCCAACCCAAAACTTACAGGAAAGAGGAAGGACCAAACCAGGAGGACACAGGTTCGATGGATTTCCATTCCTCGTCACTGATGAAATTAATGAAGGCAGCTTTAGTCCTTGCTCCCTGGTACCTCCTGAACTCTCCATCTTTGCAGCTGTAAAACAACAACACCACCACCAAAATCCTTTGTTTTATATGATCCAAGTGCAGCTTTGTTTCCATCCAACAAATCCCCTCCATCACCCTATTTTTACACATTCACTTTTTCAGCGTTAATTTTTTTTTTTAGCTGATTTTGCCTCTAAAAAACATTTTCCAAACACCTGGACTAACTCCAAGGTATTTATAACTTCAGAACACTGACTGCACAAATACCTGGGCTAGCTTTAGGCTGTGATTCCACAAAACAAAACAACAAAAAAAAAAGATAATGATCTTCCTAAAGCCCTTGCCACACACCTGCACTGAAGATCAACCCACAGAGAAACGATTGCAAAAGAGAAACACCCATGAAAAGGCAGAATAAACAAGGCCTGAAGGGAAAGAAAAGAAATCATCTAGCAGCACAAGGTCACAGCAGGTGAGACAGTGGCTGTGTCAGTGAAAAGTAGCTCCTATTCTTAAAGAGCATAATAAATCTCATTTATTTGCCCCCAAAAAAAGAGGGAAAAATGCCCACTCTCACCCCAAAAACCCCCTGCTGCCCTGCATACTTACTGATAGATGGTAGGGAGGGCTGTGATGATAAATCGTCCACTTAACCCTGTAAGAGATGTTGTTTTGAGAGTATTTTGAGTATTTTTATGGAAAAAAAGGCAAGAAATGTTGTAACACCCCAAAATACAACAGGAGGCCGAGGTATCAATCTTTCCATGCAATCCAACACAACCTTGTGCTTGTCAAAGCAGCACACACTAAAAAAAAGTCCCTGGACAAAGAGCAAGAAGTTTATCCATGAGGAAAATGAGATATCCAGGGACAACTGCTCTGTTTGAGTCTTTTGGCTGCAGCTCCTCACAGGGAGACTCTCCTTTGCAGCCTCCAGGAACCCTGAAGAAAATAAACCAAGTGAGGCAAGCTTCAAAAGTAAAGTGACTCTGGAGAAAGAGATCAGCACGGGGAAGGGCCCATTTACAAATCCCACAGGGACAGGAGTTTCAGGAGAATCTCAGCAGAGGGAGAGCAGATTGTCTGCACTCCCTTCTACCAACCAAAGGAGGGACTGGAATGGCAAGGCTGAAACTTTGGTTTTCGCTTTAAAAGTATGGCCAAAAATCTCCTTGAAACCATGCTCTGGAGAAAACCTCTAACTCCTTTTATCTGTTATAGTCCATCCATTTTATTTATTCTACTTATTCAATTATATTTATTTTATCGACTATCTGACAGTCTCCTGCCTGTGTGAAACCTGGCAGAGGTGCCCAGAGAAGCTGTGGCTGCCCCTGGATCCCTGGAAGTGCCCAAGGCCAGGTTGGACAGGGCTTGGAACAACCTGGGACAGTGGAAGGGGTGGGAGGGGATGGAATGGGATGATCTTCAAGGTCCCTCCCAGCCGAAACATTCTGGGATTCTATGAAGCAAGATCAGGGCATTTAATCACACAGCAATGTGCCTTTGGTAGAGATGAGTATAAAACACTTTTATTACCCCCATTAATTCTGCCTGCCTCCCACAGGCACACATCGGAGATGAGCACCCCCAAATCCCTGAGCTCCTCAAATCCTGGAGGATTCAGGAGCCCTTTCCAGCGCCTCTCACCCGGCTGCTCCGTGACATCCACTTTGGCCACGTTCACCCCCAGGTCCTCTCCCCACTCGGCAAACTTCTCCCACTCGGGCTGCAGGTTCTCGCAGGCGGGACACCAGGGCGCGTAGCTGTGGGAGCAGCACAGCGCTGTCACCTCACACAGCCCACACAAAAACACACACACACACACACCCCGCCGGCCGCCCCAGCGCGCCGCTCCCCACTCACAACTCCACCATCCACTCGTCCTGCAGCAGCTCCCGCCACATCCCGTCCGACAGCACCTTCACGGGGCTCGGCCTGCCCCGCGCGGTGCCCGCCAGCGCCAGGCACAGCAGAGCGCAGAGCGGAGCCCTCAGCGCGGCCCGCGCCCGCCTCAGCGCCGCCATCTTGGCCCCCCCCTTCCGCCTTCCCGCCGCGTCACGGCCGGGCCCGCCCTCAGGGCAGGCGGGATCGGGGAGTCCGGGAATGCTCGGGATTGGAAGGGAGCTGAAATCCCGGCTCCTTCCACCCCCTGCCGTGGGCAGGAGCACCGAGAGCAGCCCTCGTCCAGCATGGCTTTGGGTGCTTGTAGAGATGAGGTAGCCGCGGCTGGTTGGGCAACCTGTGCCAGGGCCTCACCGCCCTCACAGGGAAGGATTTCTTCCCTGTAGCCTAAATTTCCCTTCTTTCAATTTGCACCCATTGCTCCTTATCACAGAATCATTTAGGTTGGAAAAGCTCTCCGGAGTCATTGAGCCCAAGCTGTGCCCGATCCCCACCTTATCACCCCGCCCAGAGCTCTGAGTGCCACCTCCAGGAATTCCTTGGGCACCTCCAGGGATGGGCACTCCACCATTCCCTGATCAGCTGAAATATCAGGTTGACAACCCTTCCTGTGAAGAAATTATTTTCTCATATCCAACCCAAACCCTCGCTGGCTCAACCGGAGGCCGTTCCCTCTCCTCCTGTCCCTGTTCCCTGGGAGCAGAGCCCGACCCCCCCGGCTGTCCCCTCCTGGCAGGAGCTGTGCAGAGCCACAAGGTCCCCCCTGAGCCTCCTTTTCTCCAGGTGAGCCCCTTCAGCTCCCTCAGGGATTCTCCAGCCCCTTCCCAGCTCCCTCAGCCCCTCCTGGTGCTCCAGACCCTTCCCCAGCTCCATTCTCTGCACACTCTCCAGCCCCTCAGAGTCCTTCCCAAATTTAGGGGCAAATTTCTGGGCTGGGAGCACACACTGCTGGCTCACGTGGAGTTTTTAATTAACCATCACCCCCCAGTCTTTCTCCACAGGGCTGCTCTCAGTCCCTTCTCCATCCAACCTGTGTGTCTGGGACAGAGAGCAGCCACAGTTTCCCCCTGCTGCTGCCCAGAGAAGCTTTTGCTGCCCCTGGAAGTGCCCAAGGCCAGGTTGGACAGGGCTTGGAGTAACCTGGGATGGTGGAACTGGTCCCTGCCCATGGCATGAGGTGGAACTGGGTGGGTTTTAAGGCCCCTTCCAACCCAAAGCATTCCATGATTTTGTGATCTTTACTTATTCACAGAATTCACAGAATTCACAGAATCACTGGGTTGGAAGAGACCTTCAGGATCACAGAGTCCAGCCCAGCCCCAGGAGCTCAGCTAAACCCTGGCACCCAGTGCCACATCCAGGCTTTGTTAAACACACCCAGGGATGGGGACTGCAGCACCTCCCCGGGCAGAACATTCCAGAACTTTATCACTCTTTCTGTGGAAAACTTTTTCTTAATATCCGACCTAAATTTCCCTTGGTGCAGCTTAAGGCTGTGTCCTCTGGTTCTGTCAGTGCTGCCTGTGGCAGAAAGTATCAGCACCTGAGTGCTTCATTCTCAGCAGAAGTCAGGGAGAAGGTCCATGTTAGCAAGCAGACAAATGCCACATCAACTCACTCCTGTCTCTCACCACCTGAAGCATTTTCAGGGAAGGAACCTCTTTTTCCACATGCACATACTTTCTTTAACACAAATTTTTCCCCAGCTCCTGTGATAACGTCACCTTCTCTTTCCTGCCTGGATAGTTTCTTTGCCTGCCCCTTTGCCATAATTTCATATCCCACAGTTCAAAGCCTTGGCAGCCATTGAGCGGTGCAGGAAAAAAAAAAATCAGCATTTGGGTGGGGTTTTTTTCAATTTTATCTTATTTGGGCAACTTTTCTATAGTACAACGTGTACATTCCCGTCTGTAGGAGAACAGGCATTATTAAGGACTTGTTATTCATTGATTCAGCACTTAGGAATAATTCAGTGCTTGCAGCACTCTGCTGACTGCTGTTTAAGGCATAATTGAATTTTTGAAATTTGTTATTGATAACCCATGAATATTCTGTTCTGCATCAGCAATCAGGTGAAATTCAAAGAGCTGTCTTGGGTAAGAACTGGACTCAATGACCCTGAAGGTCTTTTCCAACCTAAACAGTTCTGTGAATTCTGTGATTATCCCTGATCATTTGAGATATGTTGAGGAATAAGTGCATAAAAACGTGCTGTGTAACCATGTGTAAATAAATTCACCACTGTGAATAAAAAGATTTCTTCAGAGGCACACCAAGCTCCCTATGGGAACAGCTTGAAAGACCCTGAAAACTATGACTTCATACCTCCCCTGCTTGGTTCCAGGAATTATTTTAAGTGTAATGACTGCTCTGAATTACTTTTATCTCTGTTATTAATATTACATTGACATTGTCTTGTTTCTTTGTAAAATTTTGAGGACGAGAAAGCCTTAACCTTATCTTTGAGTCATCTTCCTCGAGCCTGTTCCCCTCAGCCCTCCCAGGCTGACAGGAGAAATATCTGCCTCATCTTTCAAGGTTCATGGCAGGATAAAGAGGGTTAATAACCAAGTGACCTTAAGAAAGAAACACATCTTTCACTCTTTTTTTCCATGTTCTTTTTCAGTGCTGCCACACAGAGGCAGAGTTGAGGCTGCTTCTAAAGGGAAAGTGAAGGAAGAAAATCCTTTTTGGTTAGAAATTACCTGGATTTCCTGCTGGGGACACCCCGTCACCTTTCAAGGCTTTTTCCTTATCCAAGAACTCGTGGTTTAGGTTGTTTTCCTAAGGTAAAGGGGATTTTTTGGTCAGTTCAAACCTTCCCACCAACACACAACCACAAATTGATCAAGGGTGGGGGTTACAAAAGTGCCACCACCAAAGAGTCTTTCAGTTTCCTGAAAAGAATTGTCCATTTAGAGTGAGCACAAGTGATGCACAGGAAGAAGCACAAGCCCAGAAATAATTGTTTGACAGAGGGAAAATCATGAAAATCTTAACCTGGTCTAGTGGAAGGTGTCCCTGCCCAGGGCAGGGGGTTGGAACAAGGTGGATTTTGAGGAGTTTCCAAGCCAAACCATTCTGGGATATATTCTCCTGTCCACAGAGCTGTTGGGTTTTGATACAGGATGAAGGATGATGAAATAAGAGAGGCTTATGTCATCAAGAAATCATCTTTTCTTGGTGATTTCTGTGCCTCATAAAATCAGATGCTGCAGGTAGGAGTGGAAATGGAAAGACTCAGCTCCCTTTGGGCTTTGCTTTCTTTGAGCTGAAAATAAAAATAAAAATACTCAAACACTCGAATGTCTCAGTGTTGTCCCCAAAGCTAAAGCCACAGCAATGAACAAATTCTACAGACTCAATCCATTCTGCAAGTGCTCAAAACCACTTGAAAAAATTGCACACCAATTGACTCACTGGGTTTCTTTTTTGCAGAATGTTGATTCATTTATATTTTAAATTGGAACAAATTGAAGCAGTTCTATTTTTCTTTATTTTATCTTTTTTTTTCCTCTATTTTTTCAGCACCTTTACATGTCCTGAGGATGAGCTGAACACTAAACCAGATGAACAAGCTGCAGGAGCCCAGCACTTGCCCACCTGGGGCTGACCTTTTGAAGGACCACTTGAGAGAGCAGAAGCTTGGCCAGGTGATGATTCCAAGCTCTGCAGTCCCTGGATCAGGTTCAGCATCTGAGCCCTGACCTCATTTACAGCTCCTGCATTTCTGAAATGCCAAGAGATTATGCAGAGAGCTTTCCTGAGTGTGATCATGTGAGGCAGGAGACATGAAGTCATTGTCCTAAAGCCCAAGGTGAAACCAGGCTGTCCCAAAAAGTCCCAGCCAGGCCTGGAGCTGCATTTTGTAGTGCTGCAGGAAGAAAAACTGATCCTGGCTAATTTTTTTCTAGGTGGTTTTGCTAAGGTGAAGGGGATTTTGTGGTCACACTGACACACAACCACAATTTGAGCATAGTTGGGGTTACAAAAATATCAAATGTCTGTGAATTTAATGAGTTGTTCAGTTAGAGTGAACTGTTTCCTGGCTTCAGCCTTTTGGGAAAGTTGGCATCTAGAATTCCACTGAGAGCAGTTTTCTGGGCATCAGCATTAAAAAAATAAAAGTCAAGATGTAATTATTTCTCTGTGGCTCAGGATTTCATTCCAGGAACTCTATCCATACATGAATTTTTTTTTTTCCTAGAGAAAAATCCTGTATTTCACAGGAAATAATTGATCCTGGATTGAAACCCCCAGAGGTGCCAGTGACTTCTCAGGAGCCACATTGGACTTGGTGCATGTGAACATTCCCCACTGTCCATGTGTGGGAAGAATTAACAGAATCCCCTCCTCCTGCTTGGAAAATCCCCCTGGAAAGCACATTTCCATCCAACAGGCCCATTCCTTCTGCTCCACAGCACCTGAGCTGCCTCAGCCAAGCTTCACAGGGCCCACAGTGTTGAAGGGTTCAGGTTTTTGGGAGCAGAGAGTTTCCCATCCTCAGCTCTGTCTTTACACAGTCAGTTTGCTGCTTCCCACTTTGGAAAACCACTTGGCAGACCTTGGAATTATTCTCACAATCCTCTCTGAGCTAAGAAACCCCAGTAACTGCTAATTATTCAGTAATTAAGTGTCTCTCTGGGGTCGTGTTGTGGCCTCTCCCCATCACTGTGTGCAGCAGTTTCCTCAATGCCCAAACAAATTCTCTCTTTCCCATTTGATTGGATTACAAAATTGCTTTAAACTCTGTGGAGGTGATGAGGAAAAGTGTGGTTCTGCACAGAAGTTACCATGGGAACTAAAGTAGGGAGAGATCTTTGTAAACCAGAAGTCAGGCAGATTGGGTTTCAGACAATTAATATTGTCTCATTCATTAGCTTTAACTCTTCTGTGCTCTGTTCCAAAGTAGTTTTTGTCTCTTTTTCTGTATCAAATGCTTTGCCAAAGAGGTTCTGCTCCCCCGAGGACTCATCCCTCATTCTCCTGCCACCTTGCAGCCCTGGTTAGCTTCAGCTTCCCCTTCTGCTCTGCCTTTTGGGGCTGGGGACGTCTCTGGGTGCATCCAGGTAGGATTTGGTTTGGGACTGGGACATAAATGTGGGGAGAAGTGTCCAGGCTCCCATCCTGTCACTGTAACCAGGACTGGGGGCTGAGCTGAGCAGCTCTCATTGCTTCTTCTCCATGAACCCTCAGCTCTCTTTTTCTAACACCTTGGACTCCTCAAATCTTCTTTTCTTCTAATTCTGTGTTTGGCACTTTAGGGAGGAGGAGCTGAGAACTGACCCAGTGCCAGTAGCTGTCCCTCTGCTCTCCTCTCTTTCCAAACCCTCTTTTTCCAGCCCCCATCCCATCTCCTGACTTCTCCCACCTGCCCTCTCCAGCATCCTGCCACCCTCTGGCACACATATCACACCTTAAAAATAATTAGCAAAGGAATGTCCTTATTTTCCTTCAGACCTCTGCCTGACTCTGTGAACAGGAGGAATTCCCCTCCCAAGGGAATTCAATATTCATGTGTTTAAAAAGCAGCTCCTCCTCAGCCCCCTCCCCTGTGTGCTGCTGACCTCCTTCCCTGTGCTGGAGAAGGAATTACTCATTTTCCCAGGGGCTGATCCATCACTTTGTTGTTTTAGCTCTTCACAAACAATACTTCTGCTCACCAGAGGCAAAAGCTGAGCTCAGCATACAACTACTTCATTTCCCAGCTGCTGTTCAGAGCACAGGGTTTTAATCCCACTTTTTCCACCATCCCACCTACAGCCACAGTTCATCACCTTGGAAAAGGCAAAAGCCAAACCACCAAACTTCCAGTTTCTAATCAAAATCAAGGAAGAGTGAGACAACCTCAGAGAACCCCTGGGGAGAATTAGCATTGCATGAGGCAAACCTCCTCCTTTCCCCAGCTCCAGTCTCCAAATGCTGAACTGATTTTGGCAGAAACCTTCCAGAATATTTGTTCTGAGGCAGCCTGGAATACGTCAGCAGGCGAGATTTCAGCTCGGGGAGATGAGAAGGGACTGGAAGCAGAGGCTTGCAGTGGGAAATGTTGGGCAGCCAGAAATTGGGGTGTTGGCATTTCCTCTGCAGATTTTGCTGCAAAATATGAACAAACCAGAGAGTGCAGAGCAAAGAACACAACCCACCTGCAGAGCCAAATCAAAATGACCACTTCTGCCCTCCAAATCCTTCTTTGTCCAGTGTCAATCCCTTCTGACCTGCTGCTTTTCCAGCCAGAAGGTTGCTCCTGGTTCTGGGAGACAGCAGCTGTTGTGCTGATTGAAGCCCATTTTGCTGTGTTTTAGTAACAAGAAAGCTGTTGCTCTGAGGCCAGCACAGGAATCTGCCTCAGGGTGGCCAAAGACATGGAGGGGGGAATGATATTAAACAGTTTCCTTGTAAAATGTCACTTTTTCAGGAGCAAGGTCTGGGAAGGTATTTTGGTGCTGATTTAGGAGCTCCAGCAGACCATACAAGCACAGGCCTCATTCAGACAAGACTAAAAATAGGCTGTGTTGAACTCCACAGTCCATAAAAACATAAAAACATTCTACTTAGGTCCAGCTTCTATCCTTAAAAATCCACAAGGCAGAGCAGATGTCAGCACACCTTTCATTTCCCTGTCACCATGGAAAGGGAAGCCTGTCCAGCCTGAGAAGCTGGAAAAAGAACCTGAAAGTGCTTATTGTGTCCAGTGCTCCATGTGGATGCATCCCCAGGCACCTGCAGGCCAGACCCAGCCTTGTGCAGGAAGTAAAGATCAAACCTGTGCATTCCCTGCACTCCCTGAGGCTGGAGGGATTTTTCTGGGAAGCTGGGAAGGAAGGGATGTTGCTTTTGAAGCCAAAAATAATTCTTTCAGATGACTTAATCTGTAGCAGGCCCTTTACTTCACTGTATCAGCTAATGCTGACGAGAGGCAGGTCATGACCTTCTGGAAGATTCTGTTGGATTATTAGATCAGATTATATTAGATTATCTTCCTGGATATTGAGGTCACAAGGGGAGAGAGGCATAGGCTGCTTTTCCCCATATCCCCAAGTGCTCTTCATGGGGAATCACCTCACTCCTCCTTTTCTTTACATCCCCATTCAATTTACTTCTGTTGGGGAATTGATGCCAACCTCTTTCTAGCCATGTCCTCACTGCTGGGATCAAACCCACAGTGCCACAAATAAAACTCTGGAAGAGTTTGTGCTCTCAGAAAGAGCCAGGCTGGCTGGCTGCTGGCAGAAAGCCCTCTGCTGCCTCATTTTAAAAAGGGATTTTAAATCTAATTGGTGTTTTGTTTTGTTTTTTTTTCTTTAAACAAGACAACTCAAATGGAGAGCTCAGCTTCAAAGAATCAAACAGTGCAGCACAGAAACAGTTCCAGAGCATCTAAGGAGGCAGAGAATGACACTCCTGACCCTGGTGAGGCCAGCAAGGCACACAGAGCTTCCAAAGTCGTCAGCTTTGAGCACAAGGGAACATTTCTCCTTGTGACTCTTCTGTTTTCCAGCAAAAAGAGAAGCACAGTGGTAGCATGGCAAAAGAACAAAACTGTTCTTCCAGAAGGAACCAGCATGTCCAGCCAAATATCTCCTCATTGACACTGGTGGGCTCTGAGTCAGGCTCACAAGAGGATGAACAGCACATCATGATTTTCCATGGAAAATTCTCCCCCACTTTTCTCCCTTGAAAGGCCTTCTGTGAATATCCTCATTTCTGGCTGGTTCTGATGGACATTTGCTCTCCTGGGCTGGGATTAGAATGGCAGGAACTTGCTTGGACCCAAAAAACCCCTTGACATCCAAACTCCTTGAGACTGGAAGAATTTAGATCTCACTCCGGCCTTTATTATTTACATTTGTTTTTCCTGGCCACGTGATTTTGCCTTTATACAGTGGGTGTGAATTTGCCACCCTTGTTCTACCAGACAGCTTGTAAGGTTTGCTAAAAACCTCTCTGGTTATTTTTATAACAAATATTTCCTTTGAGGCCGTGAGGATTGCAGTCCCAGGCCCCAGGGAGCTGCGAGGCACCAGCTGTGAGAAGGATGGACGTGCTGGCTCACTCACAGGAGGGCTGGTTTTGTCACACTGTCCCTTCCTCTGCTGCTGTCACCGAGGGCCCGAGGGGTTACACTGAGCTACCTGCAGAGAGGAGCTGGCTGGGCTTTATGTGCTCTGTAAATTCAAATGGAAACCTATTTTCACTAACAAAATATGGATTTATTCACCCCTTTGCAGTAAAAGCAGAGTCCCTTTAATCTGCTTTCAGGGCATAATTGAGTCAGTGACTGTAATAAGAGCTCTATCCCCTGTTCCTCAGAGGGGGTTCTCTCTGGCACATTTATCCACATTCCTGCTGGGAAGAGCCCTGAACGAGCTGCCCACGCTGTGACTGCTGTGTGGGCTTATGCAAAATGCTCCCTCACCCACCATCCCTACCTGCCTCTGCCTCAAAATGTCATTGAGAAACCAACCCAGAATCCAGCTCAGTGGAGAAGCTTCTCTGCCTGGAGTCTGCTCCAGCCTGGACCTGCTGACCTGGAGGTGGCAATCCCAAATCTGCTGCAGAGTTTGAAAAGTGATGGGGGCTTTGGTTGGTATTCAAAGGAAAAGCATGGGGGACATCTGGTTATGTGAAATCATAAAGTCATTGACTGGTTTAGAGTGGAAGGGACCTTAAAGGTCACCTTGTCCTATGACAAGGGACACCTTCCACTGTCCCAGATTGCTCCAAGCCCTGTCCAACCTGGCCTTGGGCACTGCCAGGGATCCAGGGGCAGCCACAGCTCCTCTGGGCACCCTGTGCCAGGGCCTCACCACCCTCCCAGCCAGGAATTCCCAATTCCCAAGATCCCATCCATCCCTGCCCTCTGGCACTGGGAGCCATTCCCTGTGTCCTGTCCCTCCATCCCTTGTCCCCAGTCCCTCTCCAGCTCTCCTGGAGCCCCTTCAGGCCCTGCAAGGGGCTCTGAGCTCTCCCTGGAGCCTTCTCCTCTCCAGGTGAGCGCCCCCAGCTCTCCCAGCCTGTCAGAGGAGTTCCAGCCCTCGAAACATCTCCATGACCTCCTCTGAGCTCATCCAAGTGATCCTTGTCTTCCCTGTGCTGAGGACCCCAGAGCTGGGCACGATATTCCAGCATGGTGAGCACAGGGCTCCTGCCCCACAGGAACAGAAGCTGCAATGATGGGAGAGAGTCTGAAGCTCAAACATCAAACACAGGAAAAGTGGGACCCAGGGGTTTCTATCAAACATCCAAATCAGAAGCTGGAGCCAGGAGGAATTTTGATAGAATGGGTCCATAAAGCAGCAGCTTTTCTTAGCACTCAGGCTTGCCTCACATTTCCATTTATTTCTGCTTTTCCTCACATCAGCAACAACCCCGTGTGCTGCTGGAATCAAACTGAACCTCCAGACAAGCAAACAAACAGGCAATAACATCCTCCCCAGGAGAAAGGGGTTCATTTTATGGGTACATAGCACAAGGCAGGGAGAGGAGCTGGCACTGCCATGCAGCTGAACTCTGCTCTTTAGCAAAATCCATCACTCCCCTTCCCTCTCTGTGCCTGAGCAGTGCCAGGAATCCAGCACCTCCTGCACAGACGTGGCTCAGGCTGCCTCTTCTGCTTCCTCCTCGCCTGTCTGCCAGCTGCAGGGGGATAAGTCAGGTTTAATCACTCCCAAGTCTTATTCATCCAGTGTTTGTGGGCTTGCAGCAGCAATTTCATGCAGATCAGTAACTCCTGAACACTTTAAAAGTGTTGATTTCATCACATTCAGAATAGAATTATAGAATCATAAAATCATGTAGTGGTTTGGGTTGGAAGGGACCTTAAAAAACATCTCATTCCATCCCCTGGCATGGGCAGGGACACCTTCCACTGCACCAGGTTGCTGCAAACCCCATCCAGCCCGGCCTTAAACAGGTGTGAGATGGCAGGGGGATAGTTTTAAGGTGGAAAAGGGTAGATTTAAGTTGGATATTGGGAAAGAATTCTTCCCTGTGAGGGTGGTCAGGCCCTGGCACAGGTTGCCCAGAGAAGCTGTGGCTGCCCCTGGATCCCTGGCAGTGCCCAAGGTCACACTCGACAGGGCTTGGAACAACCTGGGATAGTGGAAGGTGTCCCTGCAAATGGCAGAGGATTGAAACAAAATTACTTTTAAGGTCCCTTCCAAACCAAACCAATACATGATTCTATGATTCTGTAACTCCTTCCAGTGCCTAAATGGACTCCAAGAGGACTGGAGAGGGACTTGGGACCAGGGTCTGGAGTGCCAGGACAAGGGGGAATGGCTTCCCACTGCCAGAGTTCAGGGTTAGATGGATTAAAGCTGGAGATTTCCAGAGTGAGAAGGGGAGAGGAGACAGCTGGGACACGGCTGTGGGAACAGCACAGCTCACAGGAGAGCTGAGAGCCCCGCCCCGTGCCCAGGTGTGACATCCTGCTTTGTCACCTTGTCACCCTCACATTCCCACGGAGCTGGTGCCACCATCCTGATCCCGTAGCTCCACACGCAGGCTCCCCGCGGGGAAAATCCACCCTAATGAAACACTTCCCGCAGTAATTGGATTGCAAACGAAGTCATTATGCTGATTGTCCTTGTGCTTTTGGAGATGAGACAAGTGGCACTGAGTGGCAGCTCTGGCTCGTGGAAAGTCAAGTCAGGAGAGGAAGAGCTGGCGTGTGCGAGGTTCAGGAGGCCACTGCCTCCAAATATTCTGCTTCTGTTCCAAAAAGGGGCAGGGGAGGGGCTCTGAAGCGGACAGAGCATGTCCCAGCTGTGATGGCATTCCCAGCACAGCGTGCCCTCCCTGTCCTGGCTGAGTGACAGGAACTTCCCAGTCTGTGGCTGCAGAGCTGCTCAGGGAAGGGCTGGCTGTGTCCCGTGTGGGAATGCAGAGAACTCCAGCCCACAGGAATGAAAGGTGGGAGAAGGAGCAGAACAAGGATGGGTACCAAAAGTGTGTGTCAGCAGCAGAGGTGGGATCAGACCCAAGCTCCTCTGAGCTTGCGGATTTTGGAAATCATAAAGATTTTAAAAAAAAAAAAAATCAGCTGAGCTGGTGCCAAAAATCTACTCCTGACTGGTGGAAAAGGGTGAAGGCAATTTTAGGACACTTTTGGAACAACCACAATTCCAGCTGGGGCTTCAACAGGGCTTTGTCATCATGGTTTGATCAACAGCACAACTCTGCCTGTGCCATCTCCTCCCCCTTTTGTTTTTCAGGTTTTTTAGTCACATCGGGAAATGTCAGGCTTTAGAAGAACTCACAAAACAAAATCCAAAGCCCAAGTGAAAAGGAAAATGCAGCTGCAGTCCTGAGGTTGCCTTTCTGGTTGGTTGTGACTGAAATCCTTCCAGCAGTGGCCTTAGGTCACACAAAGACAAAATGCCATTGGAAATGGAGGTGCCTCGTTGGATTTGAGCCTAGTGAAATACACAGCACAGGAGGAAATGGTTGCACCAGGGAAGGTTTAAGTTGGATATTATGGGAAATTTCCTCATGGAAAGGGTTGTCCAGCCCAGGGTGGTGGTGGAGTCCCCAGCCCTGGAGGGATTTCCAAGCTGTGTGGATGTGGCACTTGGGGACGTGGCTTAGTGGTGGCCTTGGCAGTGCTGGAATAACTTGGAATAACGGTTGGACTCAATGATCTCAGACCACTTTTCCAACCCAGAGCTGATCCCAGTTCCCAGGCAGGCAGCAGGAGCTCGGTGCTGGTTCCCATCCCAGCTCTGGGATCACTCTCCCTCTTCTCTTGTGTCCCCATAGCAAGAGGCCAGCGGGAAGAGCAGAAACCCTGGACATGGCTGGCTGGCAGCTGGCAGGAGCTTCCCAAACCCAGTGGCACCGGAGCACACAGACAATTTATTCCATGTCCAACCCAGTGCTGTGACAGATCCCGGTGTCCATCTCCATCCCCTCCACCTCTCCACACACCAGGATGGGCAGATGGGCTCATCCACGTTCCATCCACTCTCCCCACCAGCAGCCAGATGGGATTGGGAAGCAGGGCTGGATTCAAGCTGCCAAGAGGCAAAGCAGCAATGCCAGGAAGAGGCTTTGAGGAAATCTGGGATCCCAGCCACTGCTGGAATGCTGAGCCCAGGCCGCAGCGTGACGTGTGGAGTCCCTGTGTGAGGAGAGGCCATGGCTGAGACAGCTCCTCACTGGTGCACTGAGTATTCCAGAGCTTCTGGGCAAGGTGGAGCAAACTGGGGAAATCCCCTCCAAAGACCTTTGGGAAAGCCAAAAGTTGGGGAGACAGGACGTGGAAGGGAGAATTCTGGAAACTGTCCCAACAGATAAACCACATACAGGTGAGGAAACACCCAGGGAATAAATCAGAGATATTGTCCTGCTGTGACAGCATCATCCTGATTGGAGGAAAGGAAGGAGCAGCTCTCCTGGGATGAAAGGCTGGGAGAATTGGGATTGTTCATCCTGGAAAAGAGATGGCTTAAGAGTGATCTAATCATGGTCTTAAGATACCTGAAGGGAGCCGACAAGAAAGATGGAGAGAGACTTGGCAAGGGCTTGGAATGACAGGACACAGGGAATGGCTCCCACTGCCAGAGGGCAGGGATGGATGGGATATTGGGAATTGGGAATTCCTGGCTGGGAGGGTGGGCAGGTCCTGGCACAGGGTGCCCACCCTCCGAGAAGCTGTGGCTGCCCCTGGATCCCTGGAAGTGCCCAAGGCCAGGTTGGACAGGGCTTGGAGCAGCCTGGGACAGTGGGAGGTGTCCCTGCCATGGCAGGGGTGGAAAGGGATGAGCTTTAAGGTCCCTTCCAACCCAAACCACTCTGGAATTCTGTGATCTTAAGCAGACATCTGGAGACATGATCCACGTGCACCAGCCTGGCCGTTTCTCCAATCTTATCCAAATGTGGCTCTAAGCTGAGATCTGGCTGAAAATTCAGGGAAAAAGAGAAAGTTTAATATCCACATTATCCAACAATGCAGAGGCAATGCAACCCTGCTGTGCCATTCCCAGGGGGGAGAGGTGAGTGCTGGAGACCTTTCTGATCTAATGAAAACAGTGCATAATGATACCTGACGGCAAGGAGCTGAGTCAGAGATAAATTCCTGCTGGAAATGAAATGCACATTTTTAAGGGAAGGTGCTGAATCACTGGAGCAGCCTGCCCAGCACATGGAGCCTTGCAGCCTCGCCTGGACCTCGGAGGGACAGCCTGTGTGGAACCACCAGCCGTGGTCACACACATCAAAACTGCTGCCCTGAGATCTGGGATGGGTGTTTTCCATGGAAAACAATCCTACACAGGATCACAGGTTTGGGTGGGCAGGGATCTTAAAGCTCATCCCATTCCTCCTCCTGGCATGGCAGGGACACCTTCCACCATCCCAGGCTGCTCCAAGCCCTGTCCAGCCTGGCCTTGGACACTTCCAGGGATCCAGGGGCAGCCACAGCTTCTCTGGGCACCCTGTGCCAGGGCCTGCCCACCCTCCCAGCCAGGAATTCCCAATTCCCAATCTCCCATCCATCCCTGCCCTCTGGCAGTGGGAGCCATTCCCTGTGTCCTGTCCCTCCATCCCTTGTCCCCAGTCCCTCTCCAGCTCTCCTGGAGCCCCTTCAGGCCCTGCAAGGGGCTCTGAGCTCTCCCTGGAGCCTTCTCCTCTCCAGGGGAACATTCCCAGCTCTCCCAACCTGGCTCCAGAGCAGAGGGGCTCCAGCCCTTGGAGCACCTACAAATGGGACAAATCTACACAACCCCTTATTTTTCCATACTCTATTTCCATACTCAGTTTCCCTAACACCTCTCCTGGCTCCCCACACCAGGATGTTGCCCCACACTTTGACCCATGGATTTGAAAAGAAGGGGCTGTGTCCACCCAGCTGGTGTTCATTGATCACCGAGCCACCTCTCTGTTTGCTCAGTGACCCAAGATACCAAATTATCCATCCTAATCCAGCAGAACACGGGCCCAGGGAATACATTTGTAACACTTCCACTTAATTTATTCACACAATCAGATTAGTAAATGAATGTGTGCCGAGCCCTGTCTCTGTTACTGTCCATGGATATTTCTCCCTGCATCCTGATGTCTGACAGTTTGTTTACATGATCACAGACATGAATAACTTACATTATTTGGCTTAGCATCCTGAACAGCCTCTATTTTAGCCGCCTGCAGTGGCAGCTCCCAGTGAATTTTAATAAGCCGTTAACAATGTGTGCAGGATTTGTTGTTGTCAGCAGAAGGATGGGGGGACAGACATTTCCTGAGGGGTACAAAAGGATTCATAATTTATTTTCCTGTATAGCTGAACTGCCTGGCAAGGTGGGTCATCCCCAGGCCAGAGCATGGACCCTTCTTTGACTCCTGAGAGAATGGCTGTGTCAGGGGAGGTTTAGGTGGAAATCAGGAAAGGTTCTTCCCCAGAGGGTGCTGGCACTGCCCAGGCTCCCCAGGGAATGGTGACATTCCTGAGGCTGCCAGAGCTCCAGGAGGGTTTGGGCAGCACTCCAGGGATGGACAGGGTGGGGTTGTTGGGCCTGGAGCTGGATTCCATGATCCCTGTGGGTCCCTCAGGGAATTCCCTCAGAATATCTCAGGATATTCTGTAGTTCTATGACCTGGCAGGGCGGCAGGAGCTGTGCTGTAACCTCACAGCTTATTCTCGTCAAGGAAACTCTTTAAAAAGAAAAGGGATGATGGTCACTGCCCAGTTCTTTTCCATCCTCCCTGCAGGTTCCTCTCCAGGACTGGCTCATGTTGCCCACAATCAGCTGTCTGGAATTCCCTGATTTGGAGCTGAAGCATCCAAGCCATTAGGTGAGTGTCCCTGGGGCTCTGCCAGCAGCTGCATTCCCAGCAGCTCTGAGGCTCCTCAGGGGCTCCCTGCTGCAGCCTTGGGAGCAGCTTTGCTCCAAACCCCTCTGTGCAGGAGGGTTTGTGGCCATGGGGAGCCACATGTGGTGGTGGCTGAGTGCCCTGAGGAGTTATGTGCTCAAAAAGAGAGAAAAGCAACTCCAGGTGTTCAGCCCTGGGCTGGGACTAGGTTTGTGCTGGTCCCAGATGAGGGAGGGGCATCAGGAGCACATCCCTGTGCTCAGGATGGAGCAGAACTCCCCCTTCCCAGGCAGCTGCCTCTGCCCCAGTCTCATCCCAGTGCCAGTGTCTCCTCCCAGAGCAAAGATCATGGGGAGCTCCCACATCCTGCAGATCCTGGGACATCCAGCAGCCCAAATCTGGGGGGTGAACTGGAGCCCAGACACAATTACAGTGAAGCCCAGGTCCCTCCTGATTCCTTCCCTGCTCTGTTCTGTGTGGAGCTGTAATTAGGAGGGAAATGGGCTCGGTGCCAGCGTCCTCCCAGGGGGACACCGCGATCACACTGTCCGGGAGCTGGCAGGGAGTGCTGGCAGAGCAGGTGAATGAGGAGTGACAGAGCATGTGAGGGTGCTGGGAAGGTCCTTCATCCCATCTGATGGGCTCCAGGAGAGGCCATAAAAATCATCAGAGGGCCAGAGCCCCTCTGCTCTGGAGCCAGGCTGGAAGAGCTGGGAATGTTCCCCTGGAGAGGAGAAGGCTCCAGGGAGAGCTCAGAGCCCCTGGCAGGGCCTGAAGGGGCTCCAGGAGAGCTGGAGAGGGACTGGGGACAAGGGATGGAGGGACAGGACACAGGGAATGGCTTCCACTGCCAGAGGGCAGGGATGGATGGGATATTGGGAATTGGGAATTCCTGGCTGGGAGGGTGGTGAGGGCCTGGCATAGGGTGCCCAGAGAAGCTGTGGCTGCCCCTGGATCCCTGGAAGTGTCCCAGGCCAGGTTGGACACTGGGGCTTGCGACAGTGGAAGGTGCTCCTGCCCTTGGCAGGGGGTGAGACTGGATGAGCTTTGAGGCCTCTTCCAACCCAAACTATTCCATGATTCTACAGGCAGGGATGGCAGAATTTGTCTCATGGCCAGATCAGACAGCAGCAGACCTGGAGGGTAGGATTTCAAACAGAAAGGCATCATAAAAAAGGGTTTTTATTAGAACATTTCACAAGGAAAGTTTTCACCAGAGCCAGAGCACTGTGACCAGCTCATGCAGAAATGCCCCATCCAGTTTTCCCCAAGCCCAGGAGCTCCTAAAAGACCTTTTGCAACCAAATCCTGAACTTGAACAAAGCCACATCTTAACCTCACTCCTTCCACCACCCCGCTGAGCGCAAAGCAACATCCCAGCAGGAAAAGCACCCACCTGGACACAGGTGACACTCGAGGGACCACATCCACAGTGACAGGGGGTGTGAGACACAGCCCCCCCGTGTCTGTGCCACACGGGAGGAGAGGCAGGAGGCTCGGAAGGAGCAGCTAAAACGGGATTTGCGCACTCTCCTATTTTAGCAGCGCTTTAGTCAGAGCAACACGTACTCCCTGGATATTTTTATCTGTTGCAGTTGGGGAGCGCATCTTCGGGAATGCGGCTCCTTACGCAACATCCCCAGCACGCTGATGTCCCCCAGCCCCTGGCTGCACTGATGCCTCAGGTTTTGGCTTTTATATTTTCAGGTTCTGTGCTGCTTTAGTGTGTGGGTCTGGGCTCCATATCAGGGCATGGTGAGCTCTGTGCACAGAGCAGGGACACAAAACAATTCCTTCTCCAGCTGGGGACCAAGGACAAATGATCCAAACCTCAGGCCCAGGAGCACAAACAACGTGGGCTGAAGAGAGAAAAACAAGAAGGGTGGGACTGGATGGGCTAAAGCTGGAATTGGACAATTAACTCCAATATACTAATAGATCAGGACTTATAAAAGTGAGAGACCCCATGACAGGTCATCCATTTTGTACCCATTTTGGTTCATCTTGGGGTAGCCCTGTCTCTTGGAGTGAAAAGCCAGGTGTTCGCTAAGGAAGGCAGGAGCCTCCCTTGAATTGGAAATGTAAACCCTCTTCCTCTGAATTATTATAATTTTGAAATGAAGGGGCTCTTAGGCAAAGATATAAGAGTAGGAATAACAGTTCTTTAGTAGGGAAGAAAATAAAAGTAAAAAAAAA
>VWZP01007855.1:161784-174770 GCA_013396995.1 Dicaeum eximium | reverse complement strand
GGAGAGGGAGAGGGAGAGGGGAGGAGAAGGCGCCAGGGAGAGCTCAGAGCCCCTTGCAGGGCCTGAAGGGGCTCCAGGAGAGCTGGAGAGGGACTGGGGACAAGGCATGGAGGGACAGGACACAGGGAATGGCTCCCACTGCCAGAGGGCAGGGATGGATGGGAGATTGGGAATTGGGAATTCCTGGCTGGGCTGGAATTCCCAGAGCAGCTGTGGCTGCCCCTGGATCCCTGGCAGTGCCCAAGGCCAGGCTGCACAGGGCTTGGAGCAGCCTGGGACAGTGGGAGGTGTCCCTGCCATGGCAGGGGGATGGAAGAAGACGAGCTTTAAGGTCCCTTCCAACCCCAACCATGCCATGACTCTCTGATATTTAACTCCTCTCAGCCCAGCTGTGGAATCCACATCCCCAGAGCCCCTCAGCCCATGTGAGGCTCAGGGGAGCAGCTGCTGAGCAGATATAAATAGCGAGCTTTTGACTCCTGTTTCCAAGTGCACCAGGCAGAGCCGGCTCTGCTCCGCTCGGGCGGTGCTAAATTTTCCCCAGCTCAGTGACAGAGAAGACAATGGAGAAGATCTCGGGCGTTGGGATCCTGTTCTGTGCCTGCCTTCGCCTCGGTAATTCCGTCTGCCCACCTCCCGCTCCTCCTCCAGCAAACCCCCGGGCACAGATGGAGCTGCGGCATCCACCGAGGAGCGCTGGGAGAGAAAGGGAGCTGGGAATGCGCTTCTCCTGCCCGCACATCCCTCCTGGAAAGCGGGATGCTCCCATGGAAGGTGTTTGCACTGAGCCTTGCACAACAGGATGTGAATCCTCCTGTGCTCCCCACCTCTGCTCCATCCCGCTCCTTCCCCAGCCCTGAGCACATTCCACCCGAGCCTCCGCGGGGTTTTTAAACGGCTCAACTCAGATCCAAGTCCCTGAGCCACCTGAGGTCACTTGGAGAGGGTCGCTCAATCCCTTTGTGTTCACTGCTGGGGACACTGCCAGCTCAGGGTCCACCACCCATGGCCACTGCTGTGTTCTTAAATGGACGCTGCTCCCATTCCAGAGCATCCTGCCCCAAATCCCTTCCCCTGTTCAGTCTCTCACCAGCAGCTGCTGCTCGTTTTGATGCCCATTGCAGATGGGATCATTTGATCTCCAGATTTCTCAGTGCAGCCAAGTCGGAGCTTGCAATTTCCTTTCAGCTGCATTAAGTTCCTGCATAATTTTCAATTCACTCCTCTTTTGTGGGGGATGAATAGAGAAGGGTGTTCTCTGTCAAAGAAGGTTTATTAAAATGCAAATAAACTTCAAGCTGAAGGTCCATTTCCACTGAAAATCACTTACATCAACAGGGAATATTAAATTTGGTCACAAGAACTAAGAAGCAGAATAAGGAGGGGACAAAACATCTCTCCCACTAAGAGACCTTTATCTCTGGCTTAAGGCATCACCCTAAACTCCAGGCAGCAGAGCTGGCATTTCCCATGCCAGGTGTCCTACCTGTCTCCTTGGAAAAGTTCAGGCCAGCTCAGCCACTTTTGAGGAAGAAATAAAAGCTGCAGGGGAGGGTGGCCAAGTCCCGTGGGTGAGGACTCTTGGGAGAATTGCTAAATTCAAGCAGTGGCACCTCCCCATCCATGGCTAAAGCTGCCCAGAACTGGCACCCAAGGGGCTGAGCAGGGTGGGAATGGCCATGGATTCCCTTCCAGGGAGACTGGAGGGAGCTGCTGGTGGTGATGAGGAGGGAATGGAGGAGGAAGTCACCTGTGAGCTCAGAGGGAGCAGTGTGCAGGTTTCAGCTTTCCTCCTCCACCCAACTGCAGCAGCACCTCCGAGCCAGGGCTCACCTCACCAGAACACCAATGGTGCTCCTGGAGCAGCAACATCCCTCCAAAGAGCCTGAGAGAAACTCTGCACAAGGCATGGAGGGACAGGACACAGGGAATGGCTCCCACTGCCAGAGGGCAGGGATGGATGGGATATTGGGAATTGGGAATTCCTGGCTGGGCTGGAATTCCCAGAGCAGCTGTGGCTGCCCCTGGATCCCTGGCAGTGCCCAAGGCCAGGCTGGACAGGGCTTGGAACAGCCTGGGACAGTGGGAGGTGTCCCTGCCATGGCAGGGGTGGGACAGGATGAACTTTGAGGTCCCTTCCAACCCAAACCACTCCATGATTTTATGATTCTATAAATCATGGCACACAGACCCAATTCCTGCCGTGCCAGGTGGCCACTGCCCAAAACAACCCCCTCGAAGTTTTCCATCCCCCAGCTCTGGAGGATCCACAGGGAGGAGGGAGAAGGGAGCACATCCTGAGGGTGGGATCTGCTCTTTGCTGGGGATCCAGCACAATCCCTGCCTGCAGGACATTCCCAGCTCTGCCAGACCCCAGGGAGCTGTGTCACTTGTTGATTGATGTCCCTGTGGCCATCTGCAGCCGGGGAGGCCAAAGCCGTGACCAGAATCCATCCAGGTTGCCATGGCAGCAGGAACAAAAAATTTAAAAAAAATAAAAACAGGAAAGGAAAGAAAAAAAAAAAAGTCTTAGGTATGGGAGAAGGAATCTCCAACAAAATAAAAAGCCAAAAGATGATCTCAGTGCCAGCACAGAGCTGGTGGAAGCTCCTGTGAGAAGAGGGAGGTGTGCTGGCACAGGGATGGATGATGGATGGATGCAGAGCAGTCGTGGGAGGAGGAGGAGGAGGAAGAAGAAGGCGGGTGCAGCATTACCAGTTTGTCACTCTCCTTCAGGGAGGAAAAAAGCCCTTTAGAGCCTTATGGGAATGTCTGGATTAGGTGGAGGCAGTGCCACAGCCCAGACACTCAGAAAAATTCCCTTTTTTACAGATAGAAATGCTGCAGTGTTTCCTTGTTCTTTCTCAATTGTTTGTGCCTCAGCCCTGGCTCTGTGCATCCAGTGATTGAAAGAGCCCATCAAACTGGATTTGTTCCTTACCTGGACTTTTCCAAGGTCTAAAAGAACTAGACTGACTCATTTTAATTCCCCCCATGTTCTTTTTTAGGTTGATTTTTCCAGTCCTGTTCCCCACAGCCCTCTCTGCTCCCAGCACTTCTGCACTAAGACACAAAATCATGGAATTACAGAGAATGGCTTGGGTTGGAAGGGACCTTAAAGTTCATCTCATTCCACCCCTTCCACTGTCCCAGGCTGCTCCAAGCCCCATCCAACCTGGCCTTGGGCACTGCCAGGGATCCAGGGGCAGCCACAGCTTCTCTGGGCAAAGAAGTGCACAGACCGTTCATTTTCCTGGCATTTTAGCAGCCTTTTCACATGGAATGGTTGTGGGTGAAGTCTCCACACAAATTATGCCCTTTTTGCTTTGCTGGAAAGAGCCTTTGGAGTTTCTTTCCAAAAAAATCAAAGTCAAAAGCAGGGAGGAAGAATAAGAGTCTTCAAAAAAAATGTCCAGCAAATCCCACGGAGCACTGATGTCCTGGTGTCCACATTTTCCTTTTTCCATGATCCAGACCTTGAGGAGGCTCAGGCTGGAGAGTTGCCTCAGCTCCAGCACAGCAAAGGCTGTCAGGAAAAAAAAGAGAAAGGTTTTTCTTGGAGAGGATTTGGTCCCTGCATCAGGGGACTGGCAGGTGCCATTCCCTTGGCAGAATCCCAAGGCCTGGATTCTGTCAGCCTGGAGCAGTGCCCCAGGGAAGGAGTCCCACAGCTCTTCTCTCCCAAAATCCTGCTGGATCACCAGCACAGCAAGGAGCCTGCGGGAGGGAAGGGCCAGCCTGTCACAGAGAGGGTGCAGTGGGGACACTTCAGGTGCTGCTGGGTTTTTGGTGGTCCCAGCAAGAGTGGGAACCCAACCCCTGGGCCCTTTGGAGGGTTTCCCCTGCTGAGTTCTTTTCCAAGGATGAGGAACGAGCAGGACTCTCTTTGTCTTGGTCTTCAGTGTTTGGTTTATTCTTATCTTAAGTTCAGCCCCATCTGCACACCAGACTCAGCGTGTGAGAAGCGAGGCACAAAATGGGCCCAAACACCCAAACCAAGGCCTTTTAAAGCTGTTTAACCCAATCACTTTCTAACACCTACTTTGTTTTTACTTTTCTACCAATAACTTCTACTGATCTATTCAC
This sequence comes from Dicaeum eximium, assembly GCA_013396995.1. NCBI lineage: Eukaryota > Metazoa > Chordata > Aves > Passeriformes > Dicaeidae > Dicaeum > Dicaeum eximium. Next base: position 170,684 of record VWZP01007855.1, on the reverse strand, counting down.
GTAAATTCCACATTACTACTTACTCTAACCAATAACTTTGTGCCATCAGTGCTACAGAAAATGGAGCTGAAGAGGGACTAGAAGGGAGAAGGGACAACACCCCAAATCCTCCATCTTGTGTCCTATTCACTCTCATATTAAAATCCTGAAACCCTGAATTCTTCACCCTGTGACAAACTACTACTATTACATACTGTTACCTGTGTGCTCTAACTCATCCCAAAGTTTTGGCAATTTTTTCCCAGGAACAAAGGTTAAAAGCAGAGTTCTGCTGAGGATCAGAGTTTCTTAAAGCAGGCAGAGAGACATTCCCTGTGCCCTGGATTCCAACAAGGTGATCAAATAAAATGGCCCAGAGGATGGTTCCTTCCCACATCCTCTCCTCTTCACCTACTCCACCGTCTGCTTTCACCATGTCTGAACCAGATGGGATGCACCTCTTCCATCCCTGACCCCAGGCTGGATGCTCGAGTGCTAGACCCCCTAAATTTGAAAGGAATGTGCCTGTGGTTGGCATTAACACCCCCAAAGGAGGATTTCCCACTTTTTTTGGAATTAACCTTGGCATTGGAGCAGCAGGAGGTAGCAGCGGTGTGTGAGAGGAGTAACCTTGGCTATCCATGGGTGGACACAGATGTTGCTCCAGGATGTTTCCACTGCCACCTGGGATGAGATCAAATCACAAAACCCTGGAATATCTCCATGTGGGAATATCTCCATGTGCCAGTTCCTCCCTGTTCTGCCCTTTTATTGAGATTTAAAACGCTGCTTTGCCAGCCAGAGGTGAGTCTGCACAAGGAGTGGGCAGCCAGGAACGGGAACACGCCTGGTTTGCTTCTCTCACATCTCCTCAGCGCTTCCACCACCACCCCCTGCTCCATCTGAGTGTGTCACTGCAGTGCAGGCTGGTGGGAACGCCCACGCCCGGATCCGTGCTGGGAACGGGGGGAGACGCCTCGGGGAGCAGAGATTCCTCTGGGAGGGGAGCGTGGGGTCAGGGACAGCCATCCCACCCCAGGCTGGAGCGTGGCACCCACCAGTCCATCCCAAAGGGGCAGCTGTGGGATTTGGGAAGGGTGTCCCTGCTGCTGAGGAGCTGTTGGCTCCGTGAGCAAATCCACAGGGAAGGGTTGATCCTGCCATTGCCTCTGGCACAGGCTGGCCACCACGGTGCCTTCAGGTCAGGTCAACTTTTGTCTGCCAGGACCTCACATCTGGCCCCCAGACCTGGGATCTCAGGCTCAGTGACCCCAGGGATGCCTCTCACAGCACCTGAGCAGGACATCTCCTCTCTCCTTGTTTTCTTTCTGGTGACAATCCTCTTCCCAGGCTGGAGATCCTGGCAGGAAATCACAGTGGCACGAGCAGCAGGAAACCCAGGCCAGGCTGGATGGGCTTGGAGCAGCCTGGGCTAATGGAAGGGCAGTGGGTTGGGACTGAGTGGTCTTGAAGGTCCCTTCCAACCCAAACCATTCCAGCGTTCCAGGAGTCCATGAAGCTCACCATGAGGAAAGGTGGCACCTTCTGCTGAACTCAGCAGGACATTCCCAGCCTCTGGTGAAGGCTCTGCAGCAGGGGGAGGTCCTGGACATCACCTGAAGGCCACTTGGAGCAACAGAAAAACACATCCCATGGGAATCATCCCAGCTATCTCATCCCAGCCACCATCAGATGTTCCCCAGGAAGACACCCACACCTGGGCAACTCCCCCAGGCTCCCTTCCCAAAGCCCAGCTGGATTTCAGCTCTCTTGATGCCTCAAGAAGGTCCCCCTAGAGCAGAGGCTGGGCAGAGTCCCAGAATAAAGCAGGGATTTATTAAAAGGATTTCCTCCATGGATCCACCTTGGGCAGCACAAGAGCCCAGCCAGGGCTGCACCCAAGAGGAACCAAAATGGGCACAAAATGGACACCGGGCACGGCTCTGGCACTTTGATCAGTTCTGCTCCATTTGCACCTTGGAGTTCATTGTCCAGTTCCAGCTTTAGCCCATCCAGTCCCATCCTTCTTGTTTTTCTCTCTTCAGCCCACGTTGTTTGTGCTCCTGGGCCTGAGGTTTGGATCATTTGTCCTTGGTCCCCAGCTGGAGAAGGAATTGTTTTGTGTCCCTGCTCTGTGCACAGAGCTCACCATGCCCTGATATGGAGCCCAGACCCACACACAGAATATGAAAATATAAAAGCTGAAACCTGAGACATCAGTCTGATTTAGGAAGAGGTGCTGGAGCCCTTGAGCAGAGGCACCAGTCAGGGCTGCCCCCTTCAGCAGGACCTGCACACCTGGGAGGGAGCCCCTAAAACACTCCTGGGGTGTCCTCCCTGCAGGCTGGCTCTCCAAGCTCACACAGAGCAGCTTTTCCAAAAGTCCAGATTTTGGATTTAGTGTTTATTTCATGGTTCTTTCCAGCAGATGGACACTGGCACTGCTGCCATGAATCTCCCTTCACATGTAACCACAGCAGGCGTTAAACATCTGCTCCAGGCACCTCCAGCTCATCCCCAACATCAACCCAAAGAACACAGGGAAGCAGATTGAGTCCAAAAGTTATGCAAAGCATCTCACCTGGAGACAATTTCCCCCCGTAATTAGGGGAATGTTAAACACCATTACATAATGATCACAGATTCCAGGTCAGATCCTCCATACGTCACGGAAGCATGGAGTGTTTTGACATTTATGGGAATGCTTCTTATTTTTAGTTAGTTTGGTTGCCATGGCAGCGAGAAGAAATCTGCACCAGACTCTGCTATACATTAGATTTGAGCCTCCCACTTGATACATCCAAAAAAGTTTTCAGCTGCTCTCCTCCAAAGTTCTCAGCCAGAAACTGCGAGGGGTGGAAGGAGGCTTGGAAAGAAAATATCCCACTCCATCAATTAATGGGAAAGCTGCTCCTGAAGGCCTCTCTAACACCTAGGTGACTCATCAGCAGATCCAGTTTTATTGTTATATTTAGATATAATTTAGAGTTTAGAATTTAAAACGTTGTCATTTAGATTTTATTTTAAGAGATGTCTGTACTGCAGAGGTTAGGAGATCATTTTGAATGAGCAACTTTCTGCTCAAAGGAAGCAGAAATTGTCTGAAAATGGGAATATCAGAGAATTCCAGAATGGTTTGGGTTGGAAGGACCTTCAAGCCCATCTCATCCCACCTTCCACTGTCCCAGGTTGCTCCAAACCCTGTCCAACCCAGCCTTGGGCACTTCCAGGGAAGATCAAACAAGCCTTGAGTTGTTTGTGAAGCCAATAAATTTTGGCCAAAGCTTCTTTTCCAATGCTGAAGACACAGGGAATGTCCCACCTTCAGCACATCTGAACCACCAAATGTTCCAGCTGAGTCTTTGGGCAGCAGGAAAAGGAGGGTGGAGACAAACTGGCTGTGGGAGGAAGGACAGATTTTTCTGGTGGGATGAGTTGAATGTTGCTGTTCTCCAAAATGAGTCACAGGCTGCAGAAGTGGGGCATTAATCCCAGAGGGGATGAGTAAGTGGGCAGCCTGGTCAAAGGAGCATCACAATTTAGAGCTGAAGCTCTGCTCTTCCCATGTATTAGAAGTGGTTTCTGCTCTGTTTTGATAAAAATCAGAAATTTCCCACCAGCTCCTGGGAGTAAGAAAAAATAATAACTTAAAAATAAATGATGTCACCCTTGAAAGTAAGCAGCACGTTGAGATTTACAGAATTTATTCAGTACATCTCACTCTGAGGCATCTTTTGAGCTTTAACTTCTGTGAGACATCCCCAGATCCTGGCGTCTTGCCAGCCTGGCTCGTACCTGATGGAACAATTTTGCCACCTTATTTTCAGAAGTGATTTCCAGGATATGTTTTTGGGCAGCATTGTCCCCTCCCACAGGTCCCATTGTGACCTCCTCATGGTCACAGCTGGAATTCCTCAGGGAAGAGCAAAACCTCTGATCCCTGTGCTATCCTTCCCCTGTGCTACCAATTAAGTGCTGGGTTTAACAAGCAAAGTGTGTGCTCAGAAATTGCAATTAAAGTCTGATAGAGGAAAAAATCGTTAAATATTTCAATCAGTTGGGCAGTTAATGTTGCCATTAGTGTTTCCCAGGCTCCAGCCTCCCTGTGCCAGAGCAGGGAGCAGCCTTGGACACCTCCACAGCTCCATGGGAAGGGTTGGAGCAGTCATGGACCAGGGATTGTCTCACACCCACTCCGTGTGGGTGGTGATGAACAACTCTGCTGGTGTTGCTCATCAGCCAAACAAGCCCTGAGTGTTGTTGTTGTTTGGGGAGAGAGAGAGGGAAGCAGAGAGATCCCTGAATCATGGAATGGTTTGGGTTGGAAGGGACCTTAAAGATCATCCTGTGCCACCCCCTGCCATGGGCAGGGACACCTCCCACTGTCCCAGGCTGCTCCAATCTCCATCCAGCCTGGCCTTGGACACTTCCAGGGATCCAGGGGCAGCCACAGCTGCTCTGGGCACCCTGTGCCAGGACCTGCCCACCCTCACAGCCAGGAATTCCCAATTCCCAATATCCCACCTAAGGCTCTGTCAGTTTACATCCATTCCTTCTTGTCCTGTGCCCCCATCCCTTGTCCCCAGTCCCTCTCCAGCTCTCCTGGAGCCCCTTCAGGCCCTGCAAGGGGCTCTGAGCTCTCCCTGGAACCTTCTCCTCTCCAGGTGAGCACCCCCAGCTCTCCCAGCCTGGCTCCAGAGGGATTCCAGTCCTTGGAACATTTCCGTGGCTCCTCTGGACTCTCTCCAGCAGCTCCACATCCTTCTTGTGCTGAGCCTCTTTGTCTTCCTCCTACACAACAGGAAAAATCCTGAGTGTTTTGCCATTGGGAAGCTTTTCTTTAACTTCCTTAATCCAGCTAACCCCAGGAAACCTCTCCACTCTCCCAGGAAGTTGCAGTTCCCTGCCAGCAGTGAGGCAGCAGAGCTGGCGTTGCCTTCAGCCCGCAGCAGCTCAGAGTGATGGGAAGGAACCTGCCCTGGGTAAAGGGAAACTGATTCTGGAGAACTGGGCATCAAAATGTTCAAAATGCCCAAAAACTGGAAGATCTGGCTACAGGCACAAAGCATTTTCTGGATCTTTCATGTTGGTGACACTGAGATGGGCAAAGATGCCACCTGCATTCAATGAAGTCAATCATCCATAAAAATCTGGCACTTTTCCTTGCAAGGACGAGACCTCAGAAACAAATGGGAAGGGTTTCCAACTTTCTGAGCTCCTGAAATGGTGCTTGGAGCAAATGATGTCACCAGCAAGAAGCTCTGGAAGCTGTTGTGGGAGCCCTGGAACCTTCTGGGGCACGGTGCCAGCATTCCTGACCATGGTGCTGGCACCAGAGAGGAGAGTGACCTCAGCACCTGTCCTGCTGCCAGGAGCTGTCCCCAGCACAGGGAAATCAGGACATGCTGAGAGCTCTGGATGAGCTGAGGGAGCAGGAGGAGCGCAGGGACGCCGATTTCAAGGTCCTGCACACAGGGACTCTGAAATGAGGATTCCTCCTCTCAGCCAGGAGCTCATCCGTCCAAAATTATGGAGAAGGAGGAGGAGCAGGGTGCATTGGTTGGTGACAGGATGAATTATGAGCTGCCAATGTCTTGGAGTCATGGAAAGGCAACTCCAGGCTCTGGCTGCATGTGCTGAGATGTCCCCAGGGGGCACAGGGAGAAGGTTCCAGCACAATGGGATCTGCAGGAACAGCACAGATCCTGCACAGGGACAAGGCACCACACCTGGGACCTCCAGGCACAAGAGGAAACACATTCCCAGAGCCTGAAGCTCTGGGTTTCCCCCATGGCAGTGGAAGATCTGCTTGCATCAGACACCTGAGGCCTCTCCAGCAGCGTGGGAGCACCTCTGGGAAGGTTCTGCTCCTCTCCTCAGAGCAGCTCTGAGCCCTTGTCCACGCTCTGATTTATCTCCTCAAGGTGTTCTGGGCGGGGGATGAATAAAGAGACTGCTGAGCTGTTGTCTTGGTTCATTCCTCTCTTATTTATGAGCTCTAGCCCAGCTCAGATATTTATTACCATTCACCCAGAGGATCCAACAGCACTTATAGAGTCTAAATGACTTTAATTCATCTCAGCCCAGCGGTGGCTTCCACACTCTCCAGAGCAGAGGCTGGTCACAACAGGAGATGCATCGACAGCAGGAGATGGAGCTGCTTCTATAGCAGGAAAATCCAGGAAATTTTTCATCATGGAAAGGGTGGTCAAGCATTACAAGGGACTGCCAGGGTGGTTTGGAGTCCCCATCCCTGGAGGTTTCCAAGGAATGACTGGATGTGGCACTCAGAGCTCTGGGCTGGGGACATGGTGGGGATCAAGGCTGGACTTGATGATCCCAAAGATCTTTTCCAACCTCACATTCCATGATTCTGTGTGAAGGTGAGGCTCCTGGCAAGAGAAAAGCAGGAGGCAGCTGAGAACAAGACAATTTCTCAACCCTTTAACTGATCACAGCCACGTGAGCCAAATGCTGAAGCTGGGTTGAGACCTTGAGAAAGCTGAGCTGGAGCAGAGGCTGGGCAGAGTCCCAGAATAAAGCAGGGATTTATTACAAGGATTTCCTCCATGGATCCACCTTGGGCAGCACAAGAGCCCAGCCAGGGCTGCACCCAAGAGGAACCAAAATGGGCACAAAATGGACACCGGGCACGGCTCTGGCACTTTGATCAGTTCTGCTCCATTTGCATCTTGGAGTTCATTGTCCAATTCCAGCTTTAGCCCATCCAGTCCCATCCTTCTTGTTTTTCTCTCTTCAGCCCACGTTGTTTGTGCTCCTGGGCCTGAGGTTTGGATCATTTGTCCTTGGTCCCCAGCTGGAGAAGGAATTGTTTTGTCTCCCTGCTCTGTGCACAGAGCTCACCATGCCCTGATATGGAGCCCAGACCCACACACTAAAGCAGCACAGAACCTGAAAATATAACAGCCAAAACCTGAGGCATCAGGGTCAAGTAATTATTGCAGGTGCAGAGCTGAGCAGCTCTGGGGCAGTGACAAGTGTGACAGTGTAAATAAAACACAGCCAGAGCAGGAGCAGCACTCGCTGCTCGCTCAGGGTTCAGGCTGCAGTGCCAAGAAGAAAACAGCTCAATGTTTATGACCAAGGGTTGCTTCCAAAGGACTGGCTGTGCTCCTCTTTCTGCCCATTCCCTTGAGCAGCGGGATCACTCCAGCAGAAACGGCAATCCTGGACCTGCCAGGGTGAAAAATGGCCACAGGAAACAAGAGGCAAACAAGGAATGATGGTTTTACTTTGGCAAAAGGGCAGCTCGAGGAGGGAGAGCAGGGGAAAAAAATGAGCAGCTCTGAGCAGAGACACCAACAGAGAGCAAATGAGGAATGTTCAGCAGAGTCCAGGGAAAGCCACGGTCAATATGGAGGCAGCAGGAGCCTGAGGAAGCAGAAAGGGAAGAACAAAGCACACTGGAGTGGAAAAGATGAGCACTCAGAAAATCCTTTTCTCCTTATCACTTGTCCTTCCTTGTCAGGCTGAGAAATGGTGGTGCCTTCCTTGGGCTTTTGGGCTTCCTCCCTGCCTGAATATCAGTGTGGGAGCTTGGAATTGCACCTGCTCCCTGAATCCCAGGACCTGCACGGACCCACTGGAGAGGGGAAGGAGCCCCCCAGGATGTCCTGCCAAGCAGGGGACTCACAGCCCTGGGTGCCCCCTGTATTTTTGCCATCTCCCCACCATGGAAATGGTGCCATGGCAGGGACACCTCCCACTGTCCCAGGCTGCTCCAAGCCCTGTCCAGCCTGGCCTTGGGCACTTCCAGGGATCCAGGGGCAGCCACAGCTTCTCTGGGCACCCTGTGCCAGGGCCTGCCCACCCTCACAGCCAGGAATTCCCAAGATCCCACCCATCCCTGCCCTCTGGCAGTGGGAGCCATTCCCTGTGTCCTGTCCCTCCATCCCTTGTCCCCAGTCCCTCTCCAGCTCTCCTGGAGCCCCTTCAGGCCCTGCAAGGGGCTCTGAGCTCTCCCTGGAGCCTTCTCCTCTCCAGGGGAGCACCCCCAGCTCTCCCAGCCTGGCTCCAGCTCTTGGAGCAGCTCCTGGCTCCTTTGGACTCGCTCCAGCAGCTCCAGATCCTCCTGATCCTTCTGTTTGGGTCCCAGAGCTGGACACAGCCCAAAGCCACCACGGGAGACACAGAGCACCAACGGGCAGCCCCAAACGCGAGCACAGAGAGAGGCAAACAGGAGATAATACCGAGACATTCCCAGCAATCCCATTTTTCCACTGGCCGAGCAGGACCCGCCGTGCCGCTCTGTTGCCAGGAGAGTTTCAGACCTCAGCCGACCTTCAGAGCGAGCAGGGCTGCGAAGCAAAGCCACGGGAGCCCCTCGGAGCCGCTGTCGCCGCTCTCCAGTGGCGGAGCGTGTCCCCACGGGGGCGTGCCAGGCTCAGGGACCACGCAGGGCATCACCGCAGCACCAGCAGCAGCAGCAGCAGCAGCATCCCTGCGCTGCCACCCCGGCATTCCCGAGCGCGGGGCCATCCCCGCACACGTGCGGATACCCCAGAAATCACAACTGCACCCTCCCGATCCCTGGCAGTGCCAAAGCCACCGCGGGCGGGCACCGGGGACAGCGCAGGAGCGCTCCTGGATCCCGGGGAGGGGATGCTGCGGGCACTGCAGGGCACATCTGCGGGGCTGCAGTGGAGCTCACCGGGAGCTGGGGAGGGAAGAGCAGGGACAGAGCAGGGACAGAGCAAGGGCAGGGCAGGGGCAGAGCAGGGACAGAGCAGGGGCAGAGCAGGGACAGAGCAGGGACAGAGCAGGGACAGGGCAGGGACAGAGCAGGGGCAGAGCAGGGGCAGAGCAGGGACAGAGCACGGACAGAGCACGGACAGAGCAGGGACAGAGCACGGACAGAGCAGGGACAGAGCAGGGACAGAGCAGGGACAGAGCAGGGACAG
>VWZP01007855.1:149817-160739 GCA_013396995.1 Dicaeum eximium | reverse complement strand
GGACAAGATGAGCCTGTACAGCGAGGCGGACAGCGGCTACGGCTCCTACGGGGGCTTCGCCAGCGCTCCCACCACGCCGTGCCAGAAGTCCCCGAACGGCGTTCGCGTGTTCCCGCCGGCCGCGCCGCCGCCGCCCGCCGCGCTGGCCCCGCCGCCGCCGCCGCGCAACGCGTGCCTGACGTGCCCGCAGTGCCACCGCAGCCTGGTGCTGGACGAGCGCGGGCTGCGCGGCTTCCCCCGCAACCGCCTGCTCGAGGGCGTCATCGACCGCTACCAGCAGGGCAGGGCGGCGGCCCTGCGCTGCCAGCTCTGCGAGAAGGCGCCCAAGGAGGCGGCCGTGATGTGCGAGCAGTGCGACGTGTTCTACTGCGACCCGTGCCGCCTGCGCTGCCACCCGCCGCGGGGACCGCTGGCCAAGCACCGCCTGGTGCCGCCGGCCCAGGGCCGCGTCAGCCGCCGGCTCAGCCCCCGCAAGATCTCCACCTGCACCGACCACGAGCTGGAGAACCACAGCATGTACTGCGTGCAGTGCAAGAGCCCCGTCTGCTACCAGTGCCTGGAGGAGGGCAAGCACTCCAGCCACGAGGTCAAGGCGCTGGGAGCCATGTGGAAGCTGCACAAGGTGAGCCCCAGCTTGTGCCAGCGGCCCCGGCCGAGCCGCCCGGCCGCACACGGTCCATCGTCCCCGGCTGGCCGCGGGGAGCATCCTCAGCCACCGCTCCCGTTCCTTGTTGCTCCCTCGCTTAGAGGAGCGTTGCCCCTCGGCATCGTGCAAGTGATGCTCCCCGTGGGTCCCCAAATCCAGCTCTGCCTGCTGGACCCCGCAGTTCCCACCAGAGGAGCTGGCAGAGCTCCCCGCGGGTGGATCGGGGACATCGGCGGAGCTGGGAGAGCAACGGGGAGCGATGGTTTGGGGAGGAGGAGGAGGAGGGAGGCGTGAAATGCACCGTGGGAGCGGGGAGCCGCGGGATGCCACCCCCGCAGCACACGGAGTCACCAGGAGGAGGAGGAGGAGGAGGAGGAGGAGGGGTGGGCAGCCGGGAGCCTGTCCCTGAATACTGATCAGCTGTTCCCAGTGCATCCGTGGTGGGGGAGAGGGTCCAGCGCTTCAGGCATCATCAGCTTCAGCGCCATCCATCCCTCTGTTCCCTCCCTCCCTCCCTCCCTGCTCGCATCAGTGACCCAGGGAACTGGGGCAGAAGTGACTGGGACACGGGCGGACAGGGCACAAGTGGATGGATGATGAGGGATTCACTCCTCGGATGAACATCGACATAATTGGCCCCCACTCCAACAAATTGGAGCAGGTGGGGGGGACCTGTGACAAGATGTGACCTCCNGGGGAGCATCCTCAGCCACCGCTCCCGTTCCTTGTTGCTCCCTCGCTTAGAGGAGCGTTGCCCCTCGGCATCGTGCAAGTGATGCTCCCCGTGGGTCCCCAAATCCAGCTCTGCCTGCTGGACCCCGCAGTTCCCACCAGAGGAGCTGGCAGAGCTCCCCGCGGGTGGATCGGGGACATCGGCGGAGCTGGGAGAGCAACGGGGAGCGATGGTTTGGGGAGGAGGAGGAGGAGGGAGGCGTGAAATGCACCGTGGGAGCGGGGAGCCGCGGGATGCCACCTCCGCAGCACACGGAGTCACCAGGAGGAGGAGGAGGAGGAGGAGGAGGAGGGGTGGGCAGCCGGGAGCCTGTCCCTGAATACTGATCAGCTGTTCCCAGTGCATCCGTGGTGGGGGAGAGGGTCCAGCGCTTCAGGCATCATCAGCTTCAGCGCCATCCATCCCTCTGTTCCCTCCCTCCCTCTCTCCCTGCTCGCACCAGTGACCCAGGGAACTGGGGCAGAAGTGACTGGGACACGGGCGGACAGGGCACAAGTGGATGGATGATGAGGGATTCACTCCTCGGATGAACATCGACATAATTGGCCCCCACTCCAACAAATTGGAGCAGGTGGGGGGGACCTGTGACAAGATGTGACCTCCCAGTGGAAGGGACTGGGCTGGATTGCTTTCCAGGAATGCCCGGGGATGCTGTGGCAGGTTGTGTGGTCCCTGCAGGATGCACATCTCTGCATCCCGAGGTGGTCAGTGGGTGCACGCAGGGACAAGCTGTCACTTGTCACAGTGCCCCAAAAAGGGGGGGTAACCTCGTTGTTGGAGAAGGTTTGATGGTGCTTGTTGCTGCTGGAAGGGCTTTTCCTGTCCCCCTTTTGCTGGGAGCAGGAACAGCCCCTCTCTGGATTTTCAGAGCTCTTGTGGAGATGTGCCAGAGCAGTTTGGTGCCCTTGTCCCTATCCTGGGGTGCAATCACTGCTCCCAGAGCTGCTGGCAGCCAGCAGGAACACCCAGCTGCTGTGGGATGCCCAGGATCAGGATGGCACTGGGAGGCAGAGGATGGAGCCAGGCGCTTGTGATGTGCAGCAGGCAGAGTTTGCAGCACAGGGAATTCACCTGAGCATGAGGGAGAACTTGACAGCTCAGGCTGGAAAGGGCTTGGAGCAGCCTGGTCTAGAGGGAGGTGTCTGCCCAGGGCAGTGGGGCTGGAATAAAATGAGCTTTAGCTTTTCCTTCCAAATCCCTTTTCCCAGGGGAGAGCTTTAGCTGGGCGCTGTTAAATTGATGTAGCTGACAGATGTGGAGCTGTAACATTATTTCAAATGATGATTTTAGGCAGTGAAGCCTCACCTGCCTTGAGAGAGCTGTGTTTCTGCAGGGGTTCACTGGTGTTACCTGGTGTTAGTTTGCTTTTTAGGGAGACGAAGAGTCTGTGGAGTTAAGAAATAATTGAAGGAGTGATTTCAGGGCCAGGGCTCAAATTGCTCTTTGAGATGCCATCCAACAAAATCAGGGGAAAAGCTTATTTTCCTTGATTTTTCTTACAAAAAAAAAATTATAAAAAATAAAAAAATTACCCACGATTTCCAAGCTTGATCCTGGTTGTGACTGGGCATTAAGGACCAAGCAACCTGTGGATTGGAGTGGTGATCCTCTTGCAAAAGTACCTGGTGGTGTCATTTTTTGTGAGCACAAGGCCCTTGGCAGTAGGACAGATTTACTGCAGGGGTGACTGTCCCTTTTTGCCTGATCTTTTCTCTGTGATGAGCAGCGTGATGATGCCTACAGCTCACAGCAGGGAATCATGGAATGGTTGGGGTTGGAAGGGACCTTAAATCCCATCCCATTCCATCCTCTGCCATGGCAGGGACACCTTCCACTGTCCCAGGTGCTCCAAGCCCTGTCCAACCTGGCCTTGGGCACTGCCAGGGATCCAGGGGCAGCCACAGCTTCTCTGGGCACCCTGTGCCAGCCCCTGCTCACCCACCCAGCCAGGAATTCCTTCCCAATATCGACCCTCTTTTAATTTACACCCACCTGGCAGCTCCTGAGTTCTCTTGCACCATTCCAACACCTCTGGCTGTGAATATTCTTTGGGATGCTCTTCCCTCGGACCCAGGGGGGCTGTGATTGTCCCCACAGCCTGTGCTGACCCCAGGGGGGCTGGGATTGTCCCCACAGCCTGTGCTGACCCCAGGGGGGCTGGGATTGTCCCCACAGCCTGTGCTGACCCCAGGGAGGCTGGGATTGTCCCCACAGCCTGTGCTGACCCCGCAGTGCCTGGATGTTCACGCCTCAGTCGGTGATTACCAGACCCGGGGCAATCAATCCCTGCTAAAACCACATCCAAAGGGCTTTTCCCAGCCCTCTTGGGGAACTGCCCCAGTTTTCCCTTTCTTCTCGTTGAGAATAATCCATGCTGAGGCACAATCAGTTGTCATTCAGGGAGCTGGGGTTTCTGAGCTGGCCACAGATTGTGGCAAATCCTCTCTCTGCCTCTCTTCCTTTCAGCTGTTGGGAGCGGGGTGAATGTTCAGAGGAACGCAGAGGGAAATGGGTTTTTTAATCTGAATTGTCCCAGTTTTGCACAGATTTGCAGCTGTCTGGGTTTTTATCCTGACGAGCTGGAATGCTGCTTGGCATGCCAGGAGCAGGAGCACAAGATGGAGCTGAATCATTTATTCCTCACACATCCCAGCCCCTCTTGTCTTCTGCTGGGAATGTGTGGGGAGTGCAGGCTCAGCAGCTTGGTGGTTTTTATGGATAGATGGATGGAGGGATGTGTACAAATACAGACCCACTGGGAGGGATCTCACGCTGTCTCCCACAGCCCTGAAATCCCAGCCAGTGGATCAAACTCGGTCTTAAAATCATTTTACTGTTAAAAAGGTCTGCCAGAAGTTTGTGGATTCTGGTAGCAGATTTTGAGCAGGTTTGAAAGTGTTCTGGGTTGGGAAATGGAGAGGCAGTGATGCAGAGCAGTTATTCCTGCCTGCCTCTGAAATACTGATTATTACTGAAATACTGAAATGCTGTTACCCATCGCTCTTGTATCTGACTGTGTTCTTGAGCCCCTGGCACTTGTCACCTCCCCGGGGGTGGGACACACCTGCCAGAGGCTGCTCTTGTCTTTGCCATCCCTGTCCCAGCTGCAGCAAAGGTGGGACTGGATTTGCCATGCACTAAAAAGAAGCTGAAGATGTCAGGGGTGGCACGGTGAAAATTTGTGCTGGTTTTGGGCAGTGCAGGAAGAAGCTTCCCTCTGCTTTGGGCTGGGACCGTGGGGCTTTGCCTCTTCTCCCCACTCTCAGCCACATTCCTTTTGTTTTCTGCATCCAGGGAAGGGCAGCAGAGCTGGTGAAGGCTCTGGAGCACTCTGTGAGGAGTGAGGTGGAGTCCCCATCCCTGGGGGGGTTTAAAAGCCATGTGGATGTGGCACTTGGGGACAGGGGTCAGTGGTGGCCTTGGCAGTGCTGGGCAAGGCTTGGACTCAGTGGTCTTAAAGGGCTTTTCCAACCTGAATGATTCCAAGATTCTGATCTGGGACCACTGTCCCCTTGAGGAGCTCAGGCAGCACATCCAGGTCCTCTTGGGGAGAAGCAGGAACAAATCCTGACTTCAGTGTGTCAGGAGAATTAATCCACAAACATCAGAGGTTTATGTCCAAAAAGGAGACAGAGGAGTCCCTTTTACTTTATTCCAATAAAGGGAGAGGCCATGGGGCATTCCCCTGGGNCCATTGTTCCTTTCATCTTCCAGCATCCAATTTCATTTATCAGAAAACCTACAGTTTGTTTGTAAAGGCAAATATCTTTTCCCATTCATCAATCAGTGGAATCCTTCCCATTGTTTCTTTTATCTCTCAGTGCTGATTCTGTCTACCAGCAGACCCACAGTTTATTTGTAAAGACAGTCTGTCATTCCTCTCAAGTGGAAGGAAAGCAATGCTCCCATTTTAATTTTCCATGGGATTTACCTGCCTGGGGTGGGATTGCCCAGGCTGAAGACACAACCTGTCCCTGGATTGCAAATCCCTGCAGATTGCAGCAGAGCCCAGCCCTGGGAATTTCCATCCCACACCTGTGGGGTCAGCAGGCAGAGGTGACACCTCCAGGTGTCACCTGGAGCTCAGCTCCTCCTGTCCCAGCACAGATGCCATGAGGGATGCAGGTGATCCCTATTAAGAACCAAAAATCACACACTGGGAGATTATTCCAGCTGGTTTGGACATGTGTGGAGAACCAGGGGTGGGAAACACTGCAAGGACCCCTCAGTTTGTGCCCAGGGGACACCAGAGCCAAGACAGGGATGAGCTGAGAGGATTTTTCCTTAGCACACTTGGCCAGGGCTCTGTGTTGGCTGCCAGAGGAACTTTGGAGAGGAGATTGGGACACTGAGAATGTGCTGCTCCTGTGTCCATGGGAATTCCTGTAGCCTACAGAGCTTGGAGAAGTATCCAGGGAGTTGCTGTATGACCAAGATCTGTTTGCGTTTGCAAAGTAAAATATTTGGTGTTTAAAGAGAAGCAGGGAGAATCCTTCATGTTTCCCAAGCCTTGGTGTGATGGCATTCCTGAATCCTCCAGCAATGCCCAACAGCCTTCCCACCTCCTCCATTCCTCTGTGGCCAAATCCAGAGGGTGGCAAACAGGCTGGGAGGCTTTGAAGTCGGAAAGAGCGAAGAAATGTCAGGATCTGGAGCAAAAATGTGATGAGGAGAGGCTGAGGGAGCTGGGAAAGGGCTGGAGAATTCCTGAGGGAGCTGGGAAGGGGCTGAGCCTGGAGCAAAGGAGGCTCAGGGGTCCCTTGTGGCTCTGCACAGCTCCTGCCAGGAGGGGACAGCCGGGGGGGATCGGGCTCTGCTCCAGGGAACAGGGACAGGAGGAGAGGGAACAGCCTCAGGCTGGGCCAGGGCAGGCTCAGGGTGGATATTTGAGAAAATTTCCTCATGGAAAGGGTAGTTAGGCATTGGAAAAATTTCCCAGGGGAGTGCTGGAGTTCCCATCCCTGCAGGGATTTAAAAGTGTGGGTGTGGCACTTGGGCACATGGGCTCTTCATGATTGAAAAGTCTTTTTCCAGCCTAAATGATGCTGTGATTTACACCAGCCTGTGCCTGCCCAGCATCCAGAGGTGATGCTGCCTTCTCCTGTTCATTTATTTGGATAAAAGCTTTCTGTCAGCTGGCTCTTAGCTTTGCACTCCCTGCAGTTAATGGAGGAAGGAGCCCCTGTTAATCAAAGGTAATGTGGTACAGCAATTCTCCCAGGGGTTCTTGGAGCCCAGGGGGCAGGAGGTGACCTCTGGATTATTTGCAGATGGAAATGGGCCCAGGGTCATCTCAGAGTGAGTGTAAATCACTCTTTTTATTTTTATTCCACTCCAGTGGGAAGTTTAGATGAGCTATGAGGAACAAATCCTTCCCTGGGAGGGTGGGCAGGCCCTGGCACAGGTGCCCAGAGCAGCTGTGGCTGCCCCTGGAAGTGTCCAAGGCCAGGTTGGACAGGGCTTGGAGCAGCCTGGGACAGTGGAAGGTGTCCCTGCACATGGCAGGGAATATGAGGTTGTTTTTGAGGTTCCTTCCAACCCAAACCACTCCATGATTCTGTGTCCAAAAATGCATGGATCTGACAGAGCAGGGCTCTATTCCACCATCTGCCTCAGGCTCTTCACAGGCTCTGAAGCACCTCAGCAAGCAGACTGAGCTCTGGTGGGCTCCATCTTCATCTGTAAATATCAAACCTTTTCCATTCTCTCACATCTTTTTTCTTCTCTTGGCCACCTGATGAAGGAAGGACCCCCCTGGCAGGATCCTGCTGCATTTACAGTCAGGAGCACCCCAGCTGAGATGGGGGAAATTAACCCAGGGACTGATTCTTGTCTCTCTTTCAAGGAAATTTCAGCAGTATCCATTCCCCTGTCACCACATCCCTAGCCTGGAAAAACAGGAGGATGAGGAAGCAGAGCAAGCACTGAGCCTGGTGTTAAATAAATTACTTGAGAGTGTGGAAAGGCTTTGCTGTTAATTAACCAGGTTTCACAGGATGCTTTAATAGAGCTGACATTGGGGCAGGGTGGGTTTTTGCTGGGAAAATGTTCTTGAGAGGCTTTGGGACTACTCTGCATTGCTCATTCCTGCTCTTCTAAATAATCCAGCACCCAGAAGTTCAGGCTTTTAAAGGGAAAACTTTGCTTGGTGTCACAGAACCCCAGAATGGGTTGGGTTGGAAGAAACCTTCAGGATCATCTTGTTCTACTTCCTGCCATGGCAGGGACACCTTCCACCATCCCAGGCTGCTCCAAGCCCTGTCCAGCCTGGCCTTGGGCACTGCCAGGGATCCAGGGGCAGCCACAGCTTCTCTGGGCACCCTGTGCCAGGGCCTCCCCCCCTCCCAGCCAGGAATTCCTTCCCAATATCCCATCTGAATATTTTCTGTTTTCTCTTCTTGCCACAACCAGCCTCTCCCCATATGACCACAAGTTCCTTTTTGGAGTCCTGCCTTGCACTTTCTAGCAATGTAACCCACACCACTGGGAGATATTGAGATATTTCCCTTCCCTTTCCTGAACTTGGAAGGAACTTCCAGCAGCCTTTGATTAACTCATGTTACTCACACAAATTCATTTGGTTCAGAGTGCCTTCAAATTGCATTGCTCTTCCCAGCTGTATAAAAGAATAATTAAAGAAAAATTTGGCTGAAGCATAACAACTCTCAAAGCTGCTCTTTTGTCAGCCTTGGTCCTTGTTTTGTTTGTTCTTGGGAGGAGGCATTTTGCCTTTTAAATTGGCTTATAAATAAGCCAGCTCATTCCCTGTTCATTCAGCTCATCCTGCTGGGATGAATTGGGAAAATTTCTAATTAAAGCAAGCACATAAGGCAGAGAGAGCTGGGGGTACAAATCTCTGGTGACCCTGGCTCAGGTAATCTCCTGGAAGGAGGGGCAGAGGCTGGTGTGGAATTACTGTGAGGAATAAAAGCTCTCAGGATGAGTTTCTCAATCCCATGGGACCATCCAGTTGTGGCTGGAAAGAGCAGGATGGTTTGGGACCCCCAGTGAGGGGTGGGTGAGAGTCCTGCCAGGTGGTCATAAATAGGAAATGTATTAAACTCTTCATCAGGGAGACAGAAATAAATAGAATTGTAGCCCAGCTCTCACCCATTCCAGTGGCACCTCCCTGATGGATGCAGGAAGGAGCTGAGAACAGCAGGTCAGAGAATTCACCTTTCCTCTGTTGAAAGGAAAATTTTGTTTGCAGTCTGAACCAGCTCATATTTTGCCTTCAGAATTGGATTCAGCTTTGGGGACAGCCTGACCTGGAGCTGGCTGGAAAAGCTCAGCAGAGGCTCTGATCAGTGCAGAATTTCTGGGGAGAAAGAACGAAATCCAGGTTCAGTTGGGAATTTTCCTGAGCAGCAGGGGAGGGCAGAGGGGTGACTGTGAGGGTGATGCCAACCTCACACACCTTAGGCACAGCATGAACTGGGGTTTGGGCCACGTTTTTGTATTTAATTAGCCATTAAATTCCCCTTGTCACAAAAACAGAGGGCTGTTAACAGGAGCTCAGTTCTGTGGCAGCAGAAATTGCCCTGGGAGGGATCTGGCAGCTGAGGGATTTCCCATCAGGGTTAATTACCCTTTCCCCTTTACTAACCTGATAGGATTTGATGGGTTTAAAAGAAAAAAAAGCTGGGAATTGGATGTTAATAAGGCATGCAGGGATGTTGCCTGCAGTGCTGCAGCCACAGTTGCCATTCCCAAGGGGAGCGGTCGGATCCGCAGCTGGGCTGGATGGAGGAGCAGGGATCAGATGGAAGCAGATGCAGCAGCCAGGAGCCACTGGAGTGGAAGATCACATTTGTGACTTCCCAGGAGATCTCCTGTGGAGATCCCAGCCTGGCTGCCCACACTGAGGTGTAAAGCTGAAATAGCCAGGAAATATAATTTAAATTATTCACACCAACCCAAGAATGTGGAGCATCTTTCAACCAGTGATCCCTGGTTTTTGTTTTTTTTTTCTTTTTGCACTAAATTCTGTCTTTTTTCCCTTGCTCCTGGACTCTCTGGATTTGGTCAGGTCCCTTTTTGCTGCTGTTCCCTGTGGCAGGATTGGGGGGTGTGTGTGAATTAATGATTGTTGTGGCCTTGCCTTCAGCTCCAGGGTGCACAGTGCATCCATGGCATCATTCCTGTGCTGTGAAACTGCTTTCCACCTGCAGCTCTTGGGGTTTTCTCTGCTGAAATCCCTCTGTTTTCCCAGATAACCAGTGTCCCTTGAGTCAAGATGTATCAATTCATTGATTCTGGTAACTTCACCATTTTTCTTCTCCCTACTTCCTTTCCCTGGAAGTGTTCCATGCCAGGTTGGATGAGGCTTGGAGCAGCCTGGTTTAGGGGAAGGTGTCCTTGCCCATGGCAGGGGGTGGAACAAGATGGGATTTAAGGTCCCTTCCAACCCAAACAATCCTGGGATTCTGTGATTTCCAGGATCTCTGCCCTGGGGGCTTTGCTGTGCCTGTGGGATCCCTGCTTGGGAAGGACCCTTCTGTCTGCAGAGGTCTGATTTTGATCCCCCTTTCAAAGCAGGTTGCTCTGATTCCATGCTGTGGTCTCTCCATCAGAGGATGTAAAGCTGGCAGAAGGGGGGGTTGTGTCAAGCTTTGAGATGGATTATTCCTAACAAGGCACATTTATTGATTTGGAGCCTCTGTTCCCTTCCTGGCAGGGCTGTTTCACCCACAGCAGCCCTGGATCCAGGCTGGAGCAGGGGAGGAGTGGGAGGGAATTGTGGCAGCGTTTCCCTGAGGATGCTGGAAAGGGAAAGGGTGGGCTGGAGATCAGCTCTCCCTGCCAAGGATTTGCTTCCTCCCCCTGGGCAAATAATTGCACAAACCCTCTGTGTGTCCTCTCCCAGGAAATGTGTGTTCAGCATCACTGCCCTTCCTGCAGCCCAGCCACGATTATGATGGGAATTCATAACAGAACACGTGGGGCTGAACTGGGAATTCCTAAAATTGTGAGAGCTGGGTGAAATCCCACCAAGGACACAACGGGAGCATCAGCCTCCCTGGGAAAGCACTTCCATCCTTGCTCAGACTCAGACTGAAGTCACAGAGATTCGAGGGCATGACTTAAAGTCTGAGATGATGAACTGGGGAGAGCCCTTGATGTGCAAACAGCTCTGGATTAACGAGGTGCTGGCTGAGGGCTGGTGCTGTCCCTTGGCTCTGACAGATGCCACCATTCCCTGGGAGCACAGCACTCATTCTTGGGCAGGGTACAATATTACCGTAGAGATTTGTACTAAGTAAAAGAATTTACTCATTTCTAGAAAGGGGGGAGTGAGACATGAGGTTAGAATTACCTTGGGGTAGAAATCAATTCTGGATTTAGATGAAGTGGGCTGTTCTAACTGGTTTAGTCTATGGCTGGCTTGCATAGATGAAGTTTGCTGTGTGTTTTAAGTCTGTTAACTTGCCCTGCAGAAGGCACAAGTGTAGAACAAGCTTCAACTTCACAGCAAACACTGAAGGCTCAGCCCTGCTGTCTGAGGGAGCAGTGACAACTCCTCTGCTTGTCCCCACTGAGAGG